>OZ026847.1:29300461-29539140 GCA_964023205.1 Lutraria lutraria
GGAGCTTTATGGAATTTTAACGCTTTTTCTTTCGAGATCTGATTTCTGTAAGCAGAAGCAAGTCAGTTTCTGTTCTTATTTAACCTAGATGAGAATTCTTCCTTCGATACTCACGTCCTCTTTGTATAACCTATCATATAAAATAAATTGTTTTCTTATTCATTGTACGTCTAATACAAAGTAACTAACATTCACTAGGAAGTTTAAAAAAACGCACATGTTAAGTTTTTCTTACTAGTTATTTCATATTTCAATGAACTTTATATCTTAATATAGCAATACTATATTTAGATTTGCTTTCAACGATGTAGAAAAGAAATAATTCCTAGAAAAACATACAAAAGAAAATGCTATAATGGGACAGACACGTCGGGGTTGTTTTTTTATCTTGGAAAAGTGTTGAAAGCTAAAAAAGAGGCCTTAATATCAAAGCGGTTTTATATTTAAATAACTTTGACAAAATATTACACATATTTGTTTTTAGGAAGGATGTGTGTTTTGTATGCATTCTTTCTAGGAATTTTTTCTTATCTTCATGTTTTTTTTTATTTTCTGACAGTGGTCGGCCAAGGGGTACATCAACCAGTGAAGAAGAGCATTACATTAATTGGTAAAGTAATAGCACAACCTATATTACAGTCCCTGTAGATCTCCCTGGTGCTAAAAGGTCCATTAATAAGTTTAATATAAAAATAAAGCTGCATGTTTGAAGTTTGGTAGACAAGTGAAATCATGGTATGTTTTGAGAAATCCAAGATGGCCGCCAAATAATTGAAAAATGACCTATTGTCATTTTATCGGATAAAATAAGTTGGTTTTCGTATATTAAATCAAAAATGATGTTACAACTTCGAATCCAGTTGGACCAATGTGAAAACAATCTTATTAATTTGTTATGTTTTTTTTCTGGATTTTAAAGACGAAATCCTTTAAAAAATGCACGAACATGCAGCAAAATTACTGTATGGAACTAAAACCTCCACCTGTCATCCCAAGTATGGGGGAGAAAATAAATATGTTTACAATTCAGTATATAGTCATTAACATCATCCCGCCAACTGTACCATATTATTGGCATCACAGTCATATCATTGTGGAGTCACACATTTTCAAAGTGGGTGGGGTAAGTGTACATTATTATCACAGTTTCTAGTGAAGGGTTGTGTTATGATTATTGAGACACATATATGTCAGCATATAGACACTCCACTTGTGTAAATAGTGTGTGATAATTGATTGAAATGGTTCGGTTGTCGTGGCAACAAAATAGTAAACTGCAAAAACACCAGCTATGTAAATGTTTTAGATTTTCGTTTCAAACATTTAATTGAAATCAATGCCACTATTAAACCTATATCGTATAGCTATTACAATATTGTATTAATCGACTTAACATCTATATCGCATAGCCTTTACTCTATTGTATATAAATCAACTAAACATTCATTCTGTATCGCATATTTACAATATTGTATAATTATGCTATCACTTCAAATGAACATCAGTTGTTTATACTCGCTAACATTTTCTGTTATTAATTTTGTAAATAAATAGAAACACGAATGACTTAAAATAAGACTAATAAAACATAATCATAAATAAAAAGTCAGAGTTTACAAATTCACGCATTTCTATTACTTCTAAATTATTTATCATATAAAATCCGGGGATAGTTAAACACGTTCATAGGAATTTTGTAATATTTTGAAATGCTTTATATTTTACATTTATCCAAACTGGATGATACTGTTTATAAGTCATGTTCTCGTGCACATTATACACTGATAAATGTACATTCAAATACGTTACATACAGAATGTAACGAAAACGTTACTTATAAAAACACCGACATGAACAGGAGACCATAATTATATTAACTAACTATATACGGTAAGACGTATTCAACAGTGTATGAACAGCTGATATTATCATTAACGTTCTGAATTAATGGATATCATATTTCACTTGAATGCAGAATTATTATTACATGTAACTGAAGCATAGATAGAAAAAACACCCGAAACCTACACCACGAATCATGCAATTGTATATTATAGCTATTGTAAACATACTTCCTAGTTGTGCAATACTGCTAAAATGAATTTAAATTTGTTTAAAATGAATTTGAATTAGTTTAAAATGAAGAAATTTGCATTATGAGCTTATTATGTATTGCAGTTTAATTTGCATGGCTGAACTTTATACGATTTCAAAAGAATGCAAACAAGTTGTAATATACCCTTGTTGATTACCACTAACCGTTAAGTACTGTCATCTTCTTTATTCATGCGCAGAAATATTATTCTAAAGAGGCACACAGAAGTTTTCACGATTTTTTAATTCTCTATGCAAGTTTATGGAGAATTTTGTTAACACGAAATATTTGGACGGTCCCAGGAATTTCGTGCTTACGTGGGTCAACTATACGTGCACTACAATATAATATTAATATGTTTATTTATGTGGGCAAAATAATTATATAAACATATATAGCTAATTTAACTAATTAGTGGATTCGAAACTGAGAGAATATGTAGGTTTTGGCTTAGCGCATCGTTACTTTCACTTTTTACAAACACAATAAATGCAATTAATATTCAGTACCAGTGTCTGTACAAGTGCATCTTTGTAGAGTTTACTGTTACACAATTGAACGAGACTGTTTGGGACTGTCGAATGATCAACGCTTGGCATTAGTAGGCCATTTGTTTCTTCAAAACCAAACTCTGTTGGATTGACATTCCTTTAATAGACAAATGATCTGAAGAAAATAAACATACACACATTTGAGAATATGGCTATGAATTATTAGTAGTGTCTAAACATTACTAGTGTCATAAGGTAAAAGCTTATTTAAATTGTTATATGACACATACAGAAGTATGCATAGTTGCATTCTTGTTTGTAATACATATTGACCTTCTCCGAGCGTGCATGATATAAAACGTTCGCCTTTTCATATATGAAGTACTCTTGTCTATTATTTATCATTAAGTAGTATGATACTACCTTTGATTGAACAATCGTATGTAAATGTCACTGTTTGCCAATCTTATAGTATGCATATTTGTATCCTTGTGGGCTTTTTAGCCTTTTGGAAATAAAATGTTTCTCTCTATCTTGTGAGTGTTATGCGTACACTAAATCGAAAGGGGTTTAAATGCTGATAAAAAGTATGAATAAAGATGGAAGATGACCAATTATAGAAATGTTTCTGTTTTTGGAATTTTTAGTCCTGTCGTTTTCATATCATCTAAGTATAGTAAATGTTAAATCTGCGAACAAAAAAAATGCTGATTTTTATATATAAATATCCCCGAAAATTTCTTTTCACGATCTAAAGATAGTTTACACTACTTCGGTTTAAAACCTGCCTTAAAATATGGCTGACGTAATCCTAAAATCAAGTTACATAAGAATCATAGCTAAGGAAATTGTAGAATGTTTAATTTCACAATCGTATACTTTGCAGCATGCCAGAACCACAACAACTGGAGACACAGCGGAGCGTGTCAAGGTAATGTCCCCAACTCCTTTAAGACTGAACAGAACAGATCATAAAAAACCTGATCTTGTGTTTAAAGTTCAGTGCTATATTACAAAATGCAAACTTAAAATATAAAGGAAGTAATGCAAATTTTTACTAGTTGTCAATTTAAGATTATACACTTGTACAAACATTCAAATCACCAAGCTGACGTATAGTCTAAATTATGACTCATTTGTCCAAGTTTGAATAATTGTTTTTGCTATGCAGTAGTCACATATAGCACGGACTCGTTTATTGTAGAAAACAAAACAAAATTAATGGACCATTTAAATGATTGGGGAAATGTTTTAAATCCTTTAAGAAAACCGGATCAGTATTTGTAGTGACAAATGATCGTATTGTAAATTAATATCTTTTACATTAAAGTTGGTTACTGCACGAAACAAACGCTGATGGTTCGGAAAGTTCAGACTATACAATGCTCAGAACTGAGGATTCCAGAACTGAGAACTCCAGTCATGGGTACGCAGTCGCTTCTAGTATCGGACAATCGGATGAAGGGGAAAGGTATATAATTATGTTCGTTTCAGTGGTTTAACGCTGTTTTTCAACAATTTTTTAATTATAAACGACAGTCGGTGCGCCTTAAGGAGTTGGCAACTTCTCTACATATGGAGGAAAATCGACTTCTTTTATCAAATAGAAGCGAATGACTAGCCACGACCAAGATTCAAACTTGGACGGCCAGGTTTCAAGTCCATCACACAAACCATTTCTACCAAATCAAATGAGTATTTGATCAGCTAAAAAATGAAAACTGGTACAAAATCAATTCTTTGTATATATTTCTAGACCGTTACCCAGACCAGTTAGAGGGAGAAATGCCCAAGAGAACTGGGTTATGTATTCTGACGAATACCACAGCGAAGATTCATACCCAACGTCGTAAGTATTGTATTTTTTGTCTAATGATCTGTAAAGCAAACAATTCAGAATTACCTGCTAACGGTCCGAAACTTGTCTTAGAGGAGAAGGGACAGAATTGAAACTAATTGCAACTTGATTGTTCCTGATATTTACTGACAAATGATGACATGAAGATACCTTCGACGAAAAAAGAAGGAAAGAAAGAATAACAAAAGAAAGAAAGAAAACAAAGAAAAGATACCTTCGACGATAATCAATAAACATCATGGTAATTGGAATAATATTAGGTGTTTATTTGCAGGCATGTTTACAGTTACCCGGATGGAAGGTCACCCATTCGGCGAGGGATTGCACTACCAACCCAACGAGTTGTGAGCGATCCGAGTGGTTGGGGAAACATAAGCACTTCAACCACTAGAAGGTAATCACTTTTGTATTGTTTTTGAATTCGTTAAAGCTGAGCTGCATGACAAAACATGTCATCTATAGATAACTGAAAAAAGTCCTGCTTTAACACATTGTCAAGCTCTCAATGCAATGGATGACCATTTTACAATTACTTTCTCAATTATTCGACAAACAACTTGGAATGCCACGTTCTTGAAGGCAAGATGACATTTAGTTGCTTTAGCGAGCTCCTCTGGATCGGAAAGACAATATAAAGGAGATTTGATTAAGCTGTCACTCAACTCTAGATGTAATTGATCTTATGTTTTATGAGTGAGTAAAATAGAAATAAAAGATAAAAACATTTTATCAAGATATTTTGCAAGAATGGGATTGGTATGTCATACTTGTGTACTGAACGTGCAAATATGCCTGTCGTGTGTAAACGTTTTATCTGAACGCTATGCCTATTTTATGTAAATATAAGGTAATATTGGCTGTTTTATTTGGTTAAATATTGAAATGTATTGTACATTTTATACAACTATATAAAACATTCAAGCTGATAGAACATACTACGTTTTGTAAAATCTATTGAGTTAAATAAAATGTATCAGACGGTCTATAAGCAGATATTGATGACTTGATAAACGTATGAATAAGAATATGAATAAACGTGGTCCGCCAAAACTGATTTGATTGATTTTGTTAAAATATAGTTCTTGCTCTAAGTATTGCTAAGTTTTTGTATTGCACTTTATAACGTTAGTTTATATGCACATTTTAGTTGCTCGATTAATGCTATTTTGGCGTAAATTTCATTATCAAAACAAATATATTTTTCTAATCGCTCGCAATTGCTTTTTCTGTCACCAGAAGAAGTTATCAGAACAAGTTTTTACCAACTGGGGTTTAATGTCGTACCAATAGCCAGGGCCATTTATTAATTTCATTATTAAAGTTAGCTGTCTTCAGGACTGCAATGTTTAAGTTGGGTTACTTGATTACAAAGGATTCGTGATTCGATTTGTGGATTGTTAGTGTAGAATCGTGGATCGGATCGGATCCGATCCCAACGTACCACATTGATTTTAATTGTTGGAAATGATATTTCCATATACCTGTATGCTGACGTTCTGTTTATATCTTACATAGACTAGACATGGTATACAACGGACAGGCTCCTCAGAAGGCACATAAAAAGGCATGTTGACTTTTATACATTATTGCAGAGAAACAAAGAATGAAAACGTAGAGAAATATAATTAATTTCTTTAAACACACTTTGTCTATTGTTGCAATGGCGAAACACTTGAAGTTATGCATGTATGTAGATAATAATATCTTTCTCTGGGGTTTAACATCGCTGCATCCGGACAGCTTCTTCACGTGTTATGATTTTTCTGGTCCTGGGTAGGATGCGATTCACGGCGGTGTGGATTAGTGATTATTAATCAGAGACAATAACCACATCAGTTCATGGAGAAGAATCGATAATGTAGCGATGTGGGGCTAGTGATTAATAGTCTGAGACAATAACCACGATAACTCCATAGTTTTGAGCAATGTATGACAAATGTAACTCACATTTTGGTATCATCTGAATACTTGTATAATTTACGTGTTCAATAGTAAGATATACGTTAAAATATGTATCATCTCCGAATAAAGGCCACCCTGTGAATAAAGGTCAATTTATGAATAAAGGCCAGCCTGTGAATATAGACAACTTTGTGAATAAAGGCCAGCCTGTGAATATAGACCACTTTGTGAATGAAAGCCACTCGGACAATGTTTTTTAAGGCCTCTTCGTGAATAAAGGCCATTTTGTGAATGATTGCCATTAAATTAAATTAAATTAAAAACAACAAAAACGTGTCATTATTTATTTAGAACAAAGTGATCTCTGAATAGTGGTCACCTGTCAATAAAGTCCATTTTGTCTTCCCCTAAATTGGCCATTGTTCACGGGTTTGAACATAATTCCATCTTGACCATTACTGTTTCCTTTTGTTTACTAATTAATAAACTTGTACTTATTATTTCAGAACAATAAATGTGTCATTCAGTGAACGGACATAGATAAGGTAGTGCACTTTCTGACACACGAGTGAAGACATTTCAACATAATTAGAAATCGTCAAAGCATAATATATTATTTGTGCTTTGGGTGACGTTTTATTACCCAACTATTGATAAACATTTGTATTGTAAATATTGTAAGATTTTATACCCATAATGCCAAGCTCTATTAATGTCTAAAATTGAAGCAGACATATTTGAGAGCCTTTGTAGTTTTTATAGGTTTCTACGATGGAAATTGAATAACCGAGAGATGTTTTTAAAAAGAACATTGTCAGTCATTTGAAGTATTGTTCCTTTTTTGTAGATTAAAAAGAGAGAACATATATTTCAATAAAAACTCGTAGGAAAAATGTGTAAAACACAGTATCAATCTAATATGATAAAAATATAAGTCACAATGCGATGTCTTCAGAAATTAATATGTTTATTGTTTAACAAGGGAAACAACACTGTCGCAATTTTCAAAATGTAGTAAGATGAATTTTAGAGTCTTGGGTAACTACATTAATATTGATACTTTTGCAATGCTACGTTATATCTAAATTTTGAGTGGCATTAAGCCGATACGTAAACAAGTACAATATTATTGCTATAACAGTCATTTATAGAACATTGAATCATATTGGCTTCGACAATTACCACAAACTGTCAATTATTTAGTTATTTACCTCCTGCTACTAAATCTCCTGTAATAATTCAACTACATGTACTAACATCTGTTTATATACACATCATCTACTTCGATTTAATTTTAGTTTATTGATTGTTATGAAATTATTCTTCTCATTGTAATCATGAATTGTAAATAGTTTAATTGCTGAACATTTTAAGAACCATTGTAAACATATTGTGCCTTTTCATAACTAAGTGCCAAATAGAGATCATAACAAATTAACCATTTCTGTTTCTTTTATTTTATTTGGGGTTATATGTTGCACCAACAGCCACGGTCATCTGAACAATGATGCTCTATCTTTACAACAGTCAAAGGCCATAATCCACCATGAATGATAACACTGTACATTACTGAGTACAATGATACAGATATAAACATTAAACTATGTCATTATCTAAAACAAACATACCGCTACGATAAAAGCTGACATAATCAATATAAGACAACTACATGTGCATTTCGTCGGCTTACTTCAATATACAAACCCGTTTGACATTTTTCCCATTTTCAAAAAATCGCATTAAATTTTGAGGTTTTGAAGTTTGGCGTAAACAAGCGAGGTACGGGTTTTTTGGAATTTGGATTAACCCTATTGAGGGGAGATTTAGTAGCAGGTAAATATGCTCATTGCAAAGAGCTTATCACGAGCAAGAAATGATTACAAAATAACAATATCGCCAATAATTGAGTTACGGTGTTGTAGAAATAAACCGACGATTTGTACAACAAAACAAGACATCCATATGTAATACGTTACCAAGTTACGTACAGAAAAACACATTTATTCAAACATTTGAATTATTTAAATCAATGTTATTGTGTCATTGTAAATGAAAGCAATTTGTCATACACGAGAATTTTTTTTTTCAATAAATGTATTATCATGTATGCATTCAATTAATTATTTCTTGTACATCAGCTGTACAGCAAGCTTACGGAAGGTCGGTGGTTCTACACAAGTCCGCGATGTTCTTCTTCCGATCATAAATACACATATTGCAAAGAAATATATGAGGTGTACGAGAATACTGTTTGTAAAAGTAAAACAACAGGGAATTGATTTATATTATACATGTAGTATGTTTAACTTATCATTTTGTCAATGAACTGACGCAGATAAAGATCAAAATTTAGATAATTGTGTATTTCAAACATGTATGGGGTTTCTGATGTGGATTTAATCAAAGACTAACTTGATTTCATTAGAAATAAAATATGATAACTTGTAACAACCGTTGAGTATCTAATGTTTAGTGAAATAGTAAATTATCTCAAATTCCAAACTGCGCCTTCGAACATACATACACTTATTTCAGCAATATGTTTATATCCCCTATGATGATTCGTGACAAAAGTTGATATATTGAGAATGTCACTTGGTAAAATTTTCTAAGTTGTCTACCTTTAGAGATTAATGTCATCTTTTTCATTTACGATCACTCCTCTTCTTTTACCGTCATATCCAAGTTGTATTACATTGTTTGATTCTCTTCGTGTTCCAGCAAAGAAAATACTGCCTCTATTATCATTACACACCCCATCTGCTCCTTTGATATGCGGGTCCTTTAATGCTGAAATCTGATTTCCATTCTTGTCAGTGTGAACCAAACCATTACTATCGTAACATGTCTTTTCGCAATAATAAAACAACAGCAACCCAGTAAGTACACTAAATAAGAGAACCGGTTTATTATAACTGCTTAATTTTAGTTCCCAGTTGTACAGGTTTACATATGAAATAACATACATTGCGAGTATGACTTTAAAGTTTTGTTATGGTGACCGACCGTTCAAAGGGGGCAATGATGATGTACGGTCTATTTGTTGCATGGAGCATGCAGTACGATGAAAGATGGCTTGATATTATTATGGTAACGGTTTGGAAAATTCATTATCTCAAATTCCAAACTGCGCCTTCGAACATACATACACCTATTTCGGCAATATGTTTATATCCCATGTGATGATATGTCTATCATGACTATGATGATCCGTGACAAAAGCTTGAAATAACTTTGATATATTGAGATGTCACTTGGTAAAATGTTCTAAGTTGTCTACCTTTAGAGATCATTCAGATATAAACATTTGGATTGTTTCCCTTTAACTCATTTGGCTCATCAGGACAAAACATAGTTACAAACATGTATACATATAGCATCCTTTTAAAATATGCATCGTTTAAATCGTAGTAAAACATCAATTCACTTCACTTTTTATAGTATCAGAATATAAACAACAGAAATAGATCGATATAATTGTATCAACAATTTAATCAAATAATTACACAATTTACGGGTATATATAACATAATATAATGATATACGTAAATATATAAAACAGAGAACGAATTTATTTTCAGTTATTGCTTCATATTACGTCAGACGTTCGTCATAATGAAGTCATACGATAGGAAGCGAACCACTATAACAATTAGTCAAGCAACTATTAATACTGATCATCTATACATCAAACATAAGAAAAAAAGATTATACCACATATATTGTCCACACCATGCATAATTGTTCCTGAAGTCATGTGGTCAAACAACCACAAAAATATACTTCAAAATGCATCAAGGTCTCTTGTCCGATGTTTCGTATAAAGTTGTAATGAACGTCCATAAAATTAGCCGAAGATTAAAATAAAATTGTTTTCAGGATATTAAAAAGAGATAATCACGCGTGACAGTGCTTGCAGAGATACAATGTTCTACTTTGGTATTATAGTAAAATACATGTTTGGTGAATTGTTAGATTAGTTTATGATTATAGCACTGTCAAACATGAGAAATGTCGACGTGAACTCATGTTTTGAAAATGATTATTCTAAATCTAACATTTTAATTTTGTTATTCTCCATCATGGTGACAATGAGTTGGCTTAATTCCGGATGGAAACATACAGAAAGAGGTGACTTAATGTCGTCTTTTTCATTTAAGATCACTCCTCTTCTTTTACCGTCATATCCAAGTTGTATTACATTGTCTGATTCTCTTCCAGCCACGAAAATATTACCTCTATTATCAACACAAACCCCATCTACTCCTTTGATGTCCGGGTCCTTAAATGTAGAAATGTGATTTCCTTTCTTATCAAGGTGAACCAAATAATCCTCATAATTACAGACAAATATATTATCTCCATCGTCACATATGATCTGTAGAGTGCAACCGAACATTTTATTTCCACTGCTGTCTTTATTTACCGTTTGTAACAATGTACCGACCATATCGTATATGTATACAGAGCCACCATCACCACCAGTAACATAGAGCTTGTTATCCATGTAAGCCACATGGTAACATACTTGATTTAGTTCCATTTGTCTCAATGGTGTCATAGTTTGTCCAACTGATACAAACTGGATCATCTTATCATTATAACAGCACACGGCAAATTCATTCTTCACGCGACATAAACCAGTGACATCATACGGGAGGACTATGTAATCTTCTACCGATAATGTTTTTACATTCACTCGTTTCAGCTTTGTATTAGTTCTGTCAGTGATAAGAACATTACTATCATCTAAAATGCAACATCCCCACACACTGCATGTTTCTGTATCATCTTGTAGCTTCACGTGCATGTCTTGACTTCGCTTTACTTTATAAGGTGTATTCTTTTCAGCTTCCTTTTTTGTCTTGGAGACACGAACATTACCAAATTGTTTTAATTTGTTTAATAAACCAGGGAGAGACGCATTTGGAACAAATGTCATCAAGTCGTTGTTTGAATACTTGCTTAATCTTTGTTCGATCTGATCCATATCATCTCGATCTTGTCTGATTGTTGAAGCAGCGAGTTTCGTACAGACGAACTTTTGTGACTGATTACCGTTTGCTCGTTTTACCCTGTCACTGAAATCCACGACTTTATTGAGGGATAGTTCCGTTCTTTCATTAGCATCGGTCAATTGTGATTTTAATTCGCTGTATTTAGATTGAACTTTGTCCCTGGCATCATCTTCTAAGCGATTAAGTATGGCATCGGCTTTCCGTCTCTGTTCGGTAATTGCAAGCAAACTATTTTGTTTGGTGTCGTCTAAATTCGCCAGATATATTTCGTTCGATTTCTGTAGAATTGATGTCAGACGTTTAGTCGTTATATGTAGATCCTCTGCATGTTTGTCCAAATTGGCATCTTTGGAAAGTAATTCAATGTTGTCTGGAATTGAATGTATGTTGGTGCAGTTTCTGAAATAAAGATTAAGTAATACTAATCAAATATTTCAAGAAGTTATGAATAATAATGATTTATGAATAAAAGTTATATAGGTATAACAAAATCTTGATGCATGACGAATATGAAACTGTACCTGCGATTGTTTGGGTTTGGAAACACCGTCATTGGCAGTAAATACTAAATTCACGTATAATTAAACATATATTACTACCGTAAAATTTCACTGAACAACCACTTAGATTACAAAACCACCCCAATATGAGAACAACCTCTGAGTCCAATAGAGGTGTCAGTGGAGAAAGGTAATTAATAATTTACAGTACAACCTCTCCGGAGCGGCCCTCTGTAGAGCAACAACCTCTCTATAACAACACCTTCAAAATTTCACTGAGCTGATATTTACTATAAATTTAAGCTCTGTAGAGCAACAACCTCTAAACAACGGCCAATATTGAGTGTTGCTCTACAGAGGTTGTACTGTATATGTTATATCAGGTTTCCTGTGCGTTCTAAACAATATTAATTGTATACTGATTGATACTGAACCAAACAATTATATTTTGTATGGCTTGTTATCAAGGTATAACTGTAGTATAGTAATTCTACAAAATTGACTTCAGTACTAAAGCTGATAGTATTGTTATGAAAATAGGTAAATACATGTATTAATTACCATCGCTTATCAATGAATTCTATAAACCTGGTTACAGCTGTTTTTTTTTATTTTTCAGTGTGGACAACCCATGTGACTTTTGCCGTTACGTACGGGTATTGCGGGAAGCATTTTTTTTGCCGGTAAGCAGGAGAAAATAAGCTATAAGTATTTCATTCCAAAATCGATTTTCACTAAACAGCGCATGCTAAGCGAAAACAATGTACTTGTTCTACGAATACTTTTCCCTTCTTTGTATTATGTACAGTTTTCTGTAACATTCGCACCAATTGCTTCAAAACAATCGTTTAAACTTTGGGTATTGCGGGAAGCCAGTGTATTTTGCAATAAATATATATAAAGTACAGCATGCGCTATGTTTCGTGAAAATCGATACTGGAATAAAATACTTACAGCTTATTTTCTCTTGCTTACCAGCAAAAAATGCTTCCCGCAGTACTCATATATAAGGCAAAAGTCATGTGGGTTTTCCACACCGTTCTTATGTATCACCACATTTGTATCTAACATAGAAGTTCAAGGTTCATTCAAGGTTATGAACGTGATTGTACGTACATTGCATGTAATCTTTAGGATATTTCAATGTTAAACTGATGAAATTTATATGCAGTTTATGGAAGCTTACGTTCTCATTATGTAAACACGTCTATTCTAATAAAGGATTTACATACACTGTGTGCACAGATCTGTTTATGATAAAAAATGTCGATAACTATAGTAATATCTAAGCGGACAATACCTGTATACACATGCAGTAATGTAATGAGTCCGGCTCATATATCAGAACAAACCGATCAATGGTAACATGATACACGCATGATACCCTTGGTTCACGGTAAAGTAGACAGATACTGGTACAATGAATGCAAATATGCCACGGATAAATTGAACATCCCGCATTTGAAATCTTAAACATTGAAGTATATGAGGAAACGAAAGTGTCAACTTACTTGTGATCAATAGTTATACATACATAACAACCAACAACATCATGGTCACCACAATACATATCTATAACCTTTCCATGATGAATGCTACATCTTTCTGTAGGAAATGATGGTAACTTTGATGTCTGGTCCGCCTGTTGACCTGTTGATATATCCAGTAAATTATGATCGATCAAAGTTGGAAACCTACTGTGCATATCAACACAAAATGTACAACAGTATCCTTTACATTCAACACAATATTTAACTCCTTACTTTATAGTATTTGCATTAGCACAAGATGTACATACGTAGTTAAATGTTTCTTCAGACATTTTAATATCACTCCCACCCGACGACATTTTGAAATAGTATATATCTTAGTTAGATTACACGACCTACATAAATACATTTATCTTCATACCGACAAATTATTATCAAGCTATTATCGTGGAAAACCATATTGAATTGATGTAATAAAAAGGAGTTATGGTTTTTGTATAGACACTATTTCAGAATTATAAAGTAAATAATTAAGTCAAATTGCATTCGTCGACTAAATGTATCATGCTACTAGTTGCATTACATTGCTTGCACGTAAACATGACATCTAATTATAGATGGAGTAAAGAAAGGTAATTTGAACAAAAAATATATAGTCTTACGAAATGTTGTCTCCCTTGACTGTTCAATAAATTCTAATAAGATTAATCATTCTACAAAGAGAAACTGAATAAAAACATTCAAGCATAACTACAGAAACGATGTCTTTTAAAATTATAGTAATAATATAATGGATAAATATGTAATGAACGGTATTGAACTCCAAGTGACAAACCGAAACCTGGTAAAGCCAGTATAACCGCATTAGTATCTTCTCATCAACTAGTGAAATACCGACGACTTGCATGATTGTACAAAGGAAGTTCTAGCATTCTGCTGTAGATTGTTACGATTAGTTTCAAGTAATATTACTTTTGTCAAAAGTATTCCAATTGTACAATTAATCTAAGTAGTATTCTTGGATTATGTTCCAGTCTTAAGAACATTCTCCTTGGGGTACTGGAAATCTTCCCTCTTAAGGGAGTAGCGTTTTGGGGGCGAATGGTATAAAATGCCATGCCGTCAATCGAATGCTCACAAAGAGGATATAAAATGCCCAGGATTCGAACTCACATGCCGATGTCCGTTTATCTAATGGTCTACCTATTTAGTTAAGCGAACTGGCATATTCAATAGATAGAAGTACATGTATATTATAATGCTATAATGCGTATATTCAATATTGGGAAATGTTGTATACTAGATTATGTTGTCATTTTTATCAATGGACTGATGTAGATAAAAATCTATATCTAGAAGAATTGCGTATGGCAAATATTTTAGGGTTTTCTGATATGAAGTTAACACTGTATCAAACCAGGATGCTGTACCAACTTACCTAAATCATTAATATTGTCGACTTGTTAGTGTGGATATAGAAACATATTGGACGTTACGCATCATAAGATCTGTGAACTTGATTAAAAAATATAACAAGAAATACGTATATTTCGTTATGTTAATATAAGATATTCAACAATGGCTGATTTTCACAAATTAGAGTTATCATGTGACCAAGCGACTGTCAGCAGTTCATATTTTGAAATGGCTGAACCAGAATCAGTAATCACAGATTCCATGTGTTCCAGTTCAGAAACTGTAGGTAAACCCTTAGACTTTGATTCAGATGTGAGAACAGATGATCCGCTGTCAACAGAAGAATTGGTATGTCCAAAGCCAATTGAATATTTCACATCGCTTTGTTTAACATGTCATTTTCGCAATAATAAAACAGCCGCAACCCACTTCTGTTATGCTGGCGTCACACTGTCCCGAAGTTGACAGCAGATGTCCACACGAACGTGGAATTTTGAACTTCGCGCGAAATTGGCCCCGATCCTAGTCAACAGCCAAATCAACAGCCGAATCAAGTACGATGCCTTACGAAGATCACACGATGGCACCCGAACCACACTCGAAGGCAGAACGAAGATGTGAATTTTTATTTAGATGTTTACCCACAGGACACACGAAGGTTACACGATGGCTACACGACGTCGTATTGAGAGTACGATGCCTTCAAACAAGGTCACGAAGGCGTCATGTGACCTCCCGATGGTATAAATTACAAATTTACTTTATTCAAATTAAAGTCAATTTAATTAACATGCCACCCAAGGCATAGAGAATCAGGGGTAGGAGGCTGCCCAGTAAATGCAGAGTTCAGAAGAGGAAAGCAGAGGCAACTGAGTAGACTTCACTGAGCCTCCAACCACAGTGAGGGGCATAAATCAATGCAAAGACACTTGTACTGCGTCGACCAGGGCCATGAGGACAATGAGAAGAAGCCTTTGTAGTGTATGTAGACAGACCCACTGTTCCAAGGACAGGTGACCACCACATGAGCCATCCAGAGCACCACAGCAGTGTGGAAATTGTCATCTCTTCTCAAACTACTCAGCAATGGCGGTCAATATTTCAGTTGTAGTAGGACACTGGATCACATCAGCAGCAAACTCGGCTTCACATACTTCATATGTTGTAGGGTGATAGACAGGTTGAAACCGGGAGGGAGAGACTTTCTGTACCATGTGTTCTTCTCTTCTATACGACCTACCCTAAAATAAGTACATTATCTAATACGAGTGTCACCCTCTAAATGTTTACGAAGAACCCATTGATGTATTACGTGGGTTTAATCCAGGGATTCTGAAATAAAATTTAATCAAACAATAACTGTCAATAATAAATGGTATGTAGATCACAATGCAAAAGTTACCTTGATGTTCACTATGTAGATAAGATTTACTACCCTGTGCGTATACATGTACGCTATGGAAGTAAAATGGCGATTGCGTGCTAAAAAAGTGAACTATAGGTTGGGTCATATATTATTAAGATAGATATGACCATACGTTTCCGGACTGAAAGAATGTTAGTATTGGTGATGATAATGATGAAATGATGTACATTTGTACTTGTGGTCATGATAAGAATAAGAATGTAAAAGTTTCCTTAAGAGGAGGTACTGGACCTGTCAGAGCTGTTCATCATGTATTCTAAGATATATCAAAAGGTTGTCTCATCATCAACGTATGCCAATCTGCAGGAAGTGAATTATGGATAAATGTGATTGAAGCTTGGAGAGAAACACATGCCTCTGTTCTGTAGAGTTGCTCAGGACTGACTGAGGAAGGTGCTCTATGACCGGCCTTTTATATATTCTCGTTACTATAACACTTGTGAAACGCTTGAGCAACTCAAATTCGGCTGTCTTCGTCGTCACCGTGGTTCCATCTCGATGTCATCGTACTATAATACGATGGCTACACGACGGCATTGAGAGGGCTTCACGTAGTCGTGTTGCCTTCTTAAGACAATCGGACGGCATCTTGTTTCGTTCGTATTGTGTTCGTATGGCAAAAATGTCCGATAGCACCGATGATTACACGAAGAAAATACGATGATGACACGATTAAACAAGATGCCCTCACGATGGCAATACGAAGGGCAAAATGAACACACGAATTCAACACGAACATGATACTTCGCGTGGACCTTCGGCAATTTTTTGGCATGCCAAAGATTTTGTCACCGCTCACGAAGTTGGTGCCGAAGCTTGAGAAACTCAACCGACGGTCATACGATGGCTTAAGATGCCCTCACGAATGGCCCGATGTTATCACGATCACACCCGAATTTGAACATTTCCTTAATCGTGTGTCCATCTGGTGTCTACTTCGGGACAGTGTGACGCCTGCATTACGGGTGTACAAGCATGGGAGATATATGTGTGATAAATGTTTACGTGAACACAATATATGGTGATGTTGACGTCACGTCCGGTCGGACAAAACAAACTTTTAAAGCGTAATGAAAATATAGTAAAATTAATTAAATAAACATATACTGGAAACTTTTTCTTGAAACTAATGTGGTGTTTAACATGCTACAAGCCGATGTTTGATGTTTTTGAGACGTAAAGATCGAGACGTTCAGAATCTACTTCAGGATAGAAAATCTAATTTATTAGACTCGTCGCTTTTAAAACCATAACATGCGATGGTGTGATTCCGGTGATCCCCAACAGTAAACGATGAAGCTATTTGGACATTTTATTGGTATTCTCTTTATAATATCTTTTTCCAACGTTGAAAATGCCGATTATTATACAAAAACAACTGGGTACGAACATAATGGAAGCAAATTCCTCCCACCATATTATCGTCGAACTGATACACTAATTGGCTTATCCGAGGGATACACCTTTTGTAACTACAACGATAACTATGACCTTTGGTCAATTTTCCACTATATAAGACACCAGAGGACTCAACCCACATCTATTCCCATACAATGCAGACAAAAGCATCACAGAATCGTCTTGATACTTCTTATCAGTGGTGATGTTTCATTAAACCCAGGTCCAACAAAATATCCTTGTGGTAAATGTATGAAACCGGTGGCAGAAACTCACCAAGCTGTTTTGTGTGAATGTTGCTATGAAAAGTGGCACATAAAATGTGCAGAGATCTCTCCAGATTTATATGTGTCTATGACGGCTTCAACTGAACCATGGCTGTGCAGAAACTGTAATATTCTACAGTTTAGTGACTCATTCTTTGAAGAGGACTATAGTAATGTTACCTTCCAACTGGATAACGATACAAGCGTTAACTAAACCACAATAACATCTGTGTTTGAAGAACTTAGAACTGTTAGAAAGAATCACCCGAAAAAAAATATTGTAGCCCATCTAAATATCAATAGTCTAAAGAACAAATTTATAGACATTCATGAATTGTTGCTTGACCAAATTGTTGATCTTTTATATATTTCAGAAACTAAGTTAGATGAATCTAATCGCAATAATATCTTTGACGTTCCCGGTTATAAATTCGAACGTAGAGACAGAAACATATTTGGTGGGGGGTTGGCCTCGTACATAAAATGCGACATTCCAGCACGTGGCGTTCAGATATTGAATCAAAGGAATGCGAACATATTATACATGAGGTAACCCTAAATAAATCAAAGTGGTGTTTTTTATGTATATACAGACCCCCTAGTATGAGGGATTCAAATTTCTCTAATATTTTTACCAAGCTTTTAGACAAATGTATTATATTTTCAGACCACTATATGATTATTGGAGATCTAAATTATGATATAAGTTGTGATAAGAAGGGTAAACCTTTATTTGATTTGATAGAACTGTTTAACATTGAAAATATTGTACATGATCATACCTGCTTCATGACAGGCTGTGAACCTTCTTTACTTGACGTTATTTTAACTAACTCAAAAAGGTTGTGTATAAGAACTATAAATTTTTGTACTGGTATTAGTGATTGCCACAACATGATATCAACTGTGATAAATAATACTATCCCTAAGTTTGAGAAACAAAAAGTTCAATTTAGAAGTTTTAAAAATGTTGATATAGATGCACTGAATAGTGACCTTTCTAAAGTTAAACTGCCTATAGATACCAATATAGACCAGACTACTGATATTGATACTATTTATGATAATTTTGAATCAGAAATTGTTAACATGTATGACAAACACGCGCCAATAAAAGAAATATATAGGAAAAATAACCAGCTACCGTATATGAAAGGGCCCTTAGAAAAGCTGTATATTATAAAAAAATGTCTTACCATAAATACCTTAAAAACAGAAATTCAAAAAACTGGGAAACGTATAGAAAGAACAGAAATTTTGTAAACAAGCTGAAGAAAAAATCGCTTAATAACTATTTCCAGGAAAGATGTATTGGGGGGTGTAAATCAACAGATTTTTGGAATACCATCAAACCATACTTATCTAGAAAAACATGTAATTCTCAGTCCAGCATCATCTTGATGGAAAATGATAAAATACTCTCAAAGAAAACTGATGTAGCAGATATTTTTAACAATTTTTATGTAAATGTAGCAGATGGAATAGGTAAGGACTACTGCTTTAACCCAAAAGATCACCCTAGTTTAGATAAAATACAAGGAAGAAATTTTGGCCATGATACTTTTTCATTTAAACGCACTAATTGTGAAACTGTCTCAAAAATAATAGATAAATTCAATGTGAAAAAAGCTACAGGTGCAGACAAAATCTCAGCAAAACTGATAAAACTTAGTAAACCTGCTATAGTTGGCCCTTTAACAGAATTAATTAACATGTCCATCTCCACAAGCAAATTCCCGAAGAGACTGAAACAAGCTCAAGTAATTCCTTTACACAAAAAGAATGATCCAATGCTTAAATCTAACTACAGACCAGTCAGTATTCTTTCCAATGCCATCCAAAATTTTTGAAAAGGTAATATCTCTTCAACTGTCAGAATACTTTGAAACCATTTTTGACAATTTCTTATGTGCCTTTAGGAGAGGTCATGGCTGCCAAACAACGCTTTTGAAACTGCTGGAGGACTGGAAGCTGGCCCTCGAAAGGAATGAATTTACAGCTGCAATTTTGATGGATCTGTCTAAAGCTTTTGATTGCTTACCACATGATATTTTGCTATGTAAATTATCTTCGTATGGACTATCAGAAACCTCCGTTAACCTTTTGAGATCTTATTTAAATAATAGATCACAACAAATAAAACTTGGCAATGCTTTGAGCTCTTGGGCTAGTATTAAGAAAGGCGTACCCCAAGGCTCTATTTTAGGTCCTTTACTCTTTAATGTATTCATAAATGATATATTCTACTTCATAAAAAAGGCACCTTGTACAACTATGCTGATGATAATACGTTATCTTTTAGTTCACCAAATTATAATTCTTTGATTGAAGTCCTTCAAGGTGAAAGTAACGTCCTTATCGAATGGTTTAAATTTAACAAAATGCAAGCTAATCCTGATAAATTCCAAGCTGTAGCAATTGGTAAGAACACCCACGACAAATCTCCTACTTTCAGTCTTGGAAACTCGTATATTACATGTGATGAAATAGTAAAGTTATTAGGAGTTGATATTGATTTTAAACTATCTTTTGATTATCATATTGGAAACATCTGTAAGAAGGCTGCCCAACAACTCAATATACTTAAACGAATAGGAAATAATCTCAGCAAATTAAATAGACTAACCATATTTCATACATTTATTCTGTCTAACTTTAATTTCTGTCCACTATCTTGGCATTTTTGTTCAGAAAATTCATGTAAGAGCATTAAGATTTGTATATGATGATGATCAGTCTTCTTACAATGAACTTCTGTCAAGGACTAAGCTTCCAACCCTTTATATTAGACGTATGAGAACAATGGCTCTGGAAACATTCAAAATTATCAACAATTTGGCCCCTTCAGTCTTATCAGATCTTATTCAAAAACAAAATAATAAATATAACTTCCGCTATTCTAATATGTTACTGATTCCACATGTGAGATCTACTAAATCTGGTAAAAACTCATTCAGGTATGCAGCCCCTGTACTATGGAACTCTCTCCCGGAAGACTTTCGAAAATGTAACAGCTTCAATCAGTTCAAGGGGTTAATTTTAAATTGGAATGGGCAAAATTGCAAATGTAATGCTTGTAAAAAATGAGTACAGGAGTTGCATTACACGAATTAATATTATTAATATTGTGTATATTTAACTGCATGCTATATGTAATGTATGATGTATTATTTACTGTGTCTTCTTTTTATTGTCAATAATTGTTATAATATTATGCATCATTCGTAAGTTTATTATTATTATTATTTACTGTAAAATATTTTGTTAATAGTGTCTGTATATTCTTAAACATGCATTTGTTTTTTACAGCTCTTATATTATTTGTTATTGTTGTTTACTTTAGTTATATAGTCGGCTCAAAAGCTCTTAGATGGCTTATGTTATATTGTTATTGTCTTACCGACTTTAAATAAATCTTATCTTATCTTATCTTAACATGTTGTAAAGTCTTTGTCTGTGGGCATGTGAGTACAATTATATTTAATTTATAAATATATAAACTTAATATTGATAAAACACCAGAAATATAGCCAAGAAGTGTTAATTAATGTTTCTCTCTCCCCCTCTCTTCGCCATCCGTAATACTTCCGTCACTGGTGTGCGCAGTACCTAAATTTGTAATTTCTATATAGACAACACAACAGTCCACATGCGTGGTGCCGTTGGTTTATCAAAACTAGGAGTATCTTCACAGTTCATATAGGTTTAAAGACCTGGAAACGAAATGATTAAGAATGGTTGCGCGCAAAGTGAACATAAATCGTAATGATATACAAAAACAAACATACAGACTCCGTACATTGCAGTATAAAAAGGTATTTAACTTAATGATAACATCAGGGTTGTGGTTTTAACGAAGTGCAATGTGTAAATAAAGTTTTCGCTATTTATCCGGGTTTGTAAAATTATTTAAGATTTTATGCTGTCCCCAATGCGCGCGCGCGTGTGTGTATGTGTTGCGTTGATTTATTTGATCTTGTGATATTTCGTGTGGTGGGATTCTTTGTAGGTTGGTCCTTTTTATATTTTGTTTATATGCATTTACGTTATCCTATGAAAACATTCCTCTATTATCTGGTCCACTTCTGATATGCAAAATAACAATACATGTCACAGTAAACTTTCCATCATATAGCTGATTACCTTTTGAAAGTGTAATACATGTGTAATTTTACAATACAATACAACCTCTCCGGAGTGACCCTCTCTTTATCAACAGCATGATTGTTTCCCACTGCACTACTTACCTATCAATTTAACCTCTCTAGAGCAACAACCTCGCAATAACAACATATGTTTGCTTCTCTCAAAGGGTGTTGCTTTGGAGAGGTTGCAATGCAGTATTTAAAAGATATTTGTTGGAGAGGTACACTGTACATACATTATGATATCTGACCAACAAATATTGAAACAAACTTTACTAACATTTCTGATTATAAAATGATTGTAATTACTCTAGCACATTGATTACGTATGTCATGTATGTCAATATGAGTTGATATTTTTACATGAGGTGAATTCTGAAAGCAATACTCACTGAATGACCAAACTACCTACAAATGTATTATAATATTCAGGTGATTTCGTTGTCATGTTAAAATCTAGAAAATAATTTGAAAAAACAAACAATTGTTTGTAAATATGTAAAGATATGGTTCATATATATACAGTAAAACCTGTCTTAAGCGACCACTCAATGGAGAACGAAAATATGGTCTCTGAAAACAGGTGGTCTCTTAACTAAGGATATGAATTACATACTATGAAATAGTACGAAACCATGTACATGTAATTAGGCAATTACACATTTTATACAGAGACAAATGTAACTGTGGCTTAGCATTTTAAAAACAGTACATGAAATCTTAACAAAACATTAAACATTTAATTTATTGATTTAAAAATGATTATTTCTTAAAATATAAATCATGTGTTTGAAGACTTAACATACTGTTCAGATAAAAAAATCACAGTTTAGAAGAACGGATGGCAAATTTCTGAGCTTGCTCCTGAATTAAAGGTTAATTTATCACAGCTATCCGTTCCTCTAAACTTATTTTTTTTCGGTTTGTCGACAATCTTTTTGTTTATGAAAGTACTGGTCTTTAACCACGTTAGACAGGTGGTCGCATAACTAGGTTTAATTAACGTCTAAAAACTTTCGGGAGGAATTGGGAGCGGTCGCACAAGACAGGTGGTCTCTTGTAAAAGGTGGTCGGAAGGCCAGGTTTTGCTGTATTCTGTTACATGCATATACCTAGTCAAATGATTTTTTTTATTTTAGAAAAAGTCCTGCATTATATCATGAATGTATTCAGAAAGATAGACGGATACTGGGGAAATGTAACGTAATATAAATAATTTGTCTATTTTAACGCCTTAATTTTCGTTCCCTGTTATACAAGTTTAAACAAGAAATATTATACATTGCGAGTATTACATTTAAAGTGTTGCTATGGCTACAGACAGTCCACAAATGACAATGATGATTTACGGTCATTTTGCTGCATGGAACATTTAATAAGATGATAGATGGCTTGATATAACAGTTTGAAAAGCTCATTATCACAAATCCAAAATGCGCCTTCAAATAATATGCATACTTAGACGTATTTCGGCAATATGTAAACAAATGTATATCGCGTGCCATGATAAGTCTATCATAGTTATGATAATTCTCGACAAAAGGTTGAAATAGCATTGATATTTGAGATTATTACCCCTCACTAAACACAAAAGGGTTAGCACTTTTGCGCATTTTCCCCACACACACCCATAAAATGTTAAATTTTGACCCTGTCCTCATTTCGACGCTCGTTATGCTCGATTGATTTAATGCATGGATTACAGGTTGCACTCATGATATGCAGGCATCTTTGAAAATAACAAAAAATCATTTCTTATGTATGTAATCCATAATCGACGATAATGCCATACATAACAAAAAGTGATCCTTATCAAATTTTGAGTAGTATTATAAGTGGACTTATTTCATAGTAACAATAATTTAATCAAATGCGACATTTACGAATATATAACATATGATAAGAAATACATATATATAATATACAAATCTGTTATTTTCTTTTATTGCTTCATATTTCATCAAGCGTTTAACATTATGAAGTCATATGATAGGAAACCAATCACTATAACAATTAGTCAAGCAACAATTAAACAATTACTGATCTTCGATACATCAAACATTATACAAAGTATATATCACAGATATTGTCCACACCATGCATGATTTGCCTGAAGGCATGTGGACAAACTACAAACATATGCCTTTAAATGAAGTTTATTCAGAAACAATCGTGTAAGCCACATGGCCCATGAAGATGCATGGTATAATACAGTGGGATAGTAGATAAATACAACACCGTATACAGAAAGAAGGAGAAGGTTATACAACGATGCAGATTAAGCACTAGTACATGAAATCAGTAAAAGTAGTAATCCAATAGTTAAGTATAACTGAGACATTTTCACACAAAATGTGTAAACATATCGAAACATTACCTACTGAAAAACATAAATGAAAAGAAAAAGTCGATTTATTAAGCAATTCTTTCAAACATAGAAATACAACTATATGTACAGATTTAGTTATATTTACAAAACAGGAAATGATTGAAATGAATTACATGAATAAAATAAAAGAAATAAAAATTATGTTTAATATTTGGAACAAAAGAATCCTTACACCCATTGGAAGGAATGTAGTAATAAAAATAGCATTGTCAAAAATTAACCACTTGATTCTTAGTCTTCCAAATCCAAATTTAAATATTATAAATCAGTTAAAAATATTTTCTTTGAGTTTTTGTGGAACAAAAAGCCAGACAAAATAAAAATAACTATCATAGTACAAGATTATTGTATGGGTTGATAAAGAATGCTTGATATAGAAAATTTTATGCGTGCTTTATTAAATACTTGGCTCAGGAGATATCTGACTTATAACACAAAGTATTTTATCATTCAGTCTGTTCAACTTGTTCACAAATAAACACATTTAGTGTTTTTGGTAATGATTTTGAAGTAAACTGATAAATAACACCAATAATAAATTCTGGAAAGACATTCCCTCAAGCTATAATATTCTTGTGAAAAAAAAGATTGATTCTTGGGATATATTTATTACTTCGCCTGTGTGGTGGAATAATATGTTCAAAACTGGGGGAAGCAGTTTCTTATATAAAAAATTCGTAGACAAAGGTATTGTACTTGTTAGGGATTTCACAGATCTTGAAGGTAATTTTTATCCATATAACTTGTTTACACAGATGTTCCAGGTGCAAACTAATTTTTTACAGTATAAAAGTATCATAAACTCAATTAAAGCTAGAATGAGAAGGCTGAATGTTGTTACTGGTAAGCACAAAGAAAACTCTATGTCTATTGTTCAACTTATATTCATTAAAATGTTAACTTTTTCAAAAAAAGATGCATAAATCTGTATGATATATTGGTCAATAGGAATACTTTGGACTTTACTGCAAAAACCAAATGGAATAGTGATTTAGATTTGAATGAAAATTTTAGTTGGAACTATACACTCAAAGCACCTTATATTAGTACTACAGACCCAAACCTATTGTGGCTTCAATACCGTACTAATCATTGGAATTTAGGGGAAAAAACATTTACTGTGTAAAATGGGTATCAACAATTTATTTATTCAATATCTAAGAACTACCAACATGTTGTTATATTGGTTTAATATAACTGTTAACTTGCATATTTTTCAATTATAATTTGGAAGACTTCCTTTAGTTAAAAATTGTCATTTTTTATTATTTCTATTATCTTTTTTTCCCTATAATTATTTGCATTCACTCATCTTTCCCCAGAGTATAGAATTTAACTTTTTATTAATTATACCATCTGTTCAATACAGGTAAACGTACCAACGATTCGATAATAGCCTTTTCTATACTTTTTTGCTAATACATACATGATAAAATCTAGTGTAATAACTGTTTCTCCTTTTGAAAAACAATAGCTGATGTGTAATACTGCATAACTTGTCGAACCATTGAATAAATAGTTACATTATTATCAATTATGTTTGCCTGTTTTTATCATCTGGAATGACATAGCATAAATATGTATAAATCATGAGTAAAAGATAATACCGATTCCTTAATTTTTACACAGATAATATAAAAAAAAGTTCCGACGTATTTTGTCCGGGTCCCGTATCAAGTTTTTTTTCATGAACTGTCACAAAATTAGCCGAAATTTGAAAAAGATCGTTTTTCAGGGTATTAAAAAGAGATTATATTATATGGGACAGTGCCCTACATGCATCATTAATATTATGATATGATACGTTAACACATGCACTGCAACAATTTACTGTTGTGTATCAAATGTGTCGTGAAAAAAATATTAAGATTAAAGCACTATCAAACATGAGAAACGTCGACTTGAACTCATGTGGTATTTGTTTACTCTACATCTAACACTTTTATTTTGTTATTGTTCATCATAGTGACAATGAGTTTGCTTAATTCCGGATGGAAACACACCGAAATAGGTGACTTAATGTCGCTCTTTTCATTTACGACCAGTCCTCTCCTTTTACCGTCATATCCAAGTTGCACTACATTGTTTGAAATTCTTCCAGCCACGAAAACATTGCCCCTATTATCAACACACACTCCATCCGCTCCTTCAATTTCAAGATCTTTAAGTGTAGAAATGTAATTTCCTTTCTTGTCAAAGTGAACCAAACCATCCTTATAATTACTGACGAACATGCTATCTCCATCGTCACATGTTATCTGTAAGATGTTGCTGAACATTTTATTTCCACTGCTTTCTTTCATTAGTGTTTGTAACAATGTACCGTCCATATTGTAGATGTATACAGAGCCACCATTATCATCAGTTACATAGAGCTTGTTCTCCGTGTAAGCCACGTGGTAACATTTGTGATTCAGTTTCATTTGTCTAGATGGTGTCATATTTTTCCCTATTGATACAAACTGGATTATTTGATCATCGTAACAACCCAGGGCAACTTCATCATTCTTTAAATAACATATACCACGTACGTTATAAGGTAGCACTATATAATCTTCTACCGATGATTTGTTTATATTCACTCGTTTCAGCTTTTTATTATTTGTATCAGTGATAAGAACAGTCGCATCATCATAAATACAACATCCATACACTAAACATGTTTTTGTATCATCTTGTAGTTTTACGACTATATCTTGACTTTGCTTTACTTTATACGGTGTAATCTTTTCAGGTTTCTGTTTTGTCTTGCAGTAACTGACATTGCCAAATTGTTTAAATTTGTTTAATGAACCTAAAAAAGACGCATCTGGAACGAATGTTAGCAAATCGTCATTTGAGTTCTTGCTTAGGGCTTGTTCGACGTGATCAATATCATCTCGACTTTGTCTGATTGTTGAAGCAGCGAGTTTCGTACAGACGAATTTTTGTGAATGATTACCGTTTGCTCGTTTCATTTTGTCATCGAAATCCATGACTTTATTGAGGGATAGTTCAATTCTTGCATTAGCATTGTTCAATTGCAATTTTAATTCGCTGTATTTGGATTGAACTTTTTTCCTTGCATCATCTTCTAAGCGATTAAGTATGGCGTCGGCCTCCCTTCTCTGTTCAGTAATTGCAAGCAGACACTTTTGTTTAGCCTCGTCTAATTTCTGCTGATATATTTCGTTAGATTTCTGTAGATTTGATATCAGACGTTCTGTAGTCGTGTGTAGGTCCTCTTCATGTTTGTCCAAATCGGCATCGTTGGAAAGTAATTCAATGTTGTCCGGGACAGAATGTATGTTGGTGCAATTTCTGAAATTAACATTATATTATATTTGTTAAATGTATACTAAAGGTAGTTTAAATGTAGTAAATCATTTGATAATTGTTACACAGATATAACAAACCCATATGCATGACGATTATGTAACTGCACTTGACATTGTTTGGGATTAAACACCGTCACCGTTATTAATAATATACCATAAAGCTTCACTTAACGACCACTTAGATTACAATCCCACACAACTTATGAGTCTAAAGGAGGTGTTACTGTAAAATTTAATGAATGATTTTATACGTTTTTTCTAACAATATTAGTTATAATTACAGATAGTGTAACCAAAAATTATGTCTTAATATCGAGGTATAACTGTAAAGTTTATTATACAAAATTGTTATCCATACTAAAGTTGATAGTGTATTTATGAAATTGGGTTGAATTGTGTATTTAAACTACGGCTTATCAATCCATTTTATACACCTTTTTTCTCTTTATAAATCACAAAATAATAATGTACTGCAAAACATGATTGTATCTTATATACTAGTAGAAGTGTGCCCATTCAAGCCTATGCAAGTAATTTTATATTCATAATCTTTAGGATATTTCAATATTAAACTTATGAAATTTATGATATTATGCAGCTTAGGGAAAATTTAGTAACACAGTGTGCGCCGACTGTCTACGATAACAAATGTCGATAGCAACTAATATTAATAAATATCATTTAAGCGGAAAATACCTGTATAAACATGCAGTTATATGATGACTCCGGTTTATATAATGAACAACATGCATGTAATATGTATATAGGCAGTATGTACAAGAATGTATTTAGTTAGTAAGTAAAACAAAATCACAGAATGGTCGATCATGAGAAGGATTATATATATTTTTCCGGGCAACTCGTTTGTTTCTTCACAGCAATTAGCTGCTTTAGATATGACACACAAAGTCCTTGTCACACACCCTTGTTTCACAGGAATGAAGGCAGATACTGGTACAATGAAGGCCAACAAGACAGTAATGACATATGAAAAATTCTGACTTCGATCATATGATTTCAAAGAGAAGTCAACGTAAAACGATCAAATACAGTAAAGTCTGTGAGGAAATGATAGTATCGACTTACTTGTGATCAATGATTATACATACATAACAACCAACAACATCATGGTCACCACAATACATATCTATAACCTTTCCATGATGAATGCTACATCTTTCTGTAGGAAATGATGGCAACTTTGTTGTCTGGTCGGCCTGTTGAGGTGTTGATATATCCAGCAAGTTATGCTCGGTCAGTGTTGGAAACATACTGTGTATATCAACACAAGATGTACAACAGTATCCTTTACATTCAACACAATATTTAACTGCTTCCTTATTAGTATCTTTCTTTGCACAAGATGTACATACGTAGTCAAATGTTTCTTCAGACATTTTAATGTCACTCCCACCTGTCGCCATTTTGAAGTCGGGTGTGTATATTAGTTAGATTACATGACCTAAATAGATACATTTACGTTTATACCGACAAAATTACATTAAACTGATGTACAACTTAAACATTGTCCAAATACATTGTATTGGACCAGTCAATGCATTAAACAATAGTTTGCTATATCTGCATAAAAGAATATTTCAGATAATCTGAATTGACAAAATAAGTCAAACTATGTTTTATGCCCGGATGTATCATGTTACTAACCACCTTGAGATCTAATTATAGACATCAATTCTGAAAGAGAGATAAATAGAACTAAACAATAAATAGTCTCACATAATGATTGTTGCCCTTAACTGGTAAATAGATTTGAATAAAATCAATTGATATAGGAAGAGAAACTGAAAAAAACACCCAAACATAACAACAGATACGATAGTTTTTAAATTTACTTTGTAATATAAGATGGATAAATATATGATGAATGGTATTGAACTTCAAATGACGAACCGTTCACTCAAAATATCTGTTCAAATATATGTTTATTCGCTACAAATAGAAATTTCTACTTAAACGGTTGAACATTTGCCTTCGAAGATGCTTAAAAGTCTTCACTTTCCGTGTACTGAAGAATCCAACAGAAAATATCAGTTTGCGAGTTTTACAGCCTTAAAAGCGGAGCAATAAGCTGGCCAAACAGTTTCCTCACATATCTCGGATGAGCTTCGAACTCTGTGATGTGGGGTTTGTGTTACAGTTTCTTCAACAAACGTTAGCTACAGTGTATTAATCTTGAAGCGGAATATACTGTACTAATGATTGCTAATTCAATACCATTTGGAATATTTAGTTTTTTCGTGTGTTTAAAACTCGGAGTATATTTGATTGTATTGGAAATACTTCATAATTATGTTTATTATGTTTTTCATGAAATTTCGTTTGAAATACAGATTGAAAAAAATTAACCGTTCAAACTCATAATTCATTTAGTTCTTGTTTACAAGATAGACGAGAAATTATTGAAATAACTACATTTTATCATCTGATATGTTACTTACAGAAGATGTTAGTTGTTGTTTGACAAAGTCTGATAATGATTTCATTGTAAGTGCTGAAGAGTGCTCTTAATGTTTGTATCTTGATTTAAACATCATATGTTTTCAATTAAAAGAGCAATCTTTTCTAAAACAACAATAGATATTTTAAAAAATATAAAAAAATTATATTATTTGGCATGTTCTATAATGATATTGTGACAGTAAGCGTAGTATTACATTGTGCGTAATATCACATTCGTCTCTCTTGTATTTTGTTTTATTTCTGACAAAGTGTACATTGTTAGACCTATAAATTGTATGTCAATTTGTTTGATATAACTATGTACCTATATGTGTACAAGTTACGAAAATAAAGTACATTCTGCACTGTTCTGTATTAAAAGCATTGCACTAATATTGATACAAGTTTGACGTAAGGTTTATATAGTTTTCTGTTTAAAGGATGATGATTCTTTCCCGACACGCGTTGCATTTATTTTCTGAAAAGATGTTTATCCATCTCTTTCGTGATATTAAATGTTGTATCTTGTGTGTATCATAGTATTACGCGAATTTGATTAAGATAAAAAACTAACAGTAATTTGATGTAATCTTACTACCAACGGATACCTATTTTATTAAATATGCAACTTTTTGTCATGGTTTGTATCTAGGATGATTTTGTTTATTGGTCATGTAATGTTTCCAATGACAATATATCAGAGGTGTTTACTGTAATGACTTTTTGCTGTATTTAGTGTTTATTAATCTATTGTAAGTGCCAAGTTCATTAACTATTTTTATGATTATTTTCCATATGACATACTCGCAAGTATTTATATTTCTGAGAAACATCGACTTGAACTCATATTTTGAATTTGTTTAGTCTACATCAAATACTTTTATTTTGTTATTGCTCGCCATAGTGACAATAACTTTGCTTAATTTCGGATGGGAACAAACCGAAACAGGTGCCTTAATGTCGTCTTTTTCATTTTCGATCACTCCTCTTCTTTTACCGTCATATCCAAGTTGTATAACGTTATTTGATTTTCTTCCTCCCACGAATATATTGCCTCTATTATCAACACTCACTCCATCTGCTCCTTTAATTTCCGGGTCCTTTAATGCAAAAATGTAATTTCCTTTCTTGTCAAGGTGAACCAAACCAGACCAGAAAGTACTGACAAACATGTTATATCCATCGTCACATGTGATCTGTAAGGTGTTACTGAACATTTTATTCCCACTGCTGTCTTTCATTAGTGTTTGTAACAATGAACCTTCCGTATCGTATATGTGTACAGGGCCAACACCGCCATCAGTTACATAGAGCTTGTTATCCATGTAAATCACATGGAAACATTTATGATTTAGTTAAATTTGTCTCGATGGCTTCCTAGTTCGTCCTACTGATACAAAATGGACCATGTTATCAAAGTAACAACATATGGCAACTTCATCGTCCTTCGCACGACATAAACCACTGACAACATATGGAAGACCTATGTAATCTTCTACCGATGATTTGGTTATATTCACTCGTTTCAGCATTTTATTTTTGATGTCAGTGATAAGAACATTAGTATCATCTAAAATACAACATCTACACACATTACATGTTTTTCATCATCTTGTAGCTTTACGTATATATCGTGACTTCGCTTTACTTCATACGGTGTAATCTTTTCACTTCATTGTTTGTCTTGGAGTAAATGATATTACCAAATTCTTTAAATTTGTTCAATAAACCAAGGAAAGACGCATCTGGAACATATGTCAACAAATCGTCTTTTGAGTACTTGCTTAACTCTTGCTTGACCTGATCCATATCATCTAGATCTTGTGTGATTGTTGAAGCAGCGAGTTTAATGTAGACGAACTTTTGTGACTGATTATCGTTCTATCGTTTCAACTTGTTACCGAAATCCACGACTTTATTGAGGGTCAGTTCAGTTCTTTCATTAGCATTGATTAAATGCGATTTTAATTCGTTGTATTTGGATTGCACTTTGTTCCTGGCATCGTCTTCTAAGTGAATAAGTATGGCATCGGCTTCACGTCTCTGTTTAGTAATTACAAGCAGACAATTTTGTTTGGTGTCGTCTAACTTCTGCAGATATATTTTCTGTAGAATTAATGTCAGACGTTCTGTCGTCGTGTTTATGTCGTCTTCAGTATTGTCGTTTGAAAGTAATTTAATGTTTTCTGGGATAGAATGTATTTTGGTGCAATTTCTGAAATAAAGATTAATTTGATAATATTAGTAATACAACTTAAACAGCTTGAATGTGGTGATGTATGTAGATCTTGCCCATTTAGGGCTATAAATACATTTCATATACAATTTATGTATTCTTAAGTATCTTTGATTGTTAAACTGATACAGTTTTAATAGAATTTAGGAGAACTTATGTTACTATTATATGAACTGGTCTACGTTTGATAAAAGCATAACTGATTTAAGATATACAATGAATCACAATGGTTCTACCTATGTTTAAGTCTGATTGTTGGTAACACATTAAACAACGCAAGTTATAAGTAATACAAGAACGCAAAATGTTTTATCATGAAGAAGTAAGCATGTTTGAAGTCGAAGTCATTCAGTATACTTTAGGGCACGAGACAAGGTGTGAAAAGTTCTCCTCTCCTTTATCTAATATATATCAATGGACTCATTAAAGAACTTTTGCCGACGACATGATGCTGGTATCATTGTCGAAAAACAGACTTGATATGATGCTTAAAACTTGTCATAACTATTCATGTAAATGGCGATTCGAATACAACAATGCTAAATGTGCAGTGACTGTGCTTAATGAAGCCAGAGTATGTGTACGATAATAGAAATTAGGAAGTCACGCTATTCAGGAGGTCAAAAACTACAAACACCTTGGTTTGGTTTGTGACAAATATTTTTCTACTGAGAGAATGATTCATGATTCATGTATTAAGTTTAGATATAATTGACTGTGGATTACATCCGAGTTATTTAAACCCGATTACAACACGTATTTTATATACATCAGTAGTGTTGCCTAAAGCCAGGTGTGAAGTTTGGTATTTAACCTCAAAGTCAGACATGAACAGAAGTCGACTTCCGAACCAGTACTTAGCAAAACAAATCTTTGTAAACAGACTAATCCGTTATGTTAATGAAGCTCTGACATGTATCGATGTATCGTCTGCTTCAAAAAAAATTTCACCTGATGTATTTCTTGGAAGGCTACTTACAAACTGGATTATTTCCTACAAAATTGCAAGTTTTTTTTTATTTTTCCATAGACAGTCCATGTACATTCTGCTCGGTGTATAGGAAAAAGCAAGAGCTTATTACGTTATGTAGAACGGCAGTCAAAATAGTAAGTATTATAATATATAGGCCTTTTACTATAAAATGTCGCAAATGCTCAGTAAGGACGAAAACATTGTTGTTCATACTATATGCTAATTTCAGTGTAACAGTCCTCTTTACAAAGACCTGTTGCCATTGTGGTTTGTCAATTGCAATATATTACGTTTTGTGAATTTATGAAGTTGTCACCACACGAATAATGTTTGAAGTTATTACAAGCTGCATTATTAATGAGTGACGATCTAATATTTTAACACTTGAAACTTCTTTACATATTATGCAAAACATTTACTGTATAATACTTATATAGTAAGATGTAATATATGCCTAACGTTTACATACTTTCGATATTTCGTCTCTGCTGACAGTTTAACTAGTAACACCTAGGATCTTTTACGATCTAGGAGATTTTAGCTATGATTAAACGTCATGCTAACCATTATTTATTAGGAGGCGGGGAGTCAGATTGGCTGCGATTTGGTCATTTTATGGGCATTTACTGCAAGTGTGGAATAAATAGTACATACATATTTTTGTGCCAATGTTACGATGCAAACTTTTGAAATGTCGTACACAAATACAATAACAAATATATATAATAATGTTCTTAATAATTCTAGATTATGATTGTGTATTTTTATCAAGTACTTTGTGGGTATATAATATAATCTCCAGTAATTGGTAAAGATCTATCCAACCCGGGCGACTTTTTTATTCTATTTTTCAATTGACTTGTTTAGATATTATAAAAAGCCCCTTTTCCTACCTCTGGTTCACAGGTCATACGAGAAAGAAGGTATCTACCGGTCAAATGAAAGGAAATTTGATAGTTCTAATTCTGGAACGGACATATTATACTTTATACGAAACGTCCGGTATCTGATTACATCATTTAGAAGAATATAACAACGTTAGTGATTGACTATGAAGAAAACGAAAGTGTCAACTTACTTGTGATCAATGGTTATACATACATAACAACCAACAGCATCATGGTCACCACAATACATATCTATAACCTTTCCATGATGAATGCTACATCTTTCTATAGGAAATGATTGTAACTTTGATGTCTGGTCGGCCTGTTGATGTGTTGATATATCCAGTAAGTTATGTTCGGTCAGGGTTGGAAACTTCTTGTGCGTATTAACACAAAATAAAACAGTATCTTTTACATTCAACACAATAATGTATTCCTTTCTTTATAGTTTTATCATTAGCACAAGATGAACATACGTAGTCAAATGTTTCTTCAGACATTTTTATGTCTCTCCCACCCGACGCCATTTTGAAATCGTTAATCAATCTTAGATTGATTACGTGACCTGTATAATGCCTTTATCTTCATACCGGCAAATTATCAAATGGTAGAACACTACGTTATCGAGCACCTGCTAATGGATACACATCGTACACTTTTTGACAGTATCATCTCGACTCAGATGTAAATTTTATTTTTTCTGCATGAAATCGTCAAATTGATGTAAAATGATGTCGCGCACGTACCAAGGATTTACTGCTGCATATTATGTTTTCGTGAAAAGAGTTTGTAGTAAGTTTCTTTACTAAAAGCCTGAATACGGGAAAAATTTAACTTGTGCGTTGCACATCCCGTACTTTTCTAAAAAAAGCATGGCAGAACTTCTTTTAATTATTTTAGTGTTTATTGTTACAGTAACGGTTTCTAGTTTGTTTTAGAATATTTAGCCTCAGAGGTCTCAGAATTTGTAGTATAAAAAGAAAATGGTACCTACCGGACTCAGTTTAAGAAATGATACCATCCATACCTAGAATATTCAACGATTTGTATTGGAGCAATTTCAATGGTAATATACTACGTCATCGCGCACCTGCTAATTGAACCACAACAGGTCTTTAATTCCCTCGCTTCAAATGTAAAATGTGTTTTTATTGTAGGAAGTCGTATAAATATCAACAACTCATGTAGCGCACCATGGAATGGCTATCGTATTTAAAATATTTACTGAATTATGAAAACAAGTTTATGATTACAATGTCTGGTCTGAAAACGGTATAAAGTTTCGTTTTCAATGTCCCTCGGACTTTTGACAAAACATGCAATGAGCATGATGAAAACTGTCTTAGAAAGCAATTTCATATAGTGAAATGCAAAACCGTGAGGAGTTTATGTAACTTCTTGCTTAGTGTTTGCATTATTTTGTTCCAACTGAACTTTGGACTTGGTCAACTTGTACTTTATCTTTGGTAGAATCGTACAAAACCTATTCAACTATAGTGCCTAAGTCAACTCGTATCTTAATAAAACATGTGTTGCAGTTCAATGAAATCAATTTTGTTTATATACATTTTTGCGTTAAAACTTCAATTGACTGTTAATTAGATGTTATTTAACTGAGAAACAATATTTATAGATGCTTCTCGAATTTCATAAACAAGTTATAATTATTATGCAATATAATATTTGTGCGTTTGTAAACAAATTTGATGCTGAAATGGCATGTGTCAAAAACATGAATCAAGTCAGATGTATATATAGCGAAATTGAAATGTCTTGTGGCAGTTTATGGTTTATGTTTAATTCGATCATCTGCCGAGTACAGTCCCTTTAACTAACATTTCTGAAAACAACAAGCACCATAATTATTATACTCTTCTTTTGTGTTAATATGTATGTAATATACACCAGTATACTCAATGCTTATCAGTATTTCGATTTAAATTTAAAATTCTGTAGTAAACTGAGTTCATTAAGAAAACTATAAAATTGAGTTCAATGAAAAATTTCTGGTTTCAGATGTGCATTATGATGAATTAGGGTGATAACTTAGGCAATAGTTTTTGATTGTTATCATAATGGTGCTGTGATCTCTCCATAGTTTGTTTCACCTAGCTGAGCCTTCATGTGTTTATGAAAGCCACTCCTTGCTATGTACTCTCGACCACACTGGCTATATATACTAAATTATTTATTAAGTCTGATTAATAGCTATAGTTACCTCTGCTTTTTGTAAATTTTCTTATAAGCTATTTCTCTATCTTTCAAGTGTAAAATATATATTATTTAATTGTGATATTTCTCAAAGTCATTGGTATTGCAACAAGATAAATCTGGGCAATTATTTATTGTACCGGAACAAACGTTTTATTGCCTATGACATATAATTATTATACACATTTTGAATGTAGATAAATATACGACAAGTTCTAAAATTTAATTAAATATGTGTTTGTGAATAAGTTGGTGTCGATGCAATTGCGTTGAAATTCGATTTTGCTTTTGCACCAATCTAATATAGTCAAACATGTATAAGCGGACACATCCGAATGAATGTTTCACAATCACATACTATTTGACACATAGGCAAAATGAAAACTAAACAATGATTTTTTTTGAAATTAGCATACGATAACAGAAACATTTTAAGAGAAAAAAATATTGGGGTCACTGATCTCGTTTTTTGAGTTATCTGCCCTTGAATTTGAATCTTTGCTTATTTTAGGTCATTTCAAGGGCAGATGACTCATACATAAATCTCAACTACTATGGTTTTACTTTTGGTTAAGATTTCATGCAATTCCATTTAACACTTATGTTGTCTTTTCTCAGTTGAAGTTAAGAGACTGAACATTCTTCAAAAGTAGGCCATTTTTAAGAATATTGGCATTGGTTTAGGTAAAGAAATAAAAAATAAAAAAGCACTCTTTAATAATTCATGAAATATTTCAAGATGACATGAAAAGACATAAAAAGGAAAATAGATAAGGCCTTGCTTTCCTTTATAATTACAATTGGCCGTTTGAAGGAATAAAAAGCAATCGTATAATAAGTGATTCATTCGACTGGGGTTCCGAGGACACAGATACTATTAATTGTTGCCCGCATCAGACAGAAACATTCTAGAACTTGATCACAATTAGGGTGATATTATTCACGTTAATGATGCTTGTATCTAATGTAGAGCATTTTGAATAATAGTAAACAAATATAAAATTATCTGATCCTTGTGGGATGTTTATTAGTATCTTTTGAGTTGATTATAACTATATCCTTTTAATGGTAGCCCGACACTTGTATGTTTCATTTACAATGTACTAATTTAAGATATTGTCATGTATGCGCACACAATGTCATTGTTACTGGACTTTGCATTCACAACTATCTCAAGGGTAGCGCAACATATATCATGTGTAATCTATTTTGTTATTTATTGTAAACATCTTTGTTTTTCAGGCTGGATAATATCTACAAAGAAAAGAACACAGGGCATGTTTAATTATTGCTATACACTTTACTCAGAATATGAAACTTCTTTTAGTTTTGTTTTAACAAATTGTGTATTATAACCATGCTAATTAATGGTCACTAAGAAGAATGGTTGTTCCAGAAAAGGAAAAAGAAAATGATATTTCGAATTCGCTGTGAGAGTACGTGTTTGAAGCAGTAGAAGTGGGTGTCCCCAGATGCCAGGATGTATGTACTGTCCCCATTTTACGTTCTAAAACAGCTATAGAGAGAACATGTGGGCATTGTAATCTAGATTGTCGTAAATTAAACAGACAAACGTTTTAATATTCGTTTTTGTTACACAATTATGCTGATTCGTAACAAAAGGTTGAAATAACATTGAGATATTGAGAATATTATTTGGTAAAATCTTATCATTATGCTTCCCTTATCTACTGATATCAACTTTTGGATTGTTTCCCTTTAACTCATCTGATCGAACATATAATGCAGGTATTTCTTTTCAAACCCATTAGGCCAACTGTACCATGAGGAGGAACATTACCAGACATGTACTTAATATATAACATGCATTAAAATACACATGCATAAAAGATAGCCAAACTTAAATACGCTTAATTTAGGAGAAGATGTATAAAGTATCATATATGTGTGATGATAATAGATCAATTTCATAGTAACTAAAATTTAATGAAATACGACATAAATTTTACGAATATACATAACATGTATAAGAAATATAATTATATACATGTATAAGATATAGAGAACAAATATGTTATTTTGTTTTACCGCTTCATATTTCACCAGACGTTTATCATAATGAAGCCACGTGATAGGAAACGAACCACTATAACAATTACTCAAGCAACAATTAAACAATTACTGGTCTTCTATACATCAAACATTATACAAAAGATACATCATACATATTGTCCATACCATGCATCATTGTTTTTTAAGTAATGTGGACAAACTACAAACATATGCTTTTAAATCAAGTTTATTAAAAAACAATCCTATAAGCTACATGGCCAATGAGGATACAAGGTATACTACAGTGGGATAGCAGATAAATATATATATATAAACAAAAAAACGGAGAAGGTTTAACTATGATGCATATTATTTATATAAAATCAGTAAAAGTAGTAATCCAATAGTTAAGTATAAATGAAACATTTTCATACAAAATTTGTAAACATATGGAAACATTACCTACGGAAAAAACATAAATAAAAGCAAAATGTCTGTTTTTCGAGCTTGAATGATATTTGACATTTATCATTTTCAGTGAGCAATTACATACTCGTAAAAGTGGTTTCAAAAAGGTAATTCAAAAAATAAAAACTGTCATTATGAAATTGCACTGTGATCATTAAAACAAATTTCAAGGACAAAACAAATTCAGTACCTCAAGAAAATATCCAATGTAGTATACATGTGTTTAATTTACAAGGCAAAAACACATTCATTTCGAAAGTTATCCTGGACAAAACGAATGTTCAAGGACAACATAATTAAGAGTTTCGATAATGACACCATCTACATGAAAAAAGAAGCATTTACTACAACAAATAAATAATATATATATACTCTTATATATTTATATTTACATACACACAAACATATATATATTGATAAATAAACCAATAAAGTAGATTTAATATATAAGTAGCATATGAATTTAGTCATGAGTAGCATCCTTCAACATATAACATTTGGTGTCTGAATTCAAAAGCATGAATTATTATATTGCGCTAAATTCTGTATTGTTTGTTTGTTGTAGTAATAATTAGTTTCACTAAATTGAACATATTTTAATTTCTACCCTAAGTACGAAGGAATATATTTACATCTAAGGTCAGTTCATTAAATAGATTACATTCTAAAACAAAAAGATATTCATCTTCAAATCAACTACATGAAATATGTTTCCTTTGGTCAAGTGATTTTAGTCCATCGACCTGCCTGGATACAAAAACCCTTAATTTGGTCAATTCTTTACGGTACGCTCAAACATTTACAGCGTTAAGATATGGTCAAAATTAAAATCCGCTCATGACACTCCGACAAATGTTCAATTTACCAAAGCCTTTGTCATAGCCAACGCGACCATTAAATATTCTCAAGCCTGTTTGTACATCTATGAAGTTCAAACACAATTAAAATATTATTATTTGTAGGACCTATGTCAACAGAACATTATGAACGAAATAATAATCAGGTAACATCGACATACGTTAACTATTATCATCAGTAACATAATCTTGAATTTGTTTATTCTACATCTAACACTTTTATTTTGTTATTTTCCTTCATAGTGACAATGAGTTTGCTTAATTTCGGAAGGAAACAGACCGAAATAGGTGACTTAATGTCGTCTTTTTCATGTATGATTACTCCTCTTCTCTTACCGTCATATCCAAGTTGTATTACATTGTTTGACTGCCTTCCAGCCACGAAAATATTGCCTCTATCATCAACACTCACCCCATCTGCTCCTTTAATTTCTGTGTCCTTTAATATAGAAATGAGATTTCCTTTCTTCTTGTCAAAGTGAATCAAACCATCCTTATAATTACTGACAAACATGCTATCTCCATCGTCGTATGTGATTTGTAAGGTGTGACTGAACATTTTATTTCCACTGCTGTCTTTCATTAGTGTTTGTAACAATGTACCGTCCATATCGTAGATGTATACAGAGCCACCATTATCATCAGTTACATAGAACTTGTTATCCATGTAAGCCATGTAGTAACATGTGTGATTTAGTTTCATTTGTCTCGATGGCTTCATAGTTTGTCCTACTGATACAAACTGGATTATCTGATCCTTGTAACAACCCACGGCAAATTCATCATTCTGCAAATAACATATACCATATATGTTATGATCGAGCAGTAAAAAATCTTCTACTGATGATTTATTTATATTCACTCGTTTCAGCTTCTTGTTCGTTCTGTCAGCGATGAGAACATTAGTATCATCTACAATACAACATCCCCTTACGTCACATGTGTATTTATCATCGTGTAGCTTAACATCTATATCTTGACTTCGCTTTACCTTGTACGGCGTAATCTTTTTAGGTTTCTGTTTGATCTTGGCGTAATTGACATTACCAAAATGTTTAAATTTGTTTAATGAACTTAGAAAAGACGTATTCGGAACAAATGTTAGCAAATCGTCCCCTGAGTACTTGCTGAGTTCTTGTTCGACGTGATCAATATCATAATGATCTTGCCTGATTGCTGAAGCGGCCAGTTTCGTACAAACAAACTTTTGTGACTGATTACCGTTTGCTCGTTTTAACTTGTTATCGAAATCAACGACAGTATTGAGAGTCAGTTCACTTCTTTTATTAGCAATAAGCAATTGTGATTTTAATTCGCTGTATTCAGATTGAACTTTGTCCCTTGCACCATCTTCTAAGCGATCAAGAATGGCATTAGCTTCCCGTCTCTGTTCTGTAATTGCAAGCAGACAATTTTGTTTGGTGTTGTTTAAGTTCTGTAGATATATGCCATTAGATTTTTGTAGAACTGATGTCAGACGTTCGATCGTCGTGTGTAGATCGTCTACATAATTGTCCAAATCGGCATCGTTGGAAAGTAATTCAATCTTGTCCGGGATAGATTGTATGTTGGTGCAGTTTCTGAAATAAAGATTAAGTAAATATTAGTTACATATCTCATGTAATTGGAATGTAGTAAAATTATGAATAAAAGTTACAGTGATATAACAAATCCGTATGCATGACGAATACGAAAATGTGCCTGAAATTATTTTGAGGTTTATAACAGAACAGAAAACAGAGCATAATTTTTTTTAATAACTTATACAAAACATAGTATCTCGTTACAAACAAACAAACAAGCAAGCAAGCAAGCAAGCAAGCAAACAAACAAACAAACAAACAAACAAACAAACAAACAAATCCGCCTAGAAATACTAAGTATCAGCAACGACTGACTGTTTACGTAAAGAAAATGCATGATATATGAATTTAATTATGTCTAATTTTTCAGTAGATAGCATGAGTTGAGCGAATTTGAAAACACTTTGGCGAACATAATAGTATGGTTTTAAAAATTGCTTACGAATATTAATATGTAAAGGACAAATAATAACGAAGTGGTAATCATCTTCGATGTCATTTGAATTACATATCAGACAAGTACGTAAATAAGGCTCTATTCTTCGATTACCGTATCTACCAGTTTCTATTCTTAGTTGATGTGATGACAATCTTAACTGAGTCAATGCTATTCTAAATCTTTTTGGAACAAAATCTAAATAGATTTCATAACATACGTTTGTTTTAAAATATCAATAAGAGTGTAAACACAAACTTGTCGAAATACTATTATACCAAGATTGAAACAGTACATCTATAGCACGTTGTTATTATTAAGATCAACGCTATATGGATCAGCCCAAACAAAGCTGAATCCAAAATTATCTATAAGTAACTTAACATTGTTGGCCCAATTCATACTGTTATTATAGCAACCAGTAAGCATAAATTCATACAATTCTTTAACAAAGATATTTTCTGTATATAAATAATTTTACACCAGAACTTGATAATACGAACATTATATTAATGTAAAGCGGATAACGAACTAGTTCACCATAAATACTCATACTAGAAGTTGAAGATTTAACTTTAAGCAACAATTTACAGATGTACACGTTATATTTCTTTGTTCGCAGAAAATCACCAAATTTCACTGTCATAATTCAATGAAGAACTAATAAAAGCATAAAAAAGTTGAAACATTGTACTTAATTTCAGATTAAACTATTTTGTATTAACTAAAAGAAAGTGCACCCTTCCCAACAAGTATTTCAATATTATTGGTAAAACTACCATTACTATTAAAGACTGTTCCCAGGTAATTAAATTTATCCACTGTTTCCAATTCCATCCCATTAAAAAGCCATTCTTCTTTCAATGGACCCCTTTTTCTGAAAACAACAATTTTACTTTTTGAAGAATTAACTGTAAGACCCCATTTGTCGCAATATATTTTCAGTATATATAAACTACGTTGCAGATCATTTTTGTTTTTAAATTACCATATCGTCTGCAAAAAGCATTAGAATAAAGGATATTTCATCAATATTTATTCCACTGTTGACCATTTTCTGTTAATGATAACTCTAAGTCTTCGAGGAACAATGAAAATAACACGGGCGATAACACCCCCCCCCCCCTGCTTCAACCCAATTGAACATTCAAAATAATCAGATAACGATTTACACCATTTTACGCAAGCCAACACCGTCATTGGCAACAGTTTAAGGTAAAAGCCCCATTATGGCTACCTCCTTCTGAAGAGTATAGTACAGGGGGATAATTTGTATAGATATTGACTAACTAACTCTGGACTATCAAAGCAGTCGTGGGTTCAAACCCCGCGCATGGTACAATTTTTTCTTCTTCCTTTTTTCCATTGATTTTTCTAAATATCTTAGACAAAATAAATTAATAAGTACAAACATAACATTATCTAAAAACTGATGAGTGACAAAAATGTTAGTATAGGACTTATATATTACCAAAATAGCATAATGTCAATTTCCAATTTTCAAAATCTAGACGGTAAACGCCCTAGATGTTTTTCCATATGTTGGGACATGTGTACAGATAAAACTGAAATTGTCCAATTTGATGGCGAACCTTTAGTATCTTTTAAAAAAATATGTAGAAGCAATGTCAATGAAAGCATAAAACGTACATTTGTTGGGATACTGGCTCTTAAAATATTAATATATTAAAGAGATATCCTTCATTGAGAATATTTTGTTTATTTGATCATAAAATTATGTCTTCTGTGAACACATTCGAAAAAAATAGAATTTTAGATTTGAGATAATTCCGCATTTTTTTATCATTTGTTTTTTACTCAACATTTTAAAGGTGATCACTCGTGAGCTTTTGTGATACAAAGCAGTCTAGCTAAATGTCGTAAAATTTCAAGTTGAAAATATTGTATTTTTTATCATCTAATGTAGTCAACAATGTAATTTAAATGCATAAAAAAATTCAAAATGGCATTTTCTTCATCGAGAATCTTTACTGCTTTTACGACATCCGACCAGATTACGGCAGTCAATTTAGTTTGTCTGTATATATACAACAGCAATAATTATTATGACCTCAGTACTTATCAGTTAAAGGTTGTTAAATTTTGTATGAATACATTTATATAACCTGGTTTGCAAATATATTGTTTCATCAAAGTTCTTAAAAATTGTAAAAAGCATTGTTAATTTTTTTTTAACGTCCATATTGAATTAGTTGCTGTTGTAAAACAGTGGGTGGGGTAAGTTTTCATCAAGTTTAGCATTATGAACACATATCCGTTGAAAAATATTTATCCAAAATTCATACAAGTCTATCAAATATTGTTTCTGATTATGCATGTGCGGTTATTTATGCAACATGCAGTGGTTTTGCCGTGAAAGAGGTCATTTACTAAGAAATATCCAGTTTTTGCTGAAAAGAAAAGCTTAGAGACCTAAGCTTTTTAACATGATAACTTTCTTATATGAACATGGACATGTGCTTTTCATGTCATATTTTCAATTGGTGTTTAGCCTTCTTTAGCATAATCAATGTCATTCAGCATCCTTGTCACTCCTTCAATATTTAAAAAATGTATAAACATTATTCATAACCCCTTATTTTTTAGCCATTTTATAGAATATATTTTGGTAAAAAACACAGTGTTTGAAATAGTACACAATCAAGAAATTGGCATAAAGTGGACATTTAATGCTTTAAGTTTCTTTTACATTCAGGCTGTGATACAACCAGTACATTTTTTAAGTGATTTGATTAATATTTACTGATATATTTGGTTATTTATCTACCCACTACCCTTTTTCAAAAACATTATTAGGAAAATCAGTAAGAAGTAATTTAAGTTAAATCATGGACATGTACTTTGCACACTACACACTGAATGATTACATGTTATTCTTCAAAATTAAATAAGAATCTAAACATCCTTGTTACAGGAAACATTTTCGATTTCACGAGTGATCACCCTTAAAATCTATCTAAAAAACTAAGCGGTAAAAGTCTTTAAAATTTTGCATTTGAATCAGTCATATAGCGTACATGATAAAACTAAAAGGAATAAATAGTTTCCGATATGTGCTTATTACGATGGTAATACTTTAATTCTAAATACATGTAATATACACTGTATAAAGCGCCGTTAAGTGACCACGTAGATTACAAAAACACCCCAATATGAGCACCACTTCTGAGTCCTAAAGAGGTGTTAGTGTAGACAATAATTAATGATTTAATGGGTTTCTTGTCTTTGTTGTATACTGATTAGTAGAGGTATCATTGTAGTGTAGTAATTATACATACAATAAAATTGTTATCAATAATAAGGTGATAGTGATGTCACAAAACTAGGTAAAGTCATGTAGCTTTTAACATTGCTTATCAATGCATTTCATAAACCTGGTTACAGCAAAATGATAAACACCGAAATACGTTTATAACTAATATAAAAGTTTGCCCATTCCAGCCTATGAACGTAATTTTCTATACATGGCATGTAATCTTTAGGATATATGAAAGTTAAACAGGTGAAATTTATAAGCAGTTTAAGGAAGATTTGGATACACTGTGCGCGCAGGTCTGTCTACGATAACAAATGTCGATATAAAGCTAGTAATGTTTAAGCGGAAAATACCTGTATACACATGCAGCAATATAATGACTCCGGTTTATATATCAGAACAAAACATAGATCAATGGTAACATCATACACGCAACTGCGCTATTTTACTAATTTGATAATTATGTTCCACTATTATTGGAGATTAATGTTAAACGTGTGGTAAAAATAAATAAACATGTATAAGGATGAACAAAATGCACATAATATGTATTGGTACGTACGAGAATGTATTTAGTTTAGTTAGTAAGTAAAACCTTCGATCATGAGAAGGATTGCAAACAAGACAGTAGTGGCATATTAAACACTCTGACTTTGATCGTATGTTTTCAAAGAGAAGTAAAACATTAAACGATAAAATACATTAAAGTATATGAGATGAGTCAACTTACTTGTGATCAATGGTTATACATACATAACAACCAACAACATCATGGTCACCACAATACATATCTATAACCTTTCCTTGATGAATGCTACATCTTTCTGTAGGAAATGATGGCAACTTTGATGTCTGGTTAGCTGCTTGAGATGTTGATATTTCAAGTAAAGTATGCTCATTTAGCTGTGGAAACTTTTTGTGCATATTTACACAAAATGCACAACAGTATCCTTTACATCCAACACAATATCTTACAGCTTCCTTTATAGTATTCTCATTAGCACAAGATGTACATACGTAGTCAAATGTTTCTTCAGACATATTGTCGCTCCCTCCTGTCGCCATTTTGAAGACGTACCTGTATCTTTGTTAGACTACGTAACCCACTTAGTTACATGTACGTTTATACCGACAAAGTATCCTTCAGTAAACTGATGAACTGTGAAAATTGCCCAAAATCCAATATATATTTATCCATTGTATCAAACAATAGATTGAGAGTTCTGCTCAAATGAAATTTTAGATATCTGAATTGAAAACTACGTCAAACTATGTCATAATATTGCCCGTATGTATCATGTTGCTAAGAGATCTAATAATAGACATTTGAAACGAAGAGAGGAAACTCTCACAAAAATTAAATAGACTTAGCCTAGTAATGACTGTCGCCCTTACCTGTTCAATATTTGTTTACAAAATCAATTGTTCTGTAATTAGTTTAAACTGAAATACATTCAAGCATATCAACAGATACGGTATTTTAAACCCTTTATAATATAATATGGATAAATATGTAATGCACGGTATTGAACACAAATTATTGAACCAATAACACATATTTGAGTTCACAAATATATTATTATTCACTGATATATTATTATTCACTGTAAATTAATAAAATTTTCTACTTAAAACGGTCCACATTAACGGAACATAAATCATTTAAAGATGCTTACACAACTTCACTTTCCATCATTCCGAATTGATTTCTAAACGTCCAACACCTTATAAAACTCGATTCCTGGAAGAACCCGAGTAAGTTCCTATGTTATACATAACATAAAATTCGATCTTCACATTGAAAATCAAGTATTCGAAATAATTGTTGGATTAAGTGTACTCGTATGTTAAAAGTCCACCTAATAACCACCAAAGTTTCTTCAACGATTTTCATCCAGTTCTACAAAACTCATAAGATGGACGTTTAGATTTAGTGTGTATTTGATATGTTTAATGCACATTAGCTACTATAACCGGAATCATTACACTGTCATCATTTATTTTAAGATAATGAAAAAATATATCTGATCATAAAGATACAATGATCTAAGGGGAAACAACTTAGTTAGCCGGTAATGTTTCGTTACCAACGTACTTTCCTCCTTCAAGTCGAATATTTGCTTCATGATACGAAGAGCCGGATGACCTTATACATGCACAGCACTGTTGTGTATCTAATGCCTCGTGAAATAGTAGATTATCTATAGTTCTTAGAGTAGATGCAACATAGAATAACAAAAAAAACACGTATAAACCAACTCGTTCTTATGTTATCTCTACTTATAATGTTACCAGGGATGCATGCATTACTATATGATTATGATGGACATCAATACATGGTATTCCTTTGTGAGACAGAATACACGAAAAATATACATGAAAAGAATTCCATTCTGATAAACACAACTATACTTATAATAATATACGCCAACAATTTCAATAAATGAGTTTAGTATATAATGACAAAGTTTGATAAATTAAATACGAATAAGGATATATGTTCATATAAATGACGAAAGACAATAGTGTTAGTTCCGTTTAAATCAGAGAGAAGGAAGTAGGTTCCCTCGTATGCTCTTCTAAACTTATCACTAATGTATTCACTGATTAATGTTGATTTGACTCTGAATTTGATCGCTTTTCGCGCGATATTTATGTTTGATATGAATACTATGAGTAATTAATAACAAACTATGAGTAAAATACTTTGCGCACATCATGGATACTTTAAGTTTTTGGTCATATCCATTGGGCCAACTGGCTCCATAAGGACAAATAACATATTCACAGACATTAACATATATATAACAAGCATTGAAATAGGTATCCGAACTTAAATACACTTAACCTGGGCGATGTATACAGTATCATATTTGAATATATTAATTTCATTGTATCAACAATATAATCAAATGTGACATGTACGAGTATATAACATTTATAAGTAATAAATATATAATTATAATACGGAGTACAAATTTGTTATTATCTTTTATCGCTTCATATTACACCATGCGTTTATCATAATGAAGCCATATAATAGGATACGAACCATTGTAACAAACAATCAAGCAATTTTTAATACTAATCATCTATGCATCAAACATTACAAAGGCTTTATCACACATATTATCCACACCATACATTTTTGTTCTTGAAGTCTTGTGGTCAAGCTAAAAACGTACATTTCTAAATGTACCAATATCTCTTGTCAAAGGTGTCATGATATAAAGCTGTCATGAATCTTCACAAAATTAGTCGGAAATTAGATAAAACAATTCCAAGTATTTAAAAGATATATAATTTACATTATAGAGTGTCCCTCATTTATCAGAGAGTCCTGATTATATTAGCATTATAACATGATTAGTTTATACATTTATGATTAAAGCGACATGAACTCATATCAAGAAATTGTTTATTCTATATCTAACACTTTTAACTTGTTATTGCTCCTCATGGTGACAATGAGTTTACTTAATCTCGGATGGAAACAAACCGAAAGAGGTGACCTAACGTCGTCTTTTTCATTTACGATCACTCCTCTTCTTTTACCGTCATATCCAAGTTGTACTACATTGTTTGATTTTCTTCCAGCCACGAAAATATTGCCTCTGTTATCAACACTCACTCCATGTGCCCCTTTAATTCCCGGGTCGCTTAATGCTGAAATCTGATTTCCTTTCTTGACAATGTGAACCAAACCATCACCATAGTCACTGACAAACATATTATCTTTATCGTCAAATGTGATATGTACGGTAGTCCTGAACATTTTATTTCCACTGCTGTCTTTGTTTATCGTTTGTAACAATATACCGACCATATCGTATATGTGTACAGAGCCACCTACATTATCAGTTACTAGCCACTAACACCAGATACATAGAGCTTGTTATCTATGCAAGCTACGTGGAAACATTTGTGATTTAGTTTCATTTGTCTCAATGACTTAATAGATTATCCTACTGATACAAACTGGACCATGCTATCATTGAAACAACCGACGGCAAGTTCACCATTATTCAAATGACAGATACCACGTAAGTTCTAAGGAAGCACTATATAATCTTCTATCGTTAATTTGTTTATATTCACTCGTTTCAGCTTTTTGTTACTTTCGTCAGTGATAATAACTTTAGTATCATCTAAAAGGTCACATGTTTCTGTATCATCTGGTAGCTTCACGTCTATGTCTTGACTTCGCTTTACTGTATATGGTGTAATCGTTTCATCTTCATTCTTTGTCTTGAAGATATTGACATTGCCGAATGGTATGTACAATTATTTGTTTAATAAACTAAGGAAAGACACATCTAGAACAAATGTTAGCAAATTGTCATTTGAGTACTTGCTCAGCTCTTGTTCCATATGGTCAATATCATCTCGATCTTGTCTGATTGCTGAAGCGGTGAGTTTTGTACAGACGAACTTTTGTGACTGATTAACGTTCGCTCGTTTTATCTTGTCACCGAACTCAACAATTTTATTGATTGATAGTTCCGTTCTTTCATTAGCGTTGGTCAATTGTGATTTTAATTCGCTGTATTTCGATTGAACTTTGTCCTTCGCATCATCTCCTAAGCGATTAAGCATGTCATCAGCTTCCTGTCTCTGTTCGGTAATCGCAAGCAGAAAATTGTGTTAGGTATCGTCTAACTTCTGCTGATATATTTCGTTAGTTTTTTTGTAGAATTGATGTCAGACGTTCTGTAGTCGTGTGTAGGTAGTCTACATATTTTTCCAAATCGGCATCGTTGGAATGTAATTCAATCTTGTCCGGGATAGATTGTATGTTGGTGCAATTTCTGAAATACGGATGAAATGATATTAGTTACATATCTCACGTAACTGAATATATAGTAAAATAATGAATGAATAAAAGTTACATTGACATAACAAATCCATATGCATGGCGAGTATGAAACGATGCCTGAAATTGTTTTTGGGTTTAGAAACACCGTCATTGGCAATAGTTTAATTCGAAATATATGTAATAATACACTGTACAATTGTATACCGGTAATCATCACTTAACGACAACTTAGATTATAATCCCACCTCGATAAGGAACCGCTTTTGAGTCGAATTTACGTGTTAGTGTAAAACATTATGTATTAATTTACACGTTCTATTGGGTTTCTTGTCAGTTTAAAGAATCTTGACAAAATTATGTAACTTTTGTCATTGCTCATCAATGCATTCCATAATCCTGCTTACAGCAAATTTTCTTTTTATGAAACATAAAAAAACACAAAAAAATAATACACACCGTCATACGTTTATATCTAATATATATATACCTAATTCTAGCCTTTGAACATTATTTTGTATACATGACATGTAATCATTAGGATATTTAAATGTTAAGCTGGTGAAATTTATATGCAGTTTAAGGAAGATGTAGACACACTGTGCGCGCAGGTCTGTCTACGATAACAAATGTCGATAGCTTATAATATTTAAGCGGACAATACGTGTTTACACATGCAGTAATGTAATGACTCCGGTTCATATGTCAGAACAAACCATATATCAATGGTAACATGATACATGCAACTGTGCTATTTTTCTAATTTGATATGTTCCAATAGTATTTGAGATTAATGTTAAACGTGTGGTAAAAATAAATAAACATGTATAAGGATGAACAAAATGCATGAAATATGTATAATTATGTACGAGAATGTATTTAGTTTAGTTAGTAAGTAAACAAAAACGCAGACTGTTTGATCATCAGAAGGATTGTATATTTATTCCGGGCAACTCATTTGTTTCTTCACTACAATTAGCTGCTTTAGATATGACACACAAAGTCATTGTCAATCGAACGCAAATAAAAGAGTATTGGCAGATTACACATTCTGACTTTTGATTGCATGTTTCCAAAGAGAAATGAGGTGTGTCAACTTACTTGTGATCAATGGTTGTACATACAGTCATAACAACCAACAACATCATGGTCACCACAATACATATCTATAACCTTTCCATGATGAATGCTAAATCTTCCTGTAGGAAATGATGGCAACTTTGATGTCTGGTCCCTCTGTTGGGATGTTGATATGTCCAATAAGTTATGATCATTTAGCTGTGAAAACTTAATAAACGGATGTACAAATTAAATATTGTCCAATAAATATAATTATGGTTAGTCGTATTAAAAGCAGTGCACTAATCATGATGTCTTTCTTTTCGATTTATATTCCTTTTCAACCAAATAGTACAATATTCACTTATCTGTAATTTTAAATATTCCAAATCTTCTCCTTCTTATGTATATATTTATATATGTGATATGCTGTACCAAAAACAAAAATATAATCGTATTGTTTTGACAAATTTCAAAACATTCATATGGTTGTCTGTTTCAAAGAAGAAGATTTTTCTCCACTCGTGTCGTTTTCATTTTCTGATAATATTTACTTGTGTCTATCATGATATCAAACGAATTGTATTAAAATAAAACAAAAGCAACAGTAATTTAATGTAATCTTACGAATAGGCGGATATCTATTATACATATTATGTAATAATCATGACTTGAATTTGTATGCTATCGTGGTGAGTCTCTATGATGTTTATCGGTAATGTATTTCTCGCAATGACCAAAGCTAAAGGGTGTTTACTGTGGACGTAATGACCAAACCTTTTGTTCTACACATTCTTTCCTTAATATATGGTAAGTGCAGCAGTGTTATTTCTAATAATTACGATCATGACTATTTTCCATATGACAAACTCACAAGTATTTACTGTCATCTGATGTTTATCGACCCATTCGACTCCTTTGGTCCGTAAATATTCATACCTTGAAATAAAACAAATGTTTATAAAATATGCTGTCAAACCTATGCAAGTGGCCACCTCCGAATAATAAAGACCTCTTGTGAATAAAGAGCATTATTTAAAAAAAGAACGTCATTGATGATTTAGAACATAGCATCCTTCCTAGGGGTGGCCTTAGGGTTTGATGGTATATATAAGCATAAGAAACATACATTCAAACAGTATCTATCGAACAAAAGTAAATGTTAGATACACTCAGAAAAATATCCATGCGAAACAAATATTCCAAATTCAAGTTGATATAAACATAAGAAGATATTCTATACATTGAATAAAAACGTCTCAAGTATACGGCCAAATGCACTTAACTATCTTAGTGCTCGCCCGACTTTCTTATTCATTCAGTGACAAGGATTTTTCAAATGTTTGGCTTTCTTCTTAGCTTTCTTCTAAGAACGTCTTTGTACACACTGCGTCTGTGAAGCACTATGACGGCCAGTTTGCAAATGTGGGTGTTCTTCGTAATGATTCAATTACAGCCTCTATCCCTCTTTTTGGTTTACTTATTTTCGAAGAATGCCCAAATATGCGCACAAACCTCTACATATAATGCAAAGACAACTACTAAACAATGATGTTCTATCTATACAACTTTCAAAGGCCATATCCATCATGAATAATGACACTGTAACCGAATACAATTATACAAAGATTAACATTTAAATCATCGAAACGAAAACAGTGATACCAAAATCACAATATCGCCAAAATTGTGTTATGGGCCGAAGAAATAAGCTGACGATTTGCACAACAATATAAGCCATACATATGTAATTTGCAACAGAAATCACACATTTATCCACACATTTGAATTATTTATATCAATGCCATTGTATCATGGTAAATGAAAGCAATCTGTCATTTTTTACAATATATTTTCAATAAAAGCATTATCATGTAAGCATTCATTAAAATGATTCGTGTACATGAACCAAACAAGTTACTACATTCTCTTCGTGTGCAATTATATAAGTGTGTCATTGTCAATTAGAAAAACGTCATTGGAACCATCCCTGTTCTATGATCAAAGCACTTCTTTATTCAAATTAAGTCGCGATCGTGAATGTTCAATTCTGACAATTAATCTAAATTATTGGCGACGAGGGAAGGGGGAGCAAAGTTGGCAATGTTTTCTGAGTTATAAGAGCTATTCATTCACCCCTGTGAGCCCAAGTACTACCAGTTTTATTTTATACGTATGTTGACGTTCTGTTTATTATCTTAAATGCATTGGACATGGTATAGGACAAGATCTCAAGAAGGCACATAAAAAGGCATGTTGTCTTTAACACATTATTGCAGAGAAACAAAAATGAAAAAGTAGACAAATATAAATCATTTCTTTAAACACACCTTGTCTATAGTTGCAATGGCGAAACACTTGAAGCTTTGCATGTATGTGAATGTATGTGAATGTTATTACACACCTAGATAATAGTATCTTTCTCTGGCGTCTAAAATCGAATCAGCAGCCGGGGGTGTCTGGGTAGCTTCTTCACGTGTTATGCTTTTCTGGTCACTGTGTGAGTTAGTGATTACTTGTCAGAGACAATAACCATTGTGGCCCCATAGTTTTGAGCAATGTATGACAAATATAATTCACATTTTGGAATCATCTGAATACTCGTATAATTTACGTGTTCAATAGTAAGATATACGTTAAAAAATGTATCATCTCCGAATAAAAGCCACCGTGTGAATAAAGGCCACCGTGTAAATATATACCACTTTGTGAATAAAGGTCACTCTGTGAATATAGACCACTTTGTGAATAAAGGCCACTCTGGCAATATTTTTATAAGGCCTCTTTGTGAATAAAGGCAATTTTGTGAATGATGGCCATTGAATTAAATAAAACGTGTCATTAATTATTTAGAACAATTGATAAACTTGTATGACAATAAATGTGTCATTCAGTTCATCATAATTAGAAGTCGTCAAAGCATAATTTATTATTTGTGCTTTGAGTAACGTTTTACTGCTCAAATATTGATATACATTTGAATGTATTGTAAATATTTTAAGGTTTTATACCAAAAATGACTCTATTAATGTCTAAAATTGAAGAAGACATATTTGAGAGCCTTTGTAGTTTCTATAGGTTTCTGCGATGGGAACTGAATTACCGAGAGATGTTTTTAAAAAGAACATTGTCAATCATTTGAATTATTGTTCCTTTAAATTTGCATGGAAGTCTATGCGATGTCTTCAGAAATTAATTTGTTTATTTTTTCAACAAGGGAAATAACTTTTTTACCTTCCCTTTTTGTCTTGGTATCATGTACATTACCAATGTCTTTAAATTTGTTAAATAAACCAATAGCCTACAAGGAAAGAAGTATCTGGAACAAATGTCAGCAAATCGTCGTCTGAGTACTTGCTTAATATTTGTTCGATCTGATCCATGTCATCTCGATCTTGTCTGATTGTTGAAGCAGCGAGTTTCGTACAGGCGAACTTTTGTGACTGATTTCCACTCGCTCGTTTTATCTTGTCACCAAAGTCTACTACTTTATTGAGAGATAATTCAGTTCTTTCATTAGCATTGGTCAATTGTGATTTTAATTCGTTGTAATTGGATTGAACTTTGTTTTTCGCATCAGTTTCTAAGCGATTAAGTATGACATCAACTTCCCGTCTCTGTTCGGTAATTGCAAGCAGGCAATTTTGTTTAGCGTCGTCTTACTTCTGCTGATATATTTCGTTAGATTTCTGTAGATTTGATGGCAGACGTTCTGTAGTTGTGTGTAGGTCCTCTTCATTTTGTCCAATTCGGCATCGTTGCAAAGTAATTCAATGTTGTCCGGGATAGAATGTATGTTGGTGCAATTTCTAAAATAAAGATAAAATAACATTAGTTACATTTCTCATGTAATTGGAATGTCGTAAAATTATGAATAAAAGTTACAATGATATAACAAATCCATGTGCATGACGAGTATGAAACTGTGCCTGAAATTGTTTTTGGGTTTAGAAACACCGTCATTGGCAACATTTTAATCCTAAATACTGTATGCACTGTATAATTATTCACCGATAACCTTCAATTAACGACCACTTAGATTACAACCCTACATCGATAAAAGAACCACTTTTGAGTCAGAATGAGGTGTTTGTGTAAAGCATAATTACCCCTTTTATTTGATTTCTTGTCCGTTTAAACAATATTAGTTGTATACTGATTGGTAGTGAACCCAACTATTATGTCTTATTATAGAAGTATTACTGTAGTGCACAAAATCGTTATCAATAGTAAAGGTGATAGTGATGTTGAAAAAACTAGCCTAAGGTAAAATCATTTAGCTTTCACCATCGCTTATCAATGCATTTCATAAACCTGATTACAGCCAATTTCCTTTTAAGAAACATGAAAAGCAACGAAATAATAAACACCGCAATACGTTTATATCTAATATAGAAGTTTGCCCATTTTTGCAAATTTTGTATACATGTACATGACATGTAATCTTTAAAATATTTGCATGTAAAACTGGTGAAATTTATATGCAGTTTAAGGAAGATTTAGATACACTGCGCGCACAGGTCTGTCTACGATAACAAATGTCGATAGCAAGTAATAATTAAGCGGACAATACGCGTATAAACAAGCAGTAATATAATGACTCCAGTTCATATATCAGAACAAACCACAGATCAATGGTAACATGATACACGCAACTGTGCTATTTTTCTAATAAAATATGTTCCAATATTATTTGATATTAATGTTACACGTGTGGTAAAAAAAATAAACATGTATAAGGATGAACAACGTGCATGTAATATGTATTGGTATCTACGAGAATGCATTTAGTTTAGTTAGTAAATAAAACAACAGCGCAGAATGTTCGATCATGAGAAGGATTGTATATTTATTCCTGGCAACTCATTAATTACTAGTAATTCTGTTTCTTCACTACAATTAGCTGCTTTAGATATGGTACACAAAGTCCTTGTCAAACACCATTGGTTCACGAGAATGAATGCAGATACTGGTACAATGAAGGCAAACAAGACAGTAGCGACATGTTTTCAAAGAGAAGTAAAATATTAAACGATAAAATACATAAAAGTATATGATGTGTCGAAAGTGGCAACTTACTTTTGATCAATGGTTATACATACATAACAACCAACTACATCATGGTCACCACAATACTATAAATCTATAATCTTTCCATGATGAATGCTACATCTTTTTGTAGGAAATGATGGTAACTTTGATGTCTGGTCGGCTTGTTGATGTATTAATATATCCGATATGTTCGGTCAGTGCTGGAAACATACTGTGTATATCAACACAAAATGTGCAGCATTATCCTTTACATTCAACACAATATTTAGCTGCTTCCTTAATAGTATCTTTCTTTGCACAAGATGTACATACGTAGTCAAATGTTTCTTCAGACATTTTAATGTCATTTCCACCTGTCGCCATTTTGAAGTCTATTTGTATCTTAGTTAGATTACATGACCTACATAGATACATTTAAGTATATACCGACAAACTTTCATTAAACTGATGTACAAATTAGATATTGTCTAAATCCATTGTATTGAGCCAGTCAATGTATCAAACAATAGTTTCCAAGTTTCTGCATAAAAGAATAGTTCATATAAAAATTATCTGAATTGACAAAATAAGTCAAGCTATGTTCTATGCCCGGATATATCTTGTTACTGACCTTGAGATCTAATTATAGACATCAGTTCAGAATTGAAGAGAGGTAAATCGATCTAAAATTAAAGTAGCCTAACATAATGATTGTTGCCCTTAACTGGTAAATATATTTACATGAAATCATTTCATCTGGGACGAGGAACTGAAAAGACACCCAAGCATAACAACAGATACGATGTTTTTTTAATTGACTTTATAATATAAAATGGATAAATATGTGATGAATGGAATTCAGCTCCAAATGACGAACCATTAACTCAAATTTCTGTTCAAATATATTGTATTCGCTACAAATCGAAATTTCTACTTAAACGGCTGAACCTTATCTGGAAAGCATCTTGGAACATTTGCCTTAGAAGATGCTTACAAGTCTTCACTTTCCATGTACTGAAGAAACCAACAGAAAATGTGATTTTGCGAGTTTTACAGCCTTACAAGCGGAGCAAGACGTCATGCTAGCACATGCATAGAAGCTGGCCAGACTGTTTCCTCACATATGAAATTTGGTCTCGGGTGAGGTTCGAACTCACAGTGATGTGGGGTTTGTGTTACAGTTTCTTAAACAAATGTTAGATACAGCGTATTAATCTGGAAGCGGAGTATACTGTACTAATGATTACTAATTAAATACCATTTGGAGATTTAGCTTTTTCGTTTGTTTAAAACTCTGAGTTTATTTGATAAGTATATACTTCATAATAATGTTTAATATGTTTTTCATGAAATTTCGTTTGAAATACAGATTGAAAACATTAACAGTTTAATTTCATAATTCATTTAGTTCTTATTTACAAGATAGACGAGAAATTATTGAAATAACTACATTATATCATCTGATATATTCCTTACAGAAGATGGTATTTTGTTGTTTGACAAAGTCAGATAATGTTTTCATTGTAACTTCTGAAGAGTGATATTAACGTTTGTATCTTGATTTAAACATCATACGTTTTCAATTAAAAGAGTAATCTTTTCTAAAACAACAATAAATATTTTTAAAAAATATTAAAACATTATATTTTTGCAGAAGTTATTTCTAAATGAATCTATCCGCATGTTCTATAATGATATTGTGATAGTAAGCGTAGTATTACATTGCGCGTAATATCACATTCCCCTGTCTTGTATTTTGTTTTATTTGTGACGAAATGTACATTAAGTGACCTATAAATTATATGTCAATTTGTTTGATATAACTATGTACCTATATGTGTACAAGTTGAAAATAAACTACGTTCTGTACTGTTCTGTATTAAATGCAATGCACTAATATTGTTGCTTTGACATTTTGACCCAAGGTTCAGGTAGTTTTCTGTTTAAAGGATGATGATTCTTTCTCGACACGCGTCGCATTTATTTTCTGAAAAAGATGTTTATCCATCTCTTTAATGATGTTAAATGTTGTATCTTGTATGTATCATAGTATTACGCGAATTGTATTAAGATAAAAAACAACAACAATAATTTGATATAATCTTACTATCAACTATAATCTTACTATTAAATATGTACTTTTTTGTCATGGTTTGTATCTAGGATGATTTTGTTCATTGGTCATGTAATGTTTCTAATGACCATAGATCAGAGGTGTTTATTGATAGGGAGTAATGATCAAACTTTTTGTTGTATTTAGTGTTTATTAATCTATTGTAAGTGCCATTTTAATTAACTATTTTTATGATTATTTTCCATATGACATACTCGCAAGTATTTACCATTATTAGTCAAATCTGTGTATGCCATAGTTTCCTCAGAATGAAGGTCACTCATTGAGTATTCCTTTAGAAAAGCTTTAAGAATGCAAATATATCTACAAAACAATGCTGTTCTATCTATACAGCTTTCAAAGGCCAAATCTATCATGATTAATGACACTGTAATCGCCTTATCTGCCATATTTTCCCATTTAGAGAAAATCGCATTTTGAGGTTTGAAGTTTGGCATAAATAAGCGAGTTACGGGTTTGTGGTATTTGCACTAACCCTGTTTTAGGGATACCTAGAAACAGGTATTTTTTAAGTACTTTCATTGTATAGAGCCCATCGAGATGAAAAATTGATACTAATTCATTAATATCGTCAAAACAGAGTAACGGTGTACATGTTGCAGAAATAAACGCGCGATTTGTAAAAAAATACAAGTCATTCATAATAATATTATAGAATTTGCTACCTATACTAGTACTACAGAAAGCAGACATTATTCGATGCATTTAAATGATTTTAATCACTCTAATAAAAATTATTGTATCATTGTAAATGGATCAATTATTCATATTGTTTTCAATAGAATTATTATTATGTACTCATTCATTTAAACATTTCTTGTACATGAATCCAACAACGAACTGTGTATATTGATTATCTAATTAACAAAATGAATAAATACAACATTTTCGTCTTATGATGTCATGTTAGTGTACCATTGTAAATGAGAATAAAAGTCACTTGAACACTCACTACCCTATTATCACAGTACTTCTTTACCCTATTACAGTAATTAATTTGCGGTCGTAAATGTTCAATTCTGGCAATCATTCTAAAATACTGGCGACCAGGGAAAAAAGTAATGCTTTCTGACCTATTATAACATAATGGGGTATATGTACGTCCATGATTAACTTGCTACTTTTTACACTTCCGAGAGACACAATGATAATTATGTTGAATGTTACGAATTTAAAAACATTCATTTAATTACTGCATTTTGAAAGTCTACATATAATCTGACACATTAAGTTTTATTTGCCAAGATATCGCTAGTTGTCTGCGTATATACCAAATTTCAGTTTCGTTTTAAATAAATAATAACAATGTTCATCGGATTTTGTGTATTAAATCACATGCATGCAAAACATTAATTAGTGGTTCATAACATAATGTGTGAAAAAAACTTTATTATTGACTCAATAATATCAGGCTGACGAAACAGTATTGACTTTTCCTGTATGTGTTCTGCCTTGCGAATTAAGATATAGTCCTCGGAAGTAGATAAATATTTTTAGCGCATGCGCACTGCCGACAAGAACGACAATCTTCCAAGGGAGACTACCTAGTTATGGGAAGGGCCTTTTTATAACTATTCATTCACCGCAGTGAGTTCAAGTCCAACAAGTGAGAAGAACAATTCATATTGTTTAAGTTGTCAGGCTAGCTTACAAAAATACAGGGTGTACTTTTTGGTTGTAAAAACAATAATTGTTGTTGTATACTAGTATCATATTATGTTTTCATTTTATCGACGAACCGACGCAGATAAAGATATATGTTTATAATCATTATGTATTACAACTATTTACGGGATTTCTGAAGTGGTGTTAAATGAAAGACTCATTTGATTTCATTACAATTAAAATATGATAACCTGATACAACAGTAGTAATATAATATTTAGTTATATAATATTATTATATTATCTTAGGACTAAATCATTTTCTATTATTGTGAGAAACATCGACTTGAACTCATATCTTGAATTTCATTTGGCTCCGTCAAATACTTTTATTTTGCTATTGCTTGCCATGGAGACAATGAGTTTGCTTAATATCGGATGGAAACAAACCGAAATAGGTGACTCAGTGTCGTCGTTTTCATTTACGATTACTTTTACCGTCATATCCAAGTTGTATTACATTGTTTGATTCTCTTTCAGCAACGAAAATATTGCCTCTATTATTAAGACTCACGCTATCTGCTCCTTTATTTTTCGAGTCTTTAAATGTAAAAAATGTGATTTTCTTTCCTGTCAAGGTGAACCAAACCATCCTCAAAATTACAGACAAATATATTATCTACATCGTCATATGTGATCCATACGGTGATACTGAACATTTTATTTCTACTGCTGTCTTTACATGCCTTTTTAACAATGTACCGACCATATCGTATATGTATACAGAGCCACCATCGTCATCAGTAACATAGAGCTTGTTATCCATGTAAGCCACATGGTAGCATGTGACATTTAGTTTATTTTTTCTCGATGGTGTCATAGTTTGTACTACAGATACAAACTGGATCATCTTATCATTGTACATTTTGTAACAACACTCAGGTGCTATTGGCCCGGAGTTCATTTTCTTGGACGATAATGCCCGTGCTCATAGGGCCACTGACACCAATCAATACATTGAAAGGGAGACTATTGCTCGAATGGACTGGCCTGCTCGATCTCGCGACCTAAATCCCATCGAACACGTCTGTGAGATGCTGCAGAGAGCGATATTTGAGCGTCCAGCCAACAACCACCAGACAGGTAAGAGAGGCACTTTCGGAGATTAGACAGCTCACCAGAAGCATGAGGAGTCGATGGCAAGCTGATTTTGACATACGAGGACATCAGTTTCGATGCTAAACACAAAAGTTTGCACTTCAGCTTATTTTCCTCAAAGTTTCTATTCTCCACACATACCCATAAAATGTCTAATTTTGACCCTGTCCTCATTTCGAAGCTCGTTACGCTCGAATGATATAATCTATGGATTACATGTTGCACTCATGATAATCAGGTATCTTTGAAAATTACCAAAAAATAACCAAAATTCATATCCAAAATTGACGATAATGCCATACAAAACAAAAAAGTGATCCTTATCAAATTTTTTTGAAACTTTATTTCGTTGTTATCACATGCCGGTGTAACGTTTTCAAGCTCCCCCTTTTCAGGTTACCCTCGGTAACTTAAAAACGTTTTCAAATTACCGGCCCCGGTAACATTAAAACGTTTTCAAACTCCCTCCCCCGTTTTATGAATCCCCCTCCCTATGTTGATTTTTTCGTGGCGAAAACGTTTATATTTCAGGTTATAATTCATACTAAATGGTTCAGTCAACATGGTTTATTGACATATAATTCTTGTATTTCTAAACTGACTATACGCAATAATTATATGAAGCTATGGAATCCTATTAAGGTCATGGTGAGTACGCGCCTTTATTCAATTAATTAACAAAAATGAAAGACATAACCTGTGCAATCCCACACTTACTTGTGTTCAGAAAACCAACAATAGCTAAATTTTATTTTCCATTTTTTTTGTCAAAATGATTCAAAATTGCATTTGGTATTTGCGCAATAACGCTATAGGATACCATAATGAAGGAATGGACTTGTCAGTATATCACGTCATTTGATTTCGTCGTTTGATTTCATCATTTGGACCGCGTGTATAGTCTCATATAACTGTAGTACATGTATGCATTTATGTGTTTGAAATTGTAATCTCCTTATTCGTGTGCAAGCTCTCTCTTATTATGAATTTTCAAATTATTACCCGGGGGTAATCTGAAAACGTTTTCAATGCACCCCAAGTGTAATCTGAAAAAGTTTTCAAAGCGCCCCGGGGGTAACCTGAAAAGTTTTCAGATTACCGGGTAGGACATTTGAAAATGGAGGGGGTAATCTCAAAACGTTTTAATTGTACCCCTCCCGGTAACTGAAAAACGTTTTTTTTAAATTTGCGGGGGTAATCTGAAAACGTTCTCAAGTTACCGGGGGTAAACTGAAAAGGGGGGAGCTTGAAAACGTTACAGATAGCCTGTGGAAATAAATATATGACCATTGATCGTGCTGGTCGAACATATAAGGGTCGTCTATCATTTTGTTTTGCATTAAATTTTACAAAATGCACCGCTTATTCTCTTCTCCGACATCTAACTAACGCTTTACGGTCAATAGGCTCCCTTTATGTGTATATTTTGGATTTGTATACCACGACACTATATATTTAATCAATTTGTTTATTTCTTGTATTGTTTATAATATTATCATAAATAACATATCAAAGTTATCAAAGCTCTCAGCTTCATAGACGAAATGCATTTTCAGAAACAATAACATCGGTGGTCCCATAGTTATGAGGAATGTGTGACAAATACAATTCACATTTTGGTATCATCTGAATACTCGTATAATTTACGTGTTCAATAGTAAGATAAACGTTAAAAATATATCATCTCCGAATAAAGGCCACCCTGTGAATAAAGGCCAATTTATGAATAAAGGCCGCCCTGTAAATATATACCACTTCGTGAATAAAGGTCACTCTGTGAATATAGACTACTTTGTGAATAAAGGCCACTCTGATCATATTTTTATAAGGCCTCTTTGTGAATAAAGGCAATTTTGTGAATGATGGCCATTAAATTAAAAAAACGTGTCATTATTTATTTAGAACAAAGTGATCTCTGAATAGTGGACACCTGTCAATAAAGACCACGTTTTGTCTTTCCCTAGGTTGGCCATTGTTCACAGGTTTGAATAGAATTCATCTTAAACTTTACTTTTTGCTGCTTTTGTTTGTTTGATAAAATAGTGCTTATTATTTCAGAACAATAAATGTGTCATTCAGTGAACGGAAATACGATGAGGGAGAGAACTTTCTGACACACGAGTAAAGTCAATTCACAATCGTCAAAGCATAATTATATTATTTGTGTTTTGGGTGTCGTTTTACTACTCAAATATTGATAAACAATTGTAATTTGTTAATATTTTAATGTTTTATACTCATAATGCCGAACTCTTTTAATGTCTAAAAACATATTTGAGAGCCCTTGAAGTTTTTATAGGTTTCGAAAATCAATTACCGAGAGATGTTTTTAAACATTGTTAATCAGTTGAAGTATTGATCCTTTAAATTTGGATTGAAATCTATGAGAGTACCCAGTTTCTTGAAGAAGATAGAACATATATTTCAATAAAAACTCGCAGTAGAAATGTGTAAAACACATTATCAATCTAATTTGATAAAAATATAAGTCACAATTCGATATCTTCTGAAATTAATTTATTATTTTTTCAACAAGGGAAACAACTCTGACGCAATTTTCAAAATGTGTATTAAGATTAATTTTAGAGTCTTGGGTAACTACATTAATATTGATACTTGGGCAATGCTACGTTATATCTAAATTTTGATTGGCATTGAGCCAATACGTAAACAAGTACAATATTATTGCTATAACATCATTTATAGAACATTGAATCATATTGGCTTCGACAATTACCACAAACTGTCAATTATTTACATTGTAGTTATTTACCTCCTGCGACTAAAACTCCTGTAATAATTCAACTACATGTACTAACATCTGTTTATATACACATCATCTACTGCGATCTAATTATAGTTTATTGATTGTTATGAAATTATTCTTCTCATTGTTTTCATGAATTGTAAATAGTTTAATTGCAGAACATTTTAAGAACCATTGTAAACATATTGTGCCTTTTCATAACTAAGTGCCAAGTAGAGATCATAACAAATTAACCATTTCTGTTTCTTTTATTTTATTTGGGGTTATTGGTTGCACCAACAGCCAGGGTCATCTGAACAATGATGCACTATCTTTACAACAGTCTAAGGCCAAAATCCACCATGAATGATAACACTGTACATAATTGAGTACAATGATACAGATATAAACATTAAACTATGTAATTATCTAAAACAAACATACTGCTACGATAAAAGCTGACACAATCAATATAAGACAACTACATGTGCATTTCGTCGGCTTTCTTCAATATACAAACCCGTTTGACATTTTTCCCATTTTCAGAAAATCGCATTAAATTTTGAGGTTTTAAAGTTTGGCGTAAATAAGCGAGGTACGGGTTTTTGGAATTTGGTTTAACCCTTTCCAGGGGAGATTTAGAAGCAGGTAAATATGCTCATTGCGAAGAGCTTATCACGACCAATAACTGATAACAAAATAACAATATCGCCAATAATTGAGTTACGGTATTGTAGAAATAAATCGACGATTTGCATAACAATACAATACATCCATATGTAATGCGTTACCAAGTTACGTACAGAAAAACACATTAATCCACACATTTGAATTATTTAAATCAATGTAATTGTGACATTGTAAATGAAAGCAATTTGTCATATATTTACAATGTTGTTTTTTTCAATAAAGGTATTATCATGTATGCATTCAATTAATTATTTCTTGTACATAAATTGAAACAAAGAATTGTGTATTATGTAGCGAAATATAATAAGAGAACTGGTCTATTTTAGCGGCTTAAGTTTCGTTCCCAGTTGTACATGTTTACAAATGAAATAACACACATTGCGAGTATGACATTAAAGTTTTGCTATGGTGACAGACCGTTCAAAAGGGGCAATGATGATTTACGGTCTATTTGTTGCATGGAGCATGCAGTACGATGAAAGATGGCTTGATATTACTATGATAACGGTTTGAAAAATTTATTATCTCAAATTCCAAACTGCGCCTTCGAACATACATACACTTATTTCAGCAATATGTTTATATCCCCTATGATGATTCGTGACAAAAGTTGATATATTGAGAATGTCACTTGGTAAAATTTTCTAGGTTGTCTACCTTTAGAGATCATGCAGATATAAACATTTGGATTGTTTCCCTCTAACTCATTTGACTCATCAGGACAAAAACATAGTTATGTTGGCTGGACAGGATGCTCAGATATCGCTCTCTGCAGCATACCCCAGTCGTGTTCGATGGGATTTAGGTCGGGAGATCGAGCGGGCCAGTCCATTCGAGCTATAGTTTCCCTTTTAAGGTACTGATTGCTGTCAGTGGCCCTATGAACACGGGCATTATCGCCCATGAAAATAAACTTCCAAAATATCATTCACGTGCCATTTACAACGGTTTGTAGGTCCATTTTTGACCGCAGCATGTTAGAGAGCATATACAATTGGCTCATGGCCATGTAAGATGGACCCTACAAGACTGCACCCCTGTATTATTCTCTGACGAGTCAAGGTTCTGTTTCGACTTCACAGATAGATGTACTAGAGTCTGGAGAAGGAGAAATGAACACTTTGAGAAAGTTTGTATTGCTGTGCATGACCGCTATGGTAGTGGCTCATTTTTTGTATGGGCAGGCATTGGCGTCCAGGGAAAAACAAATCTACCAGTCATTGAAATGGCACTCTCATAGCTGTGAGGTACGTAAATGAGATCTTGGGAGTTCATGTTCGCCCATATACAGGTGCTATTGGTCCGAAGTTCATTTTCATGAATGATAATGCCCATGCCCATAGGGCCACTGACACCAATCAGTACATTCAAAAGGAAACTATTGCTCGAATGGACTGGCCCGCTCGATCTCCCTACCTAAAACAACACCAGACAGCTCAGAGAGGAACCTCTGGAACATAGGGAACCCGCAATTTTTTTCACATGTAAAGGAAAAAATAGTGATGTCAAATTTTCATGGAAGGATATGACCTGCCGCGACCCTTAATCCAACCCTAGGCACTAACCACTGGATCACACTGCGACACTTGAATGCTAAATATGAATAATGAATATCTAAATTCCAGTAAAAATATGATATCATGAAATTCAACGATTGAAGTAAATACATCGAACATCTTTCACATTGAGCAGAATATAATGTTAAGTGTTTTTTTTCAGTGAGATCAAAAAACAATGACTTTCGTTAAATGCAAATCTATTTGCAATGTCCAATTATAAGGAATGGACAAATATCAATAAATAATTTTACAAAAGAACATTGATAATTTATACATTTCGTTTGTACATTAATTGTTGTTTATCACCGAAGAAAATAATGATTGGTCATTATTTTGGAGTATATACATCTCCAAGACACTCAAGAAAAAGAACAGATCATTTTTCAGGGCTTTGAATTACGAGTTAACAATATAATAACTTATATATCATAAAAAAACAGCTTGACTACGAAACCAAAATATGTTTATAAAATCGTTTACAACCTCATTAAGGAACTTCACGAAATTTGACATACGAACACTACTTAATATAATGACAATAATATATCATTATAATATGTCTTTCATTTTCAGTAACGTTATATATATTATTATACATACGAGTTACTCTGTTCAATGGATATAGAGTGTAGGTGTACAAAATTAAATAAATGTCAACTTAAACATGATTTAGAGGTGATAAAACGTTTACAATTAGACGTAATATTTTCTTCAGATAAAAACAAAATAACGAAAACAGTCAAACCTCTGAACAAAGGTCACTCGTGGGAAAGACAAAATGTGGTGTTTATTCACAGGGTGGCTTTTATTTAGAGGTGGCCACCATTTAAGGTTTGACTGTATTTCACATTCTGTAAGCAAATGTTCATGTCTCTTGTACACAAACAGTTCGGAAGCGATTTGACATGATGTTAATCGTCGGTGAAAGTGCTAGTCATGCTTTTCTTCTCATTACATTGCAGTGACAAAAGCAGTTAATGACAAAGGGGTAGGTGCACTTTGCAAAAAAAAGCTCTGTGTCAAAGTCTCTTTTTACGAGGAGTGATTTTAATTGAATTCTTTCGAGCCACTCTGTAAAATATTGACTGACAAAGGTCATATGCTTCTTCTCTTAGAGCCAGCCAACAAAACTACAAAAAAGCGAAAGGGAATAAACTTATTAATACTCAAATGTGACAGGTTCTGAAATGTGATTTCATCTTCAAAATAGTCCAAGTCTACTAGATCCCGACCACAATGATCAATTCAACAAATCGTATTTGTTATGACTAAAACAAAAGAAACTCATAGAAGACGTATAGACTTTAATGTTTACCTGACAACTTACATTGGCGGAAAAAACAGCTGGATTATCAGAAGTCTCATGAATACAGATTGCACAGAACTTTACACACGGATGGTGATTCTGATACTTTTATCATGAACTTATGTTAGTTCTGTGAGTATAATCAAATATATATATATAAATAACCATCATTAAGGAAATAAAAATATTGATTGATGCATGTAGACATCGATATATGTTCAACTTAATCAACGGATATAGATAATAAAATATCTAAATTTAAGTCTTACTTTGTCAATGACCGTAGTCTTTGTTTATAACGCATTATACCGCTGAACTGATACATTATACGGAGTCAACAGTTAGAATATACATTATATGTATCTACTAAAATGATTTAGAAGTGATGAAACAGTCACAATTAGTGATGAAAAATTCACAATTAGTGATGAAAGGTCAACAAAGTAACTGGAATGCCACATACATCAGTATCAACGAAACAACCAATGGAGATGGTTAAATGTATTTCATTGGACAAAACATTTCCTTTGCCAATGATATGACAGGACTAAACTAAGTAACCAATAGGCAACATTATATATAAGCATACGCTGAATATCTCGAACACAAACAGTTTGGAATCATTGGAGTTGGTGCTCAGATGAGTGATTTTCTTTGAAGTTGGTATTAAGGTGAACGTTTTCTTGTTCATTATTTCTCGTAAACAGTTCAATATTTTTTTTAATTGATAACATAAATTATTTTGAGATTTGTATTGCTTTTAATTCTCTATAATTGACGAATACCATATCATTATATACTGTTTGTGATGATTTCTTCAATAAAGTATCTCACTTCCAAATTGAAGACAGATATGAGAGATACCTTTCCATGCATGAATTGTACCAGTTTTTCATTTTGTTAACGAGATTATACAACAAATAAACTATAACTATATGAATAATGAAGCTAAAATCAAACTTTTAGGTGGTATGTTTAAAAAAGCCGCCTGTCTTTGCTGGTACCGTTAAACAAACATTATACGATATCAAAATGATATTATAAATGATATTTCCACCGATTTGCTATTAATAAGTTATTACTGTAATAGCAAATATGTTAACAGTGCCGATGATGATAATTGTTCATAAAACCGAAGCTTAACAAGCTAGAGTGGGCCTTCGTGGTTCACTGGTTATGGTCTCTGACTAGTACTCGGTTGCGCCAGCACCGTTGATAGTTTGAATCGCACCCTGAACCAAATTTCGTATATGAAGAAGCCGTCTATAAGTTAGCTTACGGAAGGCCAGTGATTCTACCAATGTGTACGCCTGGGTATTACCTCCGCCGTTGAAGTGGAAAACGTCTTTGATTAACACTGGCTTTCGGTGCGACGATAATTTTTTTTTAAAAACATCCTTAACCTACCTAAATAGTGAACTAGTAAACAACAATATAATTTACTGAATCATTAATTTCATTATTGTATGAAACAACATATTAAATATAGATCTTGTTCAAACCTTTTCTAGAAATTAGTTATAATATCATGCTGAAAGAATTTCGCAATTTACAGGACGAAAACTAATGCAAATATGGTACATTCATTTCAAATAGTTACTACAAAGTAAGTTTGTATAATAGAACGTTTTAATGCACAAAATGTCTACGATTTGAAATCTGTTTAGTATTTACAAGAAATGATTAAGGCCACACCAATTTGATAACTTGTTCATCGGATTTGCCGCTCGCTTTTTATCAAAATTAGAAAAATAATATTATTTTTTGTTTTTTGCTTCCGACCGCTTGCTCGTGCCGACATCTTTAAAAATATCCGGAACGGTACGGAGTCCCGGATGTTATCACTACAAAATTGTATTCTGCGGTGTTGCTCCATTATATATGCAGCTCTCTTTACGATACCGAGATAGTATAATATCGTAGCTGATTTTTTAAATGAATTTATTCGGTAATTCCGAATGTTTAAACCTAAGAAGAATCTTAACTGCACGCGATATCATAGACAATCAGAAACACGTCGATTATCGTAGATAAGACCATAGAAAATATAAGTAGCGAGGAATAGGAATACGGACGACGTTAGTTCCCAAGATGGTAGCGCTCGTGGCCTAGTCCAACTGTTTGTGACGGCGAGACTCTTTCGATTTTGCCCAGCCTTCAAAAACTGAATATTTAATTTATTGTGTGTGGAAAAATCACACATTAAAAATCCGTTTGGAAAACGAAACTGGTGCGATGGTGGATAACTGCCGGTGTCATGGTAAAATTCGCCTATTGTCGAAAATTCGCTTTTCAAATAATAGTTTACATGACACGTAACCCAACTTTCGTTAGCCCATGGAACGATTTAGAATAGCACTGTTCAGGCGGTAGTTGTACACGGAGTGGCTAAAGTACGTTGACATCGGTTATCAGTAGTCAAATTAACATGCAAAGTAAAATTTTAAGTTCAATATTAAAAATTTGACTTTTGACACAGAATTTTATGGCACATTCACACAGAGTAATGTTATTTTTCTATCGATTTAAGTATACCAGTATACTGAAGATATCTCAGAATATTTGGTGTGGGTCTATCCTTCATTCATGGTTCTAGTGTATATAGGAATTAAGGGTAAATTCTTTTAAAACATGTCATCAAAAAAAATTAAACAGTTATATCTTGTGTCCAAGCTGTGTACAGTGTCATTCCAGTGATAGATCCAGTATACAATATTACGTCGTTTTATTTTTAAATTAGTAATTGTAACAAGACTATGGTATTGTTCTGTAAGTTTAATATATTTTTTGTGTGTTTCTTTATGGGTGATTTATCAATTTTCATATAGAATAGAATAAATAGAATAAAGACATTAAAAGTGTTGTCACTGGTAAACCTAAGGGTTATTGAAACTAATAAAAATACAGATTCTTTATTTGCTTGATCACATGCTTGTTTGAAATAGAAAAGCTTTTTAGATTTTTTTCGCTTGTTTTGAAAGAAGGAAAATAATAAAAAAAATATTTTTTCGCTCGCTCGCTCGGTCAAATTGGAAAAGCAAAAAATAATATTAATAAAAATATTTCGCTCGCTCGCTTGCTCTTTTCAGGAAAAAAATCCGGTGAACAAGTTATTAAATTGGTGTGGCCTAAAGACTATTACCTGATGCATGTATGCATTTTTTAATTCAACACATGTATTTCAGTAATGAACTGTATTTGTACAAACTAAGATTTTAGAAGTGATTAGGTACCTCAATTGTTATTTCATGTATGTTTACATTGCATACCATGATTCGAACATATTGTATTTAAAATCTGCATCAAAATCAAACTTCAAAGACCGAGCCCCAGTTTCACTAACAACATTGAGTAGAAACTCAATAATGGACTCAAATGTTTTTTTTCTTTCTAGAATTCCTGTGACTTTTAACAGAACTGTTACTATCTGTTTCCTTATTTAGTAAGAATATTTAGTCATTGTTCAAATCATGTTGGCTAATGTGGTCCAGGTGTCAATTTGTATAAGTAGATATGTACTGTACAGTTGTATTGGTATTCTTATCTGATCGTATTCTGTCAAAAAAATAATATTTCAGTTCTACCACAATGCTGCATTCCATCTCAATCATCTCATATCGGGTCCTGACCAGTTTTGTATCGTCAAATTATCAGAACACAAGTTTGCGAGAAAGGATTCCAAATTATCTCCAAGAAATCTGTCCAGGATCAGGTGTATGTTTGAATGACACAATTGACCCTGATAATAATCTACCCTCGTGCTGTGGAGGTATTTCGTTCTAAAAGTATAATTCACATCAAATATCGGGATGCAATCTGTCAATATGATTCAAATTCACATTTTCGAATTTACACATACATCTTGTTATAGATACTATCTTTACTCACACTTAAATAAATATGTGCATAATAAGCTATATTTCGCATACGACATAAAGAAATTGTTTTATTTTAAATAATACAAAAACAAAAATAATTTTTTTTATAAAAGCTGAAATCCTATCATTTCAGCATGTTCTTGCTCTGCGCATTGTGAAGTGAACGGGAATTGCTGTTTCACAAACAAGGGCAATGATACAGTCGATAACATTCGATTATCCTCACGCTACCACAGCGAATGTCTTTATCCAATTTCAAACCCGCTCTACGAAGCATTCATTCACCATGTGTATCAGCCGTATTACATGATCTCATACACTGCGAAAGACACAAAATCCTATGGAACGGATAACATTAATGTTACAACATGCGGAGAAATAAAAGTTGCATTTTGGTGAAGCATGTATCCGGTATTTTCAAAAATGACCGGCAAAATTTATAAGAATAGTGTTTGTGCAGACGAGCATAATATCACTGATGGCGAGTTATGGAGAGCTTATGTTTTTTGCAATTATATGCCCGATGTAGCTTTTGGTTTGCGCCTACAAAACGGTTCTATTCCTGACAACTGTTACGTTATTTTTCTTTATAAAGGTAGGTCGTCATCAATAAGATCAGAAACTTGCTATCATGGCGAGCATTATGAAGCAATGTGCTCTTTTGACGCTTTCGACATACATGCACCCCTTTCACTGTCTAGAGAAGAAATTGTTGCATCCTGTGAAAGTGGTCTGATTTCACCATATAATGGAAGATATGCCAACGTATGTTGTTATATATGTAGACATCCTGCCGCTTTTGGAGTAAAGGACCAAGACGAATGTTTTGAAGAGAGTAACATTGATTTGGATGGCAGAGGAACGGAAGTAACACTTACAATGCTTTTTGATGGCAATGACTTTGGTGGAACATCTAGTGGCATCGCCAAAACTGATTATGGTGGAAAATTCCGTATTGCGTGCCTCACTACAAGCGCAAAACAGGTAAAATATTAGACGGGCTGTTCAGTTTGAGCTCGTTTATATGTAAACGTATTAATAAATTTATAGCCAGGCTGAAATAAAAATAGACCCTTGTCATCACCAATGCGGCTGATTCTAAATAACACCATCGCGACACAATATTACTGCGTTGAACTCGGGAATGGTAATTTGAACATGAGAAACAACCATTTGTCTTTTATGTATTTCATATCATCTTGCTTAAAGACAATCAAATTCATTGATGCATCACTACTTTAAAGAGGGGAAATTTATTCTAAGGCTTGCATATTACTTATTGACAGGTGAAGACGTAATGCCTCTTGTTTTATCTTTTAAGAATTATGTTTTTGCATACAAAATGTCGAAAACACACAAGACCTGTTTACTTTCACTCCCCGAATCATACAACATCGCGGATGACATACAAAATACATCGGTTATATACAACACAAATTGTCACAAAAACACAACTACACAAAACCAATACACCCAACCTATCCAACAAATATGACTCGCACTATTAAACCACTGGAATCATTAAAGGACAAGCGAATGAGTGTGTTTGTGTCGCGCCCAAAAGTCGAGACTGACTTAACAAAGTCAAGAACAAAGACATGGGACTTACTTTACGACGTTGTTTTTAGTCAAAAGATGAAGCTTAATAATCACATTGAAATCGTGTTGTCTGTGTGATATTTATTTATGTTGTGTACTTGTGTAATAGTTTATTTATTATGTCCGTATTGCGTCTATATAGTGTATATTTTGTTGCATTTGGGCAATTGTTTTTTTACTTTTCTTCGTACTTTATAGTTAATAACTGTATTGTTTTAGTAATAAGATATGTTGTAAACGAGCATTGAGTTGTTAATGCATTTAATGCTTTCTGTTGAAACCCATGGTGTTGAAATCCATCGAAGTTTGGTGCGAGATTACTAGCAATAATGTGATGTGAAATATAAATGAGGAATAATGGTATTTAGACCTATGAACCTGTTTAGCCTCAGTAACTTTGGTTATCTAAAACGATATGTTTATTGACGGTCGCTAATCTATAACACCAATCCCAATTGACAGTTTCTTTTCGAGGGAACGAGTTCAAATTTATACAATAATGCAAATTCAATTAAAATATTATGTGCATTCTAGTTAAAATCAGTTGGCTATGCAAAATCGTAAAAGAGTAATACAAAACAGTCGTAACAAGAACAACTATAATAACAAAACGTTATACTAGTAGTTAGACGAATTACAAGAAGCATTGGTTTAAGTTGTTTTGTATGAAGTTGCTTTTTAGCTCACCTAATTCATCAGGAGAGCTTTAGGATCGTTGAATGTCCGTCGTCCGTCCGCAATTAGTTTGTTTACACTCTAGCATCCGCAGCTCTTAACGAATCTTGATTAAACATGCTCACAATGTATATGGCCGCAATGTCTCGGCTACGTTCGATTATGGGCAAACTCGGACAATAGCTTCTAGAGTAATGGGCCCTTGAATTACAAAATTTGCTATACTTAGCTTGTTTACACTCTAGCACCTTCATTTATTCACCAATCCTACTCATATATTCCGTGAATGTGTATAACCAAAAGATCTTAGACAAGTTCAATTATGGTAAGAATCGGACCAGAACTTCAAGAGTTATGGGCCCTTGACTTAGACAATTTGCTATATTTTAGCTTGTTTACACTCTAGTGCCTTCATATATTCACCGATCCTAATCATTAACAGTATTATACCTTCATTGCAGGTTTTGATCGCAAAATCTACGTGAAAATGAGTTTTACGAAATGGAAACTATATTACCTGGGCATTCATTATTGTGTCTTGTTTCATAAAGGATATTGACCGTCTATTTTATTCATTCCTCCATTATGGAGAGTATAACATATTTACAAGTTATAGATAATACACATATTTGACAATCATGAGAATTTGACAAATGAATACATTCCTGTGTATAGGTCACATGTACATGGTATTATCATACCATATATCAATGGAATAAAGTACACTGAATACTACCAAATCCACCATAGTCTGATATCACGGTGCGAATACCACGTGACTTTTTGCTAAGGCTGGGTGTTCCAACAAGGGCGGATTCCGTCGATTCAGGTAAGATTTTTCATCCTTGTAGTTTTAAATGTACTTTATATAAAAAAAGCTCTTCGCTAGAGCCCGGCCATGCAGACTCACTAACCTTACGCCTTACCAATTGCGCCACAGAGGGAAGTGATAAAATGTTTCATAGATTACTCTATAGCATATTACAATAGTATTTGTGTTACCTAAACATTTACAAATGGGATCTTCCTCGTATACAATAACATTGCTGACCTAAATATTTATACATGTACTAACATTTGTTTATATACGCATCATCGACAGTGGACTAATTACAGTCTATTGATTGTCATGAATACATTATTTTCATGAATTGTAAATAGTTTAGTTGTAGAACATTTTAAGTACCATAGCTAACATATCTTGCATTTTCTTAACCGCGTGCCAAAGAGAGATCACAACAAATTAACCATCTCAGAGTCTGTTTCTTTTATTTTATTTGGTTAATTGTTGCACCAATAGCCAAAGACATCAGACCAATGATTTTCAAAGGCCAATATCCAACATGAATTATACACTGTATCCGAGTACGATGATAACAGAGATAAACATTAAAATATGCAATTGTCTAGATTATACATAAATTAACAATTAAAGATAAAATGTGGCAAAAACAATCAAATCAACTGCATGTACATTTCGTCGGCTTTTCTATATAAACCCGTATGTCATTTTTCTCCATTTTGAGAAAATAGCATTTTGAGGATTGGAAGATTGGCGTTAATTATAAGCGAGCTACGGGTTTGTTGTATTTGGACTAACCCTATTTAGGTGATATCTAGAAGCAGGTAAGTATAATCATTGCAAAGAGCTTATTGAAACGAAGAAAATCACAATAACGCCAGAAATTGAGTTACGGTTGTAGAAATGAGCCGCCGATTTGTGCAACAATACATGTCATACATAGGTAATTTGTTAAAAGGGGTTCCGGTATACATGTATATTTGCTGCAACACTATTTGTGACGTACAGAAAACTCACATTAACAATGCTTTTTAATTATTCAAATCAATGTAATTTTATCAATGTAAATAAGTGCAATTTCTCGTATTTTTACAATATATGTTTCTTTTTAAATAAAAATATTACTATATAAGCATTATTATAAATGAGACATTGTGAGTTAGAACATACATCACTGGAACACACTCTATTTTATTATCAAAGTACTTCTTTATTCTAACTATGTTGTGGTCGTAGATATTCAATTCTGACTGGCGATGAGGGGACGGTGTAACGTTTACTGAGTAGTTATAATCATTCACCGCTAGGAGTTCAAGTACTGCCGATGGCAAGAACAATTCACATGGTTTACGGAAAGTCGGTGGTTCTACAAAGGGACACGTCTGGCTTGTTTTTCCGTTAATGTATATATTAACAAAATATATATTGTGTATATATTATTTGTAAAAGTAATATTACTGTGAGTTGTTGTTTGTCATAGTATGTTATCATGTTATCAATGAACCGACACAGAGAAAGACATTATTAAGAATAATTGTGTATTACAACCATTTATGGGGTTCTTGGTGTGGACTTAATCAAACACTTGTTTGATTTCATTAGAATTGAAAAATATGAAGTTGAAACAACGATGATGTATCTAACGTTTAGTGAAATATTAGATTATCTTATGATTAAAACATTTTTAACATCAGAAACATCGAAATGAACTCATGTCTTGAATTTGTTTATTCTACATCTAGCACTTTTATTTTGTTATTGTTCATCATAGTGACAATGAGTTTGCTTAATTTTGGTTGGAAACAAACTGAACTAGGTGACTTAATGTTGTCTTTTTCATTTATGATTACTCCTCTTCTTTTACCGTCATATCCAAGTTGTATAACATTGTGTGAATTTCTTCCAGACAAGAAAATATTGCCTCGATTATCAATACATAATCCAAATGCTCCTTTGATTTCCGGGTCCTTAAATGTAGAAATTTTAATTCCTTTCTTATCAAGGTGAACCAAACCATCGTTATAGCTACTGACAAACATATTATCTCCATCGTCACATGTGATCTGTACGGTGTAAGTGAACATTTTATTTCCACTGCTGTCTTTATTTATCATTTGTAACAATGTACCGACCTTATTATATATGTATACAGAGCCACCGCCGTCAGATATATAGAGCTTGTTATCCTTGTAAGCCACATGGAAACATTTATGGTTTAGTTTCATTTCTCTCAATGGCTTCATAGTTTGTCCTACTGATACAAACTTGATCATCTTATCATTGTAACAACACACGGCAACTTCATCATTCTTCACACGACATAAACCAGTGACATCACAAGGGAGCACTATATAATCTACTACCGATAATTTGCTTATATTCACTCGTTTCAGCTTCATATTATTCATGTCAGTGATAAGAACGTTAGCATCATCTAAAATACAACATCCCCACACGTTACATGTTTTTGTATCATCTTGTAGCTTTACGTCTATATCTTGACTTCGCTTTACTTCATACGGTGAAATCTTGGAGTAATTGACAGTGCCAAATTGTGTACATTTGTTCAATAAACCGAGGAAAAACGCATCCGGAACAAATTTGATCAAACAGTCATTTGAGTACATGCTTAACTCTTGTTCGATCTGATCCATATCGTCTCGATCTTGTCTTATTGTTGAAGCAGCCAGTTTCATACAGACGAACTTTTGTGACTGATTACCGTTTGCTCGTTTTATCTTGTCACCGAAATCCATGACTTTATTGAGGTATAGTTCAGTTCTTTCATTAGCATTGGTCAGTTGTGATTTTAATTCGCTGTATTTCGATTGAACTTTGTCTCTGGCATCATCTTCTAAGCGATTTAGTGTGGCATCGGCTTTCCGTCTCTGTTCAGTAATTGCAAGCAGACAATTTTGTTTGGCGTCCAACTTCGGCAGATATATTTCGTTAGATTTCTGTAGAGCGGATGTCAGACTTGCAGTCATTGTGAGTAGATCCTCTGCATGTTTGTCCAATTTGGCATCTTTTGAAAGTAATTCAATGTTGTCTGGGATAGAATGAATGTCAGTGCAATTTCTGAAATAAAATAGAATAATATTAATCATGTAGTTGAATTATATCAATAGTAGTTATGAATAATAAAGATTTATACAAAAAAAGTTATATAGGTATAACAAATCTCTATGCATTACGGATATGAAACTTTACCTGACTTTGTTTGGGTTTGGAAACACCGTCATTGGCAGTCTAATAATAAAATCACGTATAATTTCACGTATGTTACCACCGTAAAATTTCACTGAACAACCACTTAGATTACAAAACCACCTCACTATGAGAACAACTTCCGAGTCCAATAGAGGTGTCTGTGGAGAAAGTTAATTAAACATCCATTCAAAGATACATCAGTGGTAAGAGATTTCAAAGCTAATTTTCCTTCGATAAACGCCAGAGTTGGTATGAAATCACGATGGATTAAAACCTTTTTCTCTTCAGCTAACGTAAACAAAATACGATCGCTTACTGCTCCTGTTCTGAGCAATATATGAATATAAAATGAGATGGTGGTTAAAGAGAAATTATTTATACGCTGAATGAAACAAGGCTTTTAAAAAACGGTTTTGAATTGAAACAACAAGGCCTTGATGAACACGACCGGTGTATTTTTCGTGATTTCTAAGCCCAGGAGTTCTGTTCCTTTACTATGTATTGTACAATTATTACTAACTATGGTGAAAAATATTTTTGCTTTAAATTTTATTTTGCTGTTATTAAACATGTTATTTACATAATATTTAACATTGTCCTTTGTCACACATCCTTGGTTTATGGGAAAGGAGACAGATACTGGTTCAATGAATGCAAACATGCTAGATAACAGATATAACAAACATCCCGCATTTGAAATCTTAAACATTGAAGTATATGAGGAAACGAAAGTGTCAACTTACTTGTGATCAATAGTTATACATACATAACAACCAACAACATCATGGTCATTATAACCTTTCTATAATGAATGCTGTATCTTTCTGTAGGAAATAATGATAACTTTGATGTCTGATCGGCCTGCTGAGGTGTTGATATATCCAGTAAATTATGTTCATTTAGCTGTGGAAACTTCTTGTGCATATTTACACAAAATGTACAACAGTATCCTTCACATTCAACACAGTATGTTACTGCTTCCTTTATAGTATTATCCTTAGCACAAGATGTACATACATAGTCAAATATTTCTTCAGACATGTTAATGTTACTCCTACCCGACGCCATTTTGAAATCGCTTTTAAATCTTAGTAGGATTACGTGACCTGTATATTAAATGATTCTCTCTTTATACCGGCAAATTATCATTAAGCTATGAACACTGAAATGTGTATTGAACCAATGTGTTATCATTTTTGTACAGATAGTACTTCTGAATTATAAACTGGATAATTAAGTCACAATACACTCTTTGACTTAATGTATCATATTACTAGTTGTATTAATTTGCTTACACGTGAACAAGATATCTAACTATAGATGTTTGAAACAAAGGAAGGTATTTTGAGTAAAAATGTATAGTCGTACGTAATGATTGTCGCCCTTGACTGTTCAATAAATTCTATTAATGGATTAATTATTCTACGAAGAGAAAACTGAAAAACACACAAGCATAACAACAGATACGATATCTTTTGAAATACTTTGTAATATACATGTAGTATGGATATATATATAATGAACGGTATTGAACTCCAAATGACGAACCAATAACTTTCAAAACCAGAATGACCGCAATAACTTCTTTTAACTAGTGAATACCGGCGACTTGCATGATTGTACGAAGGACGTTCTAGTATTCTGCTGTAGTTTGTTACGATTAGTTTCAAGTAATATGACCCATGTCAAAAGTATTCCAATTGCACAATTATTCTAACTAGTATTCTTGGATTATGTTCTTATGTTAACCACGTCCTCCTTGAGGTACTGGAAATCTTCCCTCATAAGGGATTTCGGTTTGAGGGCGAATGGTTTAAAATGCCATGCCGTCAATCGAATGCTCACAAAGAGGATTTAAAATGCCCAGGGCTCGAACTCACGAAACCAAGGTTCGTTCATTTAATGATCTACCTGAGTTAAGCGGACGGGTACATTTTAATAGATAGAAGTACATGTATATTATAAAGTTATTAGGTGTATATTCAATATTGGGAGATGGTGATACTAGATTATGTTATCATTTTTATCAATGAAATAATATATACTGATAAAATCTATGTCTAGAAGTATTGCGTATAGCAAATGTTGTGTGTGTGCTTTGATGTGAAGTAAACGATATATGAGTATTAAACCAGGATACCGTACTAATTTTCCTTAATAAGTCTTGTTTGTGTGGATATAGATATATACATCATTAGATCTGTGAACTTGATTAAACAATATAAAAAAGAAATACCTATACATGTATTTCGTTATGTTATAAGATATTAAACAATGGCGGATTTTATCAAATTGCAATCTTCATGTGATCAAGCGACTGTCAGCAGTTCATATTTTGAAATAGCTGAACCAGAATCAATAATCACAGACTCCATGTGTTCCAGTTCAGGAGCTGTAGGTAAACCCTTAGACTTTGGTTCAGATGTGAGAACAGATGGACCGCAGTCAACAGAAGAATTGGTTTGCCCAAAGCCAATATCTTTCACATCGCTTTGTTTAACATGTCTGTTTCGCAATAATAAAATAGCAGCGACCCACTTCTGTTACGGGTGTGACGAACATGGGAGATATATGTGTGATAAATGTTTACGTGAACACAATATATGGTGTCGTGGACCAGAACATGTTTTAAATTCTTTGTCTGTGGACAGGTGGGTACAGTTACGTCTAATTTATAATATATAAACTTAATATTGATAAAAAGAAGCACCAGAAATATAGCCAAGAAGTGTTAATTAATGTGTCTCTCTTCTCTATTCGCAGTAAAAACGTCACTGGTGTGCGCAGGACCACCTGAGTGTAAGAATTAATTATTTTAGATAGAAAAGGAATAAATGCTCCCAATCCAAACCAATTTACCTTGTAGTTAAAATGTATCGTGTATTATTTAAGAACATGTTTATCAAAGCTAATATACGAATGTGATTTTTGTAATAACAAACAAATAGACCATGAGTCAATATTTGAAGCGTAGACTTCTAAGTAATATAAATAATTGCAATTTTAGAAGATGCATTTTAGAGATGTTATAAACGGATCATGAAATAGAATCCTTTTCTATGTTTTTAATCCTTTCGACTTTGGCCGTGTATTGTAAAGATTACGCTTGAAATCAGACCAAATGAAAACAAATAAACTATTTATATATAATTAAGTGATGTCGTTATGGTGAAAGACGTTATCTATGACAACTAGATCTAAATTTGTAATTTCTATATAGACAACACAACAGAAACCCTAGTCCACATGTGTGATCCGAGGGTTTATCAAAACTAGGATTAGCTCAACTAGTATACATTACATCTTCACAGTTCACAAAGTGAACATAAATCGTTATGATATACGAAAACAACTACACAGACTCCGTACATCGCAGTATAAAAAGGTGTTAAACTTAATGATAAAATCAGGACTGTGGTTTTAACGCAATCATGTTTTCGCTATTTATCCGGGTTAGTACAATTATTTGAAGATTATGTGCAGTCCCTAATTTGTGTGTGTGCGTGTGTATGAGTGTGTACGTTTTAGCATGCTGTGTTGATTTATTTATTCGTGTGATATTTCTGGATGGTTGGATTCTTTGTAGGTGGTTCCTTTTATATTTTGTTTATATATATTTAGTTCATGAAATAATTACGTACTGATAAGACGAGGTATATTCAAAACGCCCAAGTTGATCCTGGAGTAAATTTATCTATTAATACTAGGTGATATGCCAGTGAGCTTTATCTTTATTATATCAATGTTAGTTTAAATGATAGTATCAGATCAAGGTTTGATATGCCAAATAACACTACATGTAAACTTTCCATTACATAGCTGATTACCCTTTGATAGCTTAGTACATGTGTGATTTTACAATACAGTACAACCTCTCCAGAGCGGCCCTCTCTAGAGCAACAACCTCGCAACAACGAAATAAGTTTGCTTCTCTCAAAGGGTGTTGCTTTTGAGAGGTCGCAATTCAGTATTTAAAAGATATTTGTTGGAGAGGTACACTGCATTATGATATCTTCCCAACAAATGTTAACCAAATTTTACTAACATTTCTGATTATAAAATGGTTGTAATTACTCTAGAACATTGATGACGTATGTCATGTTTGTCAATTTGAGTTGATGATTTATGCATGAGGTGAATTGTGAAAACTCTACTCCCTGAATGACCAAACTACCTATTCAGGTGATCTCACTGTCATGTTAAAATCTAGAAAATAATGTTTACAAATATGTGATCGGTGACCTACAGAAGTAATGCCTTTCGATTTGAACACATTTCAGACACAGAAGTGAGTATGACTACAGGACAGTTGAACCCACGTGAGTAGATAAATATACGACACATGTTTGTGAATAGGTTGTTGTCGATACAATTGTGCTAAAATTCGATTTTGCTTTTGCACCAATCTAATGTAGTCAACCATGTATAAGCGGACACATCTGTATAAAGGACACCCTATGAATAAAGTCCATTCTTTTTAAGCCGTAATTGATTGTTTAGATAAAAGACCTCCAAAAAGGGTCATCTGTCAATAGAGACTATACTTTGTTTTACCCAAGCATTGCCTTTGTTCACAGGTTTGACTGTACACGTATTAATTAATTACAGGTTCTAACTCGATCATGGAGTCAGTTTTATAATATCATTTCAAATGGATCAGGCAAGCGTTAACATCTAATGACCAAGTATCGAGGTTACACGAGTTCCATAATAGAAGAAGTTTTTTAACTAATGTCTAATGTATGAATATAGTAATTATAATTCCTCTCTTTACAGGATGGGAGTAATGCAGAAGAACAGGTCATTTCCCGGAAACAAAATGGTGCAAAAGTAATAAGGAATGCTCATTAATTGTCATGTAGTTGGTTTATAAGAACCTATTTGTTAAAAGCACAAAAAATTGTGGTCGTTTTGTTGATAAACTTAAGGAATAACTTCTTTGCTAAACATGTGACGCTTGCATTTTCAACGGTGCCGTCATTTGGACAATGAATATATCCACATGCACCGAATTACATTTTTTTTAAAGACATTTGCTTATGCATCATATTTAAGTTATTTGTTCATAATAAAAGGTGAGGTTGTGATACTTTTGAATATTCTTAGTGGCTATAAATTAGATTCCTTTACATAAAATACATTCCAAGCTTCGAACTCACCTGCAGCCAAATGAAACGGGTTGAATGGCAAACTTAAATTTAAGAAATGGTAAATCTGTTAAGTATATTTTTAGCCCGAAATAAGCAATTTCAGATGGGGTTGGGTTGGGGGCTAATTTTCAATTTTGTCCGACAACTGATGGAGGAGGTCTGTGGGAGAATCAGCTATAGCCCCTTTTAATGTCCCAGTTTTAATTCCCCTAGTCCCCTGGTTCCTACGGTCTTGTATTTTAACAGTCGATACAGTTTATATTAAATAGCAAAAGAATATGTGCTCTAATTGATCAATTTACTCAAACATCGTGATTATGAACATGGTACCTATATCTTCAGATGGTTAAAGGATGGTACTGAAGAAGAACCAAAGCACACAACAACTGGATTAACTAATGCACACTATGTGGATAATTATATTGACGGGTGTCCATCGACAGAAAGCCATGAGCCATACGACCGCATCAACCAGTATGTTAAATTCATTTGTTCAGTTCATTTACGTTTAAATCGTTGAATGCATTTTGAATCGGACCGTTGATCAATAAAAACAATATTTAGTTTCATGCTATTCGTATGTAGAAATGGTAAACTATTACTCTCTCTTTTAATAAATTCAATTCCGGAGAATAAATGTCTTCCTGTCATTTCCCAATATCTGAATGCTCAAATGACCTTACATATTGCGAAATGTAACGGTCATGATCGAAACTAATTCCGCCTGTATTGTTCAATATACAAAGTCTTAAATCTATGAACGCCGGGTTCGTGGGTTTCAAACTGGGTCCTGCATAATAGTATGATAATACTATTGAGTCTAATGCCATTCGTCTACCACCAGTCCACCACCGGTCCGAGCGATTCAAGCAGTTTAGGTGACAGTTACTTATTGATAACAAGGTTAATACTGGTACATTATCTACGAACTCTGGTTTGGTTAACTTCTAAGGCAGTATATAATTAATTACTTTGTTGAAAATAGGCATGAACAGATTTTGTTAAAAATACATTTGTTTTAATGCTTAGTCTTTACTTTAGCCATGCTGTAGACGACTTTGATTCACAACTCGAAGAAAGAATCTACCACGATTACTCGGCAGTAACTGAATCGTAAGTACCCAAAATCACAGAAAGGGTGTGTGCGTGTGTGTGTAGATAATATGGAGATAGTAAGTCTTTCTCAGGGGTTTCACATTGCACCATATACCAGGGTCCAAGAAAAAATAACGCGTTTTATATCGCGTCTTTTTCTGGCCAATTCACACTGTAAATAAAGCATTCCTATTTTGTCTGATAAAGTCAGTTAAAAAGAAGTGGGACGAGATCGCTGTGGCTCTATCCGGATTCTGTACACCAAAGATTTTCTTTAATACAAGTAACTTTGTGGCTGACATTTCTTCTATTTTAAGGGGTTAAATGTTCCCACATTCTATTCGTCATATGGAGATTGGTCTTTGCACAATTATCGTTCTTCTTGATGTAGTATTTTTTCTGTAGAGCAACAGTTGTAACAGATGTCATTTGTAACGAGTAACAAAAAAAGATCAATCACACTGGTAACATACATGTGACATAATTGTGCAACTGGTTTGCTCTGCATAATTATGTGATCATGTTTGCAACACCTGTTATATAATATTGTTAGCTGTCTAGAGTGTGGTCTAACACTCTTTGTATTCTTCCTGTATATTCATTCAACAACGAATTTCAGATCACCATGGGTGTTACGAGAGAAAAGCTATACAAACCTTATTAAGAGATCGACAAATATAAACGAAGCTTATAGTCGTCCGGGAACAACGTCGTAAGTCAGTTTACATTTTGTTACACTGAAATTTGCGGCATTTGTTCGAATTATTTTTCTTCTTCTATTTACAAGCTTAAAATAGGTTGTCTTTATTTATTATGATATCATATCCACGTGATACTTAAGACACAAATGTAGTAGAAACAGACTCGTAATCGAACTAAAATCATTAAATGGGATTATTGTATATAATATTATGTTAGTCATTTATTTATTAAATAACAAATTTGTAACAGATCAGTTTGTAACTAATATGATCACATTTGATTACAAATCACATCAAAAATCGGCATCGAACATATTCGTCGCAAAATATTTTATATAATTATGTCCTTGATGTCAGCGATATAATTATGACGTAAACACATTTGTATGTGATATAGAGAAACTCGGGTCACTGTCCGGTGAGAACAATGTTATCAGGCGAGGTGATATCGTCCAGGGTGGCGAGCTTTAGCGAGTCACCTTGGACGATATCGCCGAGTCTGATAACATTGTTCGATCCTGACAGTGACCCGAGTTTCTATTTATCATGTAACTCATTTTTCGGAGCATTATTTAGTGCCATTTCACCTGAAATTTAGCGTTTAATTCGCTAGTGTGATTATTACGGTCTCCCGGCAAATCACATTGAACAGTCAACATCCGCAGATAAATAGTTCACTACAATTGGGAAAAATAATAAAAAAAGCTCTCATGGATCAAAAAATTTAATTTCACATTAAAGAAATCATTTGTTAACAATTATCTGCAACTCATAAGTAATGGTAGAATTATTTTCTTACTGCTTAATCGGCATTATTTTCGTCCATATAACTTCAATTTCAATAAATTTACGCGATTTTGCGGGAAATACATCGCGCACGGTTGAACAAAATGACGTCATTCTATGACGTTTTACACGATTCTCTAGTAAATCACATGTCGACGTTCCAACGTCGCTCCCATTTTTTTTCTTTGATGTAAGTTTAGTATTTTGTTAAGTTGCATAAATAAGCATTTCTTGATGAATCTTTGTTTTTATTTATGATAATTTGTGTTCAAATACATTGTATACTATTTTTATATTTCTTATAATAAATTTCTTTGACAAAAAACACTGTTTTTTATGATTTAGCAAATAAAATGTTCCATTCATAATTTATGAAAGTAGTCCGTCTTTGTGGGCGGAGCCAAAAAAGTGTTCTCAGGCTACTAGCAGCCTATTGACCTGAGAACACATAATGTTCTCAGGTCATGTGTTATCAGGCAGTTACCATGGCAGTTGCATGATAAATGTTACGAATGTGGTCTTACTTTACTCTACGTCCGGTAACCGCAGGAGAGTTACTAAATTGATATTGTTATTTCCCATAAAAATCACACTATAATCTAATTTTTTGTTCCACAGCCATATATACAATTGGCCGTTTGAAGAAGCAAAAAGCAATCGTACAATAAGTGATTCATTTGACTGGGGTTCTGAGGACACTGATACTCTGAAGAGGTGAGATTTATGTTAACCATAAGAGATCTAGAATTGTTACACGTCTCAGACTGAACCGTTCTAGAACTCGATCACAATTAGGGTTATATTATTGACATTAATGATGCTGCTTGTATCTAATTTAGAGCATTTTGAATAATAGAACACAAATATAAAAATTCTCTGATCCTTTTGGGATGTTTTATTAGTAACTTTTGAGTTGATTATAAATTTATTCTTTCAATGCAAGCCAGACACTTGTATGTTTAATATATAAGTACTAATCTATGATATTTTCATATGTGCTTACACGATGTCATTGTTACTGGACATTAAATTCACAACTATCTTCAGGCTAGCGCAACCAATAAATATATCATGTATAATCTATGCAAACATTTTCGCTTTTCAGGCTGGATAACATCTATAAAGAGAAGGAACACAAGGCATGTTTGTATTACTGCTATACGCTTTACCTAGAAAATAAAACTTCTCTTTATTCTTCTTAACAAATTGTGTATTATAACCATATTGATGAATAGTCACTTAGAAGAATGGTTGTCCCTGAACAGAAATCTTAGAATTGAATAACTATATAAAATAGTGTTTGCCGCAGGCAAACTATTTTTTGAAGTTGTATGCTGGATTAAAGCCACTGTTAAACTAGAGTTTCATCGAACATTAAACGATAATCTTTTATATATTCTGATACATGCATAACTAACCGAATGATTGTTTTTTTTTTCAGAAAAAGTCCTGCATTATATCATGAATGTATTCAGAAAGATAGACGGATGCTTGGGAAATGCGACGTAAAATGAATAAGTGGGCGATTTTTGAAAACACTAAAATAAAATAGTTATCTTAAATTAGCTTCCATTGTATATTTACAGTGCAATTTGCAAATACTTAGTTTTACTTAGTAACCAGTATTGTGGTAATTAATTATTTCTGTGTTATGTTTTGTTCATTTATTTATAATGAATGTTTATTTATGAATGTATGTAATTTATTGATACTATCAAATTGATTTCAATGTACTGTGATAATTATAGTCCAGTGTTCAATTGTGTTTTATTACTCAGCATCTTTCATGTTTGCCTATCAATGTCATGCCACCATTACAAGGACCACAATAGAAACAAGCGCTGGCGCTTCTTTTGGGTTATCCTTGGTGTTGGAAGCATGTCATGGTTTAATGTTGTCTTATTTTTGTCTTTCTTTCTATCATAATAGTGTTGTTATTTTAATTCATATGTTACATGTTTTATCTGTATATCAAAAACCATGCTTCCTATGCCGAAATAAATCTATCAATCAACGCCTAAATTTTCGTAACCAGTTGTACAAGTTTACATATGCAATATTATACTTTGTTAGTATTACAATAAAGTGTTGCTATGGCTACAGACCGTCCACAAATGACACTGCTGATTTACAACCAGTTTACTGCATGGAGCATTAAATAAAATGATAGATGGCTTGATATAACAGTTAAAAAAGTTCATTATCTCAAATCCAAAATGCGCCTTCAAAAATGGATACTTAGACGTATTTCGGCAACATATAGATACAGCATGTCATGATAAGTATATCTTAAGTATGATGATTCTTGACAAAAGGTTGAACTAACTTTTATATTCTGAGAATATCGCTTGTTGACATTTCATAAGTTAGCTACCTTTAGAGATCATGCAGATATCAACGTTTGAAATGTTTCACTTTAACTCATTTGATCGAACATTTTTTATTTCAAATCCATCATGCCAATTGGCCATTTAGACCCCCCCCCCAAAAAAAAATCACAACATAATTTCAAACGTGTTCATATGTAGCATTCATATACAATATACATGTATAAAACGTACCAAAAATCAATTCAGTTAACTTGGGAGAAGATGTATACAGTATCATTAATTTCATTGCAACAACAATTTAATCAAATACGACATTTACGAATATAATTATATATTAATATATGTAAGAAATATATATGTATAAGATACTGAGAACAAATATGTTATTTTCTTTTATCGCCACATATTTCATCAGGCTTTTGTCATGATGAAGCCACTTGATAGTACACGAATCAATATAACAACTAGTAAAGCAACAATTAAACAATTACTGATCTTATATATATCAAACATTATACAAAGGATATATCGCACAAATTATCCACATCACGCATCATTGTTCCTGTTGCCATGTGGTCAAACTAAAAACACGCGCTTCAGATTGAAATTTATTCTGAAACAATCCTGTAAGCCACATGGCAAATGAGGCTACATAGTATAATAATGGGATTGTAGATTAATACAACATATAATTATGCATATATTAAACAAAAAAAGAAGAAGGTTCTACAACGATGCAGATTCTGTATATAAAATCAGTAAAAGTAGTTATCCAATAGTTAGTACAACTAAGACATTTTCATACAAGATCATTAAACATATGGAAACATTACCTACTGAAAAACATCAATAAAAAGAAAATGTCATTCGAGCTTGAATGATATTAATGTTGACATTTATCGTTTTCAGTAGAAAATTACATACTCGTAAAAGTGCTTTCAAAAATGTTATTTAAAAAATAAAACTGTCATTATGAAATTGTACTTTGATCATGAATACAAATTTCAAGGACAAAACAAATTCAATACCTTAAGAAAATGTCCACATGTAGTATGCGTGTGTCTTATTTATAAAAATAAATGCGAAATTTCGAAATTTATCCTTGACGAAACGAATTGTCAAGGACAGCATAATGAAGGGGTAACAAACCTGATACCATCTACATGAAAAAAAGAAGTGTTTACAGCAATAAATAAATTCTTACATTCTTATATTCACGTACACACAAACATGTACATATAGATAGATAAACCCATAAAATAAACGTATGTCAGTAACATATGAATGTGGACATCAATAGAATCTATCACCATATAACATTTCGTTTCTTAATTCAAAGGCATGAATGTTATATTGCGCTAAATGCTTTAAGGTTTGTTTGTTTGTTGTAGTAATAATTAGTTTCACTAACTTCAGCATATTATGAGTTCTATTTACAGTACGAAGTCCCTGAATATATTTACATCTAAGTTCAGTTCATTAAACAGATTACATTCTAAAACATAAAAAAAAATGGTTTCAGTCTATTGACCTGTCTCGATACAAAGCGTATGAGAAGAACACCTTAATTTGGTCAATTTCTTACGGTACGCTGAAATATTTACAGCGTGAAGATATGGTCAAAATTTAAAATCCGCTCAAACCACTCTGTCCGTCAAATGTACATTTGCCAAAGCCTTTATCATCGCCAATGCGACGAATAAAAATTCTTAAGCCTGTTTGTTTACATAGTTCTAACAAAATTAAACCATTATTGTTTGTACGACCTATTTGACATAGCATTATGAACAGAATAATCAATGTTGACATACATGAACTATTATCATCAATAACATATTAAGGTCGGTCTGATGTTCGAGCATTCATATCACCGCACAATCATGTATCAAAATCGTCGTTTTTGTTATAGAAGCAAGTTATAAAGTCATCAAACGTTAGAAACGTTGACTTGAACTCCTATCTTGAATTTCTTTATTCTACATCTAACACTTGTATTGTGTTATTGTTCATCATGGTGACAATGAGTTTGCTTAAATTTGTATTGAAACAGACCGAAATAGGTGACTTAATGTCGTCCTTTTCATTTACGATCACTCCTCTTCTTTTACCGTCATATCCAAGTTGTATTACATTGTTTGATTCTCTTCCAGCCACGAAAATATTGCCTCTATTATCAACACTTACTCCATCTGCTCCTTTAATTTCCGGGTCTTTTAATACAGATATGTGATTTCCTTTCTTGTCAAGGTGAACCAAACCATTCAAGAAAGTACTGACAAACATATTATCTCCATCGTCACATGTGATCTGTACAGTGTAAATGAACATTTTATTTCCACTGCCGTCCTTATTTACCGTTTGTACCAAATTACCTTCCATATCGTATACGTAAACAGAGCCAAGATTGTCAGTTACAAACAGCTTGTTATCCATGTAAGCCACTTGGTAACATTTGTGATTTAGTTCCATTTGTCTCAATGCCTTCATGGTGTGTCCTACTGATACAAACTGGATCATCTTAACATCGTAACAACCAACGGCGACTTCATCGTTATACAAATGACATATGCCACGTATATCATAAGGAAGGACTATATAATCTTCTACCGATGATTTGTATATATTTAATCTTTTCAGCTTTTTATTATTTCTGTCTGTGATAAGAATATTGGTATCATCTAAAATACAACACCCCCGAACATCACATGTTCCTGCATCATCTTGTAGCTTTACGACTATGTCTTGTCTTCGCTTTACTTTATACGGTGTAATCCTTTCAGCTTTCCTTTCTGTCTTGGAATATTTGACATTGCCAAATTGTACATAATTGTTCAATAAACCGAGGATAGACCGATCTGGAACAAATGTCAGCAAATCGTCGTCTAAGTACTTGCTTAGCTCTTTTTCGGCCTGATCAATAGTAACTCGATCTTGTCTAATTGCTGATGCGGCGATTTTCGTACAAACGAACTTTTGTGACTGATTGTCGTTTGCTCGTTTCAACTTGCTACCAATATCCACAATGTTATTGAGAGATCGTTCAGTTCTTTCAGTAGCGTTGGTCAATTGTGATTTCAATTCGCTGTATTTGGATTCAACTTTTTCCTTCGCATCATCTTCTAAGCGATGAAGTATGGCATCAAACTCCCGTCTCTGTTCGGTAATAGCAAGCAGACAGTTTTGTTTTGCGTCATCTAACTTCTGCCGATATGTTTCGTTAGATTTCTGCAGAATTGATGTCAGACGTTCTGTCGTCGTGTGTAGATCCTCTTCATGTTTGTCGAAATCATTGTTTTCGGCAAGTACTTCAATGCTGTCTGGAATATAATGTTGGTTGGTGCAATTTCTGAAATAAAGATTAAAATTAAAATTAATCAGAACATTTCTCACTAGATAGCATGACTGTGTTAATTTATTTATTTAATTCATCTACATGTGTATTTCAATACATTATCAATTTGTTTTCTTTTCATAAATCAGGAAAATACGTACTCAGAAACATAGACAAAACATTTGTATTTTTATTTTTTTATTATAGAACTTGCCCGTTTAAGTTCAAGATATAATTCTATATGATTGCATTGTGTGTAATCTCTATGATCTTTGAATGTTTAAAAACTCCTTTTAAACTAACTTGACTACCTTTATTAAGAACGTGACTGGATTAAAACACACGATGTGCTCATGCCTATATATGACAATAGCCGTATAATAATCATTCTAACCGACTTTACTTGTATATACATGCAGTAATACAATGATATTATTCTGGTCAAGATATTAACTTGACAAATCAAACATAGATCTATGATAGTATATTTAAGTCCCATAAGCATAATTATAAATGTGTCGGTCGTAATAGTTACTATTTGTTCTATAATCAGGTGTGTTTTCCTCTCGTGCATACTTTATAGCAAGAAAACATGTTTCCAAAACCACTATCGTATTTTTTTTCAATGATATCATTGAAAAAAAACTATTTATAGAACAGCTGTGTTTTCCCGCAGTCATATTATGCACAAAGCGTAAAGTGACGTCACGCGCTCTATATATTTCAAGTTTACAAAAGCAAAATTCACAGAGTAGTTAGTGTTTTAAGAAGGAAAAAGACTCGTTTCGTCGGCAATTATTATCTTCGGATAACATCAGCAATTGTTTGTTTTTTGCATGTATATTTTTAAAGCAAAAAAGCTAACGTGACTTTAAATGATAATACGCACAGCTTAGCTTTATAAAGAGTGTAACTGGATTAATATAAGTGTGCGCATGTCTATCCATGATAATAGACGTATATTGATTATTTCAACCGACAATACGTACAAGCACATGCAGTGATACAATAACATTATTATGGTTAAGATAGTGACTTGACAACACAAAACATAGATCTATGATAACATGAATAATACTACACACAGCTGAGCTATATTCTTCTAATTTAGTCGATTGGAATAGCATCAATTATGTGAGCAGTAAACAGTGAATGTTAACAAAATGTTGTTAAGTAAAGGCACAGTAAACATACCTATGTCTGAACAAGAACAAATATTGACAGTATGTAAAGTGCATAACAAGAGCGAAAACAGTTTGATCATGAAGATGTGTATTTAATTATTTGGCGGGCGAAACATTGTTTTTTTTTAAATTTAAATTACCTGCATTTGATAGCACACAAAGTCCTCGTAACCACCCGTGGTTGCGAACACGCGATGTTAAAGGAGAAAGAAGTTAGCTATTGTACAATGAAATGGAACATGATTATACTGGTCTGGAATGTAGACGTTATCCTTAATAAGAAACTGATTATATCACTTTAAACTAATTAAACGATTGACTAAAAGTGTCAGTTAATGAAAGTGCCAACTTACTTGTGATCGATAGTTATGCATACATAGCAACCAACAACATCATGGTCACCACAATACATATCTATAAGCTTTCCATGATGAATGCTACATTTTTCGGTAGGACATGATGGTAACTTTGATGTCTGGTCGGCCTGTTGATGTTTTGATATATCCATTAAGTTATGTTCGTTCAAGGTTAGAAGACTTTTGTGAATATTTACACAAAATGAACAATAGTTTCCTTCACATTCAACACAATATTTAACTGCTTCCTTTATAGTATCTTTCTTTTCACAAGATGTACACACGAATTCAAATGTTTCATCAGACAAAACAATGTCATCCCCACCTGTCGCCATTTTGAAGTCGTATTTGTATCTTAGATTACATGACCTACATGGATACATTGAAGTATATACCGACAAACTTCCATTAAACTGATGTAAAAATAACTATTGCCCAAATCCATTGTAATGAAACACTCAATGTATTAAACAATAGTTTGGAAGTTCTGCTCAAAGAATAATTCAGATATCTGAATTGACAAAATAAGTCAAGCTATGTTCTATGTTTTCTGTGCCCGGGTGTATCATATTACTAACCTTGAGATCTAATTATATACATTAATTTACCGTAACGAAGAGAGGTAAATCGAACTAAAAAATAATTATTCTAACATAATGATTGTTGCCCTTAACATGCATAACCTCCATTTTGAAAAGTACACACATTTCGTGAATCTTACTGATAATTTACATATTTCTGAGGTTCATGGGTTCAAACCCCACTGGGACCATACTCTTTTCTATTTTGTTTAGTTTTGAGGTAATTCTTTGTATTTAAAACATGACTTTATACAGTAATATAAAGGAAAATGTTTATTCCAAAATATTTCGTTCAGTTTATAGGAATATATACTTGGTTAATTAACGAAAATCAGGAAACTATGGATTTTTGACACACCTTTTCAAAACCGGACTGTAAAACGTTTTAGAATTTGGTGTAGACATTATACACACATAGTAGTTGTTATTCAGAAAACTTCAGGTGTCGCCCCGCTTTAGTTTTATCTTTATAAATGATATTATTCAATTTGTTACTTTTTGGTAATAGTAAAAAATCTTGACTAAATCTAGGGGCGGGGTTAAATTTTTCATCTTTTCAGCAATATAGTAGATCCAAAAATTGTGTTTATTGTGTCATCTGTTGGAGAGGTAGGTCAATTTTCATACAGGTGTCTTCGTTTGGTTTTAAGGTACTATTTTACGTTAGGGGTAGAGGAACAAAATGGTCGTAACTCTCTTAACTGACGGTAACAGCTTTTTTTAAAAATTCGCCTGCAAATTTCTCAATGGATATACGAAAGAATAACAATATTAAAAAAAAAATCCTTAACACTTCATATTCATACTTCGAAACCTTAACTGGAAAATAAATTTGATAAAATCAATTAATCTGGGAAGAGAAACTGAAAAACATCCAAGCATAACAACAGATACAATATTTGTTTAATTACTTAAATTGTAATATAGAATTGATTAACTTGTAATGAATGTTATTGAACTCCAAAAGACGAACACATATAACAAACTTCAGATTACAAATATGTCATTATTTACTACTTATCAAAATTGCAATTTCATACGGTTATTCTTTGCTGAACAATTGGAACAATTGCATTTATAGATGGTTACAAAACCTCACTTCGCCATGTTCTGAAACAGTTTCTAAACGTTCAATTCGTCTGTTGGAAGAACCCGAATAAGTTCTTATGTTATACAATACTTAAAATCGATCTTAAAATTGGGTATTCGAAGTAATAGTTGGATTTAGTATATATTAAATATCCCCCTGATAACCACCCACTGCTCAGTCCTTGGACACTTTAAATGCTAGTCTTTCTGCCCATCACCAGTAAATCAGCGCACAACACGTTTTTATCGGTTTTTGTTTTTGTACATGTATACTTGCACGCTTTACAACCACCTTGTACAGTTATGCACATGTGCGTTGATGTCTCAGAGAGGGCCCTGCACTCCACTGGGAAGAAGAAGAAGTGTGTCGAATGATTTTCTGTCAGTTCTATAAAATACTTAAGACGGACGTTTAGCAATTCGACTCAGTATATATTCGATATGTTTTTTTTTGACATTTAGAAATTCGACTCTGTATATATTTGATACGTTTAATGCACATTAACTGCAATTACCAGAATCATTACACAGTCATTATTTACTTGACAATAACGAAAAAAATATATCTGATTATAAAGATACAATAATCTAAGGGGAAACAACTTAGTTAGCCGGAAATGTTTCGTTACCAACGTACTTTCCTCCTTCAAGTCGAGTGTTTGCTTCATGATACAAAGAGCCGGATAACCTTATACATGTTCAGCACTGTTGTGTATCTAATGTTTTGTGAAACAGTAGTTTATCTATAGTCCTTAGAGTAGATGCAATGTAGAATAACAAAAAAAACACGTATAAACCAACTCGTTTTTATGTAATCTCTACGTATAATGTTACCGCGGATGCTTGCATTACTATATGATTATGATGAACATTAATACATGGTATTCTTTTGTGAAAAGGAAAACACGAATAATATACATGAAAAGAATTCCATATATTCTTATAATAATATATGCCATTGTTTTATATATGAGTTTAATAATAACAAAGTTTGATAGTATGAATAAGTATGTATTTACACATACATGACACAAAGATACTGTTAATAGACACCAGTGTTATTTCCGTTTAACTCCGTATAACAACAGAGAAGAAAATTCCCTCGTATGTTCTCTTAGACATACCACTAATGAATTCATTGTCTGGTGATTATTTGCCTCTAAATTTGATCGCTTTCGTGCGATATTTATGTTATCATGCTTACTCGTAATTAGTAACGCAGTATGACTAAAATAGTTCGCAACCGTCATAGATACTTTGATTATTTGTTTCAAATTCATTATGCCAACTGGTTCATAAGTACAAACAACATAAATATTTACAGACATGTTCATATATAACATACATGAAAATACACATGAACTAAAGGTATCCAAACTTAATACCCTTAATCTGGGTGATGTATACAGTTTCATATATGAATAGATTAATTTCATTGTATCAACAATTTAATCAAACATGACATGCACGAGTATATACAAAAATGTATGACATAATTATTATAAGTAATACATGTTAACACGGAGTACAAATTTGTGATTTTTTTTATCGCTTCATATTAGGCCAGGCGTTTATCATGATAATAAAGGAAACGAATCACTATAACAACTAGTAAAGCAACAATTAAACAATTACAGATCTTCTATATATCAAACATTGAACAAAGGATATATCACACATATTGGTCACACCATGCATAATTGTCCCTGTTGTCATGTGGCCAAACTACAATCATATGCTCCTAAATGAAGTTTATGCAGAAATTTATTCAGAAATAATCCTGTAAGCCATATGGCCTATGAGGATACATGGTATAATACACTGGGATAGCAGGAAAATACAACAAAAAGGAGGTTTTATAATGATGCATAATACATACATAAAATCAGTAATAATCCGATATGTAAAAAAGATATGGAAACATATGGAAACATTACCTACTGAAAAACATTAATAAAAGGCAAATGTCTGTTATTCGAGCTTGAATGATATGTGACATTTATTATTTTCAGTAAACAATTACATACTCGTAAAAGTGGTTTCAAAAAAGTTATTCAAAAAATAAAACTGTCATTATGAAATTGTACTTTGATCATTAAAACAAATTGCAAGGACAAAACAAGTTCAGTCCCTCAAGAAAATATCCAATATGGTATACATGTGTCTTATTTACAATGCAAACACTCATTCATTTCGAAAGTTATCTTGGACGAAACAAATGTTCAAGGACAACATAATGAAGAGTATCGATAATGACACCATCTACATGAAAAAAGCGTTTACTGCAACAAATACAAAAAATATACTCTTACATACTTACACTTACATACACACAAACATATACATATGAATAAGTAAACCAATAAAGTAAACTTATGCAAGTAACATATGAATTTGGACTAGACATCATTAGCATCTACCAACAAAATATAACATTTGGTGTCTTAATTCAAAAGCATGGGCATATTATGATTTCTACTTATAGTATGAAGGAAGATATTTACGTCTAAGTTCAGTTCATTAAATAGATTACATTCTAAAACAAAAAGATATTCATCTTCAAATAATGAAGAGTAATGCATTTCCATTGGACAAGTGATAAACTAGGTTTAGTCCACCGACCTCTCATACAAAGAGTGTGAGAAGAAACCCTGAATTTGGTCGAATGTTTACGGTACGCTGGAACATTTACAACGTTAACATATGGTCAAAATTTAAAATCCACCCATGCCACTCTGTCCGACAAATGTACATTTACAAAAACCATTATCATCGCCAACGCGACCAATAACAATTCTCAAGCCTGTTTGTTTACATAGTTCTAACGAAACTAAACCATTATTATTTGTACGACCTATGTGACATAACATTATGAATAGAATTATCATCAGGTAACATTCACATACGTGAACTATTATCATCAGTAACATAATCAGGTTGGTCTGATTTTGGGGCATTCATGTCACCGCAAAATAATATATCAAAATATTTTTTTTGTTATGGAAGCTAGTTATAAATGTATCAAACGTTAGAAACGTTGACTTGAACTCATATGTTGAATGTGTTTATTCCAGATCTAAAACTTTTATTGTGTTATTGTTCACCATAGTAACAATGAGTTTGCTTAATTCCGGATGGAAACAAACCAAAATAGGTGGCACAATGCCGTCTTTTACCATCATATCCAAGTTGTACTACATTGTTTGATTCTCTTCCATCCACGAAAATATTGCAATTGATATTAACACATAATCAAAATGCTGCTTTGATTTCCCGTTCCTGAAATGTAGAAATGGGACTTTCTTTCTTGTCAAGGAGAACCAAACCATAATTATAACTACTGGCAAACATAGTATCTCCATCGTCACATGTGACCTGTGCGATGTAAGTGAACATTTCCACTTCTGTCTTATTTACCATTTGTAACAATGTACCAACCATATTGTATATATGTACAGAGCCATCATCATCATCAGTTACATAGAGCTTGTTATCCATGTAAGTCACATGGTAACAAACGTGATCTAGTTTTTTATGTCTCGATGGCTTCATAGTTTGTCCAACTGATACAAACTGGATCATCGTAACAACCAACGGCAAAATCACCATTATTCAAATAACCTATACCACGTATGTTATAAAGAAGCACTATATAATCTTCTACCGTTAATTTGTTTATATTCACTCGTTTCAGCTTTTTGTTCTTTCTGTCGGTGATAAGAACATTAGTTTCATCTAAAATACTACATCCCCTTATGTTCTGTATCATTTTGTAGCTTTACGTCTATGTCTTGACTTCGCTTTACTTTATACGGCGTAATCCTTTCAGCTTCCTTTTTTTGTCTTGGAGACATTAACACTACCAAATTGTTTTAATTTGTTTAATAAACCAAGTAAAGATGCATCTGGAACAAATGTCAGCAAATCATCGTGTGAGTACATGCTTAGCTCTTGTTTGACCTGATCCATGTCATCTCGATCTTGTCTGATTGCAGAAGCGGCAAGTTTCGTACAGACGAACTTTTGTGACTGATTACCGTTTGCTCGTTTTACCCTGTCACTGAAATCCACGACTTTATTGAGGGATAGTTCCGTTCTTTCATTAGCATCGGTCAATTGTGATTTTAATTCGCTGTATTTGGATTGAACTTTGTCCCTGGCATCGTCTTCTAAGCGATTAAGTATGACATCAGCTTCCCGTCTTTGATCGGTAATTGTCAGCAGGCAATTTTGTTTGGCGTCGTCTAACTTCTGTTGGTATATTTCGTTAGATTTCTGTAGAATTGTTGTCAGACGTTTTGTCGTCGTTAGTAGATCCTCTTCATGTTTGTCCAAATCATTGTTTTTGGAAAGTAATTCAATGTTGTCTGGGATAGAATGTATGTTGGTGCAAGTTCTGAAATAAAGATTAAATAATATTAGTTGCGTCTCTCATGTATTTATGAATAATAATACTCTATGAATAAAAGTTAATGTAAAGATATAACAAATCCGTATGCATGATGAAAATGTTGATGTATCTGGCATTGTTTGGGTTTAAAACCGTCATTGGCAAGATTTTAATCCTCAACACATGTGATATACACTGTATAATTATACACCGATAACCTTCACTTAACGACCACTTGGAATTCCACCCCAATAAGAGAACCACTTTTGAGTCAAAATGAGGTGTTAGTGTAAAATGTTATAAATTATTTTATACGTTTGATCGGGTTTCTTGTCCGTTTTCAACAAGATTAGTTGTAGAGTGACAGGTAGTTTACCCAACTATTATATCTTAATATCTAGGTATAACTGTAATGTAGTAATTATACGAAATTGTTATCCATACTAAATTGATAGTGTAGTTAAGAAATTGTGTTACATTGTGCATTTAAACCATGGCTTATCAATCCATTTGATATACCTGGTTGCAGCTTTTTTCTCTTTATGAATAACACAATATATATTAGTAGAAGTTTGCCTATGAACTTAATTATATATACATTACACAATTAATAATGTTTAGGATATTTCCATGTTAAACTTGTGAAATTTGTATGCAGTTTAAGGAAGATTTAGTTACACAGTGTGCGCTGGTCTGTCCACGATAACAAATATCGATAAAAAGTAATATTTAAGCGGACAATACCTGTATATACATGCAGTAATATGATGAATCCGATTTATATAATGAACAACATGTATGTAATATTTATAGATATTATGCACGAGAATGTATTTAGTTAGTAAGTAAAACAAAAGCACAGAATGGTCGATTATAAGGAGTGTATATTTATTCCGGGCAATTCATTTATTTCTTCACTACAATAAGCTGCTTTAGATATGACACACAAAGTCCTTGTCACACATACTTGGTTCACAGGAAAGAAGACAAATACTGGAACAATGAAAGCAAACAGAACAGTACTCTAATGACGCGGGCATATAAAACATTCAGATTTTGATCGTATGATTTCAAAGAGTAGTACAACTGAAACGATCAAATGCAATAAAGTCTATGAGGTAACGAGAGTGACAACTTACTTGTGATCAATTGTTACACATACATAACAACCAACAACATCATGGTCACCACAATACATATCTATAAGCTTTCCATGATGAATGCTACATTTTTCTGTAGGAAATGATGGCAACTTTGATGTCTGGTCGGCCTGTTTGGATGTTGACATATCCAATAAGTTATGTTCGGTCAGTGCTGGAAACATACTGTGTATACCAACACAAAATGTACAGCAGTATCCTTTACATTCAACACAATATTTAACTGCTTCCTTTATAGTATCTTTCTTTGCACAAGATGTACATACGAAGTCAAATGTTTCTTCCGACAATTTAATGTCTTTCCAATCTGTCGCCATTTTGAAGTCGTATTTGTATCTTAGTTAGATAACATGTACTACATAGATACAAGTATATACCGACACAATATCATTAAACTGATGTACAAATAAAATATTGTCCAAATCCATTGTAATGAACTATTCAATGCATTAAACAATAGTTTGCAAGTTCTGTTAGAAGAATATTTTATATATCTGAATTGACAAAATAAGCCAAACTATGCTTTATGCCCGGATATATCATATAACTAAACTTGAGATCTAATTATAGACATCAGTCTGAAATGAAGAGAGGTAAATCGAACTAAACAATAAATAGTCTTACATAACGATTGTTGCCCGTAGAAAATAGTAAATAAATTTGAAAGAAATCAATTCATATGGGAAGAGAAACTGAAAAAAACACCCAAGCGTAAAAAACAGATACGATGTTTTTTTAACTTTACTTTGTAATATAAAATAGATAAATATATGATGAATGGTACTGAACTCAAAATGTCGAATTAATAACTCAAATCTTGGATCACAAATATATTGTGATTTGTTACAAATAAAATGTTCTACTTTACACGATTGAACCTTGACTGAAAGGCATCCTGAAACAATTGATTCATTTGATATAATATTAGTCAAATTCAAGACGTCATTGACTTTAGCTAATTATCTACAACTAAATGGAGAAATTGTTTTACTTGATTTCCGAACAGCCTTCGATACAGTAGAACATAGCTTTTTTCGAAATTTCAAACAGTTTGGTTTTAGAATCGATTTAATTTAATGGATTAGAACTTTTTCCGTAATATACAAACACATATTTTGAATAACCGATGTACATCTACACCTTTCAAACCGGAACGTGGGGTAAGACAAGGCTGCGGCATTTCATCTTTACTATTCATTATTATTTATAATTGTAGAAATCTTAGCAATTGATATGTACGTACATCGAACAATATAAACGGTATGACTATAAAACGTAATGATTTACACATATATATATACATAAAAAATCACAATTGACCGATGTTATTACCCTATCTCTCCGCTTACAAAATGACATTACAAACGCATAACAGGCAATTGAAATTTTCAACTAAAATTGATCATTTTCTGGCTTAGAGTTAAACAAAAATAAAACAATAGCGTTTTGGACATTACATTTCTTGGACAAACAAACCAGTCAAAGCTCTCGGAATTTATTTTCTCCACATAATTTTTCAATGAAAAGAAATACAATTTAGATGGAAAATGGTAGATACACAGAATTGTTCTATATGTCACGTTGTACAAAATTATGAACATGCATTGATTGATTGTAAACCTGTACAAGTCATCTGGACGAAAATACTGAATGTTTTAACAATTGCAGCATTACAAAAAGCATTAAATGCTTAAAAACAATCTTAATTGGATATAATATTTAATGCTACTAATATAATTATTTCAATCTATTTCTAACATTACTCTTTTTTTCTTCATATACAAAGCATACTTCATCAGTGAAAATAAACTTAAAAATGTCAATGTAAGGAATCTGTATAAAAGTGAACTTTCCACACTTACTAAATACTACGAGAATAGAAATGAAACAAACGATTTGATCTCCAAGTTTAAATCGATTATTTTGTGTTGACATGATATATTTCCTACTTTATTATGTTAAACACTTGATAATATTGTAATTAAATGCTACCACAAAATGTTCTGTTCATAAGTTCATACATGTATGAACATTTGTCTGTGTTAAACTTTCTATCATATTTTTAAAAAAGCAAACCAGTTCTCGTAATAAAAGTATACTTTCATTTCTTTGTTATCTCATACTAACTGTAATATTCTGTATATATTAAAAAAAGAATATTAAATGAATTACCGTTCGGTAACTACTTATTCATTATTACAGTGAAGTACTGTAACCCAGTATTTATTAATATCATTATTATTCTAAAAGAAAATCTACAAATGTCCCTGTAAGTAAAATCGTTCTGCTTAAAGTTCGTCTTCTTAATTCCTAGGATTCCCTTACAAATTGAATATGTACTTTTTCAATGGCATTACCGTGAACAAATTTTCACCTGTCACCTCCTTAGTTGAGAGTGGTAGAAATTACTTTATCAAATAAATAAAGGCGATGTGAGACAGCTATTTATCTATTTAGAAATTGCTTTTAAAGCTTGACCGGCAAGGGTAGATTGTGCTTCATAAAAAGACCCTCCTGTAGTGAACTTTCGTAAATAAATGTTTCGTATACCTTTACTGAGTGGTCCATCTTTCACAATTGTCACATAATAAATCTAAAGATAAGGGTAGTTCTTCACTACTGTTGACAAATATCATGCGCATACAAAAAACTATAGATATCAACATCAATGCCATCTAGATCATTATATCATGATAAAAACAGTCATAATTTTATTAATTTTCAACATACATTTTCTCTAACTACATTATCGCAAGCTTTAGTGAAATCAATTGAAATGAACATTAGAGTTGTTTTCCTCTATTCATCATGTGGTCGATTAGACCATGTAGTGAGTAACTTTAACTAGTGTTTCATATTTAAATGTACAAATACTAATACAAGTGTTATGCTCTGATCTAGCTCTTACTGAATTAATTCGTTTTTCTTCACTGCAATCTAATCTGTACATATTTTGTGAAAAAACAAATTTCTTATGGAAACACCAAAACCAAAGAATTTCTAAAAAAATATAACATTATTTTTGGTCGATGTATTGATTTTTTTATTAAATAAAAGGTTGCTTACCTCACTCCAAAGTTCAGAGTTATCAGTCCGAAACTCATCCATCATTTTCATCTATACTTGCAGATATGACTTTCGTACTAAAATGATGTATTTTGTGTTTAAAATCATTAGGTGATAGGTTTACATGCATTTTTAATTATTTTTACAACAGAATTTCCCCTCAACAAAACTCAAATTGTCTTCATCACTAGTATTCTACACCCCTACTAAACGGGGGCTCTTTCACATTTAGTAATCTGTTTAATATGAGCCATCGACACTTACGTTACAGAGCCCTGGAGCAAAACATGCTTGTTTTTCAAAAATCGAAGAAAGAACATTTTGCATGCAATTATGACAAGAGATACCCGAAATGACTGCTAGATTCTTTACAAATTATCACCTCGTGTGTTGTCTTGACACATCTAAAGTGATTCCATTTCTGGCCCACTTGATCGATCATACAACATTGTTACAACCTCAACTTTGCCTCAACACAAACAATAGTTCATATAGCTCGGTTTAAAACGTAATGCATTTTATTTCAAACGTGATTGAGCCATCGACAATAAGTTATTGTTGAATTACAGTACTGTTCGTCCGGCATGTATCAACAATTTTTTCCATTAATGTTTGGTATCAAATGTTCCGTGAAACATAATATTATCTTAAGATTAAAGAATTATCAAACATGAGATACGTCGACTTGAACTCATATCTTGAATTTGTCTTTTCTACATCCAACACTCTTATTTTGTTGTTGTCCATCATAGTGACTATGAGTTTGCTTAATTTCGGATGAAAACAAACTGAAAGAGGAGAGTTAATGTCGTCTTTTTCATTTACGATTACTCCTCTTCTTTACCGTCATATCCAAATTGAATTGCATTGTTTGAAGTTCTTCCAGACAAGAATATATTTCCTCTATTATCAACACATATGCCATCCGCTCTATTAACTTCCGGGTCCTTATATGTAGAAATGTGATTTCCTTCCTTGTGAAGGTGAACCAAACCATCACTATAGTTACTGACAAACATGTTATCTCCATCGTCACATATGATCTGTAGAGTGCACCTGAACATTTCATTTCCACTGCTGTCGTTATCTACTGTTTGTAATAATGTACCGACCATATCGTATACTAGTATGTATACAGAGCCATCATCACCATCAGTAATATAGAGCTTGTTACCCATGTAAGCCACATGGTAGCATGCGTGATTCAGTTTCATTTGTTTGGATGGTGTCATAGTTTGCACTGATACAAACTGGATCATCTTATCATCGTAACAACACACAGCAACTTCATCATTCTTCACACGACATAAACCAGTGACATCACAAGGGAGCACTATATAATCTACTACCGATGATTTGGTTTATATTCACTCGTTTCAGCTTTTATTTTTGCTGTCAGTGATAAGAAGGGTAGTATCAACTAATATACAACATCCTTCCACGCTATATGTGTATGTATCATCTTGTAGCTTTACGTCTATATCTTTACTTCGCCTTACTTTATATGGTATAATCCTTTCAGCTCCCTTTCTTGTCTTGGAGTAATTAACATTGCCAAATTGTGTATAGCTGTTTAATAAACCAAGGAAATACGTATCTGGAACAAATGTCAGCAAATTGCCGTCTGAAAACTTGTTAAACTATTGTTTTACTTGATCAATGTGATCTCGATCTTGTCTGATTGCTGAAGCGGCGAGTTTCGTACAGACGAACTTTTGTGACTGATTACCACTCGCTCGTTGTATCTTGTCATTGAAATCCACGACTTTATTGAGGGATTGTTCAGTTCTTTCATAAGCATTGGTCAATTGTGATTTTAATTCGCTGTATTTGGATTGAACTTTGTGCTTCCCATCATCTTCTAAGCGATTAAGTATGGCATCAGCTTCCCGTCTCTATTCGGTAATTGCAAGCAGACAATTTTATTTGGCGTCGTCTAACTTCTGCATATATACTTCGTTAGATTTCTGTAGAATTGATGTCAGACGTTCTGTCGTTGTGTGTAGATCCTCTGCATGTTTGTCCAAATTGGCATCTTTGGAAAGTAATTCAATGTTGTCTGGGATTGAATGTATGTTGGTGCAATTTCTGAAATAAAGATTACGTAATATTACGTATTTCAAGAAGTATAACAAATCCACATGCATGACGAATATGAAACTGTACCTGACATTGTTTGAGTTTGGAAACACCGTCATTTAATCCTACATGCACATAACATGCATTGTAGAATTATACATTATATTATTACTTCACTTAACGACCACTTAGATTACAAAACCATCTCAATATCAGAACAACTTCTTAGTCAAAAGAGATGTTAATTTAGGTAGTTAATTAAAATAAATTATAAGTGTTTACGGGTTTCTTGTCCGTTTTAAACAGGATTCATTGTATGCTGATTGGTACTGAACCAAACAATTACATTTTGTATGGCTTGATATCGAGGTATTGCTGTAGTGTAGTAATTCTACGGAATTGTTATCAATACTAAAGTTGATAGTATTTTTATGAAAATAGGTAAAATCGTGTATTAATTACCATTGCTTATCAATGAAGTCTTTAAAACTGGTTACAGCTGTTTTTTTATTCTTATGAATCACAAAAAATGTACACCAACACACGTTTGTATCTAATATAGAAGTTTGCCAATTCAAGCCTATGAACGTAATTTTATGTACATTGCATCAGGGTCACTCAAATAGAAGGGTCTGGACTCGCGCTCTTCAGGCGTTTATCACTGAATCAACAAGTCGTGCTGTCGATACTAATCCAGGCGTGTAGATATATCGCCGTTACGGATTCCGGTCCAGAAATACCGGGAACATTTTATACGGGAGTTAGTGATATGGAAAATGATAGTGGTAGTGAGATTATGGAGGATTTTGTGAAAGAATATACAGTGTTTACGAACAATAGATTTGAACGAAGGCAAAATGACGCCGATCACAATGAATTCAGATCAGTAAATTCTAGAAAGAGAAAAAAGGCAGCAGTGGCAGCATAGATGGATTTGTAGGTATGCGGACTAGTGATAAACTGATCTGTATTTTTTAACAATTGAACAGAAATTATGATAAGATCAGTGACTTAGAATCACAACAAACATCGTATCGAGAAGAAGTGAGAGCGGTCAAGGAATATGTCAGTAGTTTAGATGATAGAGTTTATGAAAATGGAAGAGTTGTGTGAAGCCAAGAGGTGGAATGCTAAGGTACTTTCTTATAAGTCCATTGATAGTGAGGCTAGAAATATGATGAATAACATTGTGATCTATGGACTGACTGGAAAATTTAGGTACAGTAGTAAGAGCCTCGTTCTCAACTTTCTTGAAAATGAACTAGATATTGACACTAGTGAAATGAATATTGAAAGGGCACATAGACTGGGACAAAGCATAAACGCCAATACATGTAATAGAAATATATACATGATTCAAAGCGGCCAATGGTAGCACGGTTCAGAGATTATGTGGACACTGAAGCTATATTAAGAAAGTCATATAAACTGATGGAACAAATTTTGGTGTTGATGACAGTACCAAAAAGAGATCTCTATTGCTAGGGCTAAGTTTTACAAGTCACAAGAGGCTAGAGAATCACGATCAAGACGTCAAAGGGTGCAGTTAAGGTATCCTGCCAGACTATCCATTGATGGCAAGTGCGTACAGGACGCCTTGCCTGATTGGTTCCAGGTGTTGGGTAGAGATCGACTTGAGGAGACAAAATTGCACGAACTAAGTAACAATAGAAATGAAAGAGTGTATTCGGAAAGCACAGTGATAGAGGGCGTTCGAGAATCGGAAGTAAACAACGGTGATATAAATGAAGTCTTCGAGGAAAGATGTCCAGATGAAAAGTCGGCAGAAAACGGGTATACGTCCCCGATTGTAAACAAAGGCGAATCACGTGACCAGAGCGTTAACACGGTGTGTGTAGAGAATGAAAGTGAAAATAGCAGAGTAAAAAGTGATGAAAATGTGTTACCTGTAAGATTAGTTGATAATTTATCCATAGGAAGTGAAAACAAATTCAGTGAAAGTTAATAATCCGCAACAGAAAAATAATAAACCGAATATTCAAAAGTCCAACACACGTGTACAAGTGATTGAGAAATTCGATGGGAAACCAAGATCTAAAAATAGTCAAGCAAAGTCTAAAAATAACTTGCAATTAACAACGGACGGGGAACCAGAGTTATACCGCAGGTGCCGCGAACCAGCCAAATATAGACAAAAATAGTAACAATGACGCAAAACGTAGATCACACGGGCGGGTAGGGCAAAGGAAATAGGACTGCGTAGAGGACAACAGTGAAATTAGGTTTTGTTTGTTAAATGTGCTGGGACTTATCGGCAAACAATTTAATAAATTAGAATCTGAAGAAATGAAACTGTTGTTTAAAGGTCATGATATTCTTCTATTTACTGAAACATGGTCTACTGATAGTTATAATTATGATGTTCTCAATTTTCATATCTTTATTGTTCATAGAAAATATAAATCAGAAACAGCCAAGAGAAGCAGTGGAGGTGTGACTATATATGTACATGATAAACTGAAGAAACATGTCAGTTTTGTAAAAAGCTCTTGTTATTCAACTATGTGGATCAGATTTGATAACTGTCTCTTTAATCTTGATTCTGATTTGTTTATGTGTTTAACTTACAATGTACCTAAAGGCAGTACCAGGGAAATATTTACAGAGCAATCTGTTTTTGATATAATTGCAAATGATATGTTATATTTTGATAACTTGTATGATAATAAATGCAATTTTATTGTCACAGGGGATTTTAACTGAATGGTTGCTGAAAGACCAGATTATGTAGAAAATGGAAATATGTTTATCACTGATTTATTACCAGATGAATATGTTTACCTAGGAAAAGACAAGATAAAACTGTTAATGAAGAGCATTATTGGAATTTTGTAAAGCTTCAGTTTTAAGGATTGTGAATGGTAGGGTAGGAGTAGACAATAACATTGGTAAATATACATGTACGAATATTCAAGGTAGCAGTGTTATTGACATGGTTTTAACTAAGTATAAACATTTTTAATACATTTGAAGAACATGACCCCAATATTTTATCGGATCATTGTGTTGTAGATTTTAAGTTAAATTCATGCTATGCACATCCAGAAAATAATGAAAATGTTTGTAACATTTCACAGAGTATTTCATATATGTAAACATGGGATAATAGTAAAAAGGAATTATATGTAAATGCTCTTTCAGAGGAATCTGTTACACAACAGTTTGATGGCATAAGTAAAACAATTGATGTTGCGGAAAATATCATAGATATAAATGAGATCTTACAATCTATATGCAATGCTTTAGACAATGTTACTTTACCTTTATTTAAAAAGAATATTCATAGCTCAAATAAACAACATGTTACTGATGATAATGAGAAAAAATAGTATGCCTTATTTTGATGAGGAATGTAAACAATTGAAGAGAAATTATTATATGTGTTTAATTTTTTTTCAGAAATAATCCATGTAATGATACAAGACTTTCAATGGTACAGGCTAAGGGTGAGTATAAAAGAACATTAAGCAAAAAAGAAGTTTATTTATGACAAAAATGAAACTAGACACCTTGAAACAGCACGGCTAACTAATGCAAAGAAATACTGGAATATGTTGAAAGGTCCTATACATAAAAATGATAGATGTTCTTTAACATCAGATAAATTTTTAGAATACTTTAAAGTCATAAATGACCATGAATCTGTATTTTACCAACCAGATGAGGATGCATTGTATTATAATGAAAGATATCAAAATGGTGAATTAGGTGTTATGTTTTCAGAATTAAATGTACCTTTTTATGTTGAAGAAATAATTAAGACATGTAAAAAGCTAAACTCGGGTAAATCTGCTGGGTGTGATTATCTGATAAATGAATTTTTTAAATATGGTTCATGTAATGAAAATTTTGTAAAAATTATTTGTGTATTATTTAACAGATTGTTTGATTTAAGATATTTTCCTGAAGACTGGTCTATAGGGTTTATAGTCCCATTACATAAAAAGGTGATGCTGATGAAGTTAACAATTATAGAGGTATCACACTGTTATCCACTTTTGATAAATTGTTTAAAAAAGTATTAAATGACAGGTTAAATGAATGGGCGGAAAAATACCATGTATACATAGAAGCTCAAGCTGGATTTAGGTAGGGTATGGGTACCATTGATAATATTTTTGTGTTCCATGGCTTACTTACACACTTGCTTAATACAAATAAGAAAGTATATACAGTTTTTGTAGATTTTACTAAAGCCTTTGTTTACTTAGTTAGAGATATAATTTGGTATAAATTGATAAAACTTGGAGTAAGAGGCAAAATGTTAGACATTATTATAGAAAATGTTAAGTCTAGAGTAAAATACAATAATGCACTTAGTGATGATTTTAGTTGTATGTTAGGAGTAAGGCAAGGGGAATCACTCTCCCCTTTTTTAGTTAGTATGTATTTTAATGATATAGAAGAACATTTTATTTTGAATGGTTTTGAAGGTATAGAGCTTGATATGTTTAAATTGTTTTTATCATTATATGATGATGATATTGTTATTATGGCAAAAACAGAAAAAGGGTTACATCATGGCTTACTGTTACTTGAAAATCATTGTGATAAATGTAAATTGACTGTAAATACTTTGAAAACTAAAGTAATGATTTTCAGGAAAGGTGGAAGAGTTGCTAAAAATACACGTTTTACATATAGAGATAATGTACTTGAAATTGTGACAAAGTTTACATACCTGGGTATTGTTTTCACCACAGGTGGATCTTTTAATGAAACTTTGGAACCTTAAAACATACAATTATCTAAAACAAACATTCCGCCATGATAAAATGTGACATAACAATTAAAACAACTACATGTACATTTTGTCGGCTTATTTCACAAAACCGTATCATTTTCCCATTTTGAGAAAATCACAATAAGCGAGTTACGTAAGTAAGCGGTTTCTGACTTAGTCTATTAAAAACTATTCAGCGCTGTGAGTTCAAGTACTACAAGTGACAAGAGCAATATACATGTTTGGAAGTTGTTCATGAGCTTGCTTCCGGAAATCCGGTGATTTCTACTTCCCCGGGTCATGTATATATAAAAAATATTGAGTGTTTATATTGTTTGTAAAAAAATAATACTGGGAGTTGTTATCATACGTAAACATTGTTGTCTTTGTATCAAAGAACTTCGCAGATAAAGATTTATATTCAGCATACATGTGTTACACAAAGCCCTCAGATTTAAAATTATCTGCTCGCTAATAATAAAAACATTTAATACTATAAAACAAATTATGCCAAATCATTGTTACGTCTTTGCTAAAGGAAGTTACACCATGCAGATACTTATTTTTCGAAATATTTTTAAGAGTTTGTAAGAGTTGTTTCCCTTGATTAAAAACAGGCAAATGTTAATTACTGAAAATATTGTACGGATACCTTATATTTTTCTACATTGAATTAAATTGATACTGTGTTCTTTGCATCTTTTTAATGAGTTTTCATAGAAATATGTTGTAATGTATACTAGTTGAGATGTAGCTCTGAGTCATATGAGTTAAATGATAAGCTCCGCCCACTGTATAGATGCATGCCTCTTTGACATTTATGTATATGAGAATAGATTTAGTAAGCTATAGTCTAAGAGAGTTTTGTTAATTTTATAGTACTCCAATAAAAACCTGTGATTATCAAGATACAAATATAACATGTGTCTTCTTTTTCGATATGACACAAATATTTGTTTTCTATAAGGCCCGAGGAGCACTATATCCATTTTCTCATTTTTATACTTTTCCTCACGTTTTCAAGAGCCAAAAAATCCCCGACCTACCGATAAACACTCAAAGTGAAAATTTCGCTGTTAAAGTTCCTCTGGCCTAAAAGACTAGGGTCACGATGAATAATAAAGGGTATAAGTTTGTAACCAGAAACAAACATTTTTACGCATTATTCTAAATATAATTAAACGTCTAGAAAACTCAAAATAATTTTACATTACCTGGGTGTGACCATTGTACTTATGTACGGATTCGCGTAATTAACCGAACCTGTTCTCCAGGATTCTGCCACAACATTAATCTTGTTCTCCGCAAAAAATGGCATTCAGCCTCGATAACTCTTATCTGGTTTCCTGCCTAAAATTCCTTCGATTTCTATCACATAGTGTCAGGGGCACGTGTACGGGGGCAACGTGAGGCACAATCATGTCAAAACAGAACATTATTGTTGTTCGATACGAACAATAAAGTTATTACCATTTTTCAACAATCGCTCAGTTTTCATTTTTTCTGCATACCGAAGAGCTTCCATTAACCTAGCTTCCGCCTAAGAATATAGTTTCGATATTTCAATTCAATGGCTAAATACAAATTCAAATATTACGTGCATATAAGTCAAAATCATATTGCTATGCAATATCGTAAATGAGCAATACAAATCAGTCGTAAGAAAATCTAAACAATCCTCTCCCTCGGATTACTACAATAATTTCTATATCAGTACACATATTTCAAGGAATGATGACGTCAGAATTCTCGTGTTGTGTATGCTAATTTAGTCCGGTTCCTAGCTTCTATTGTAAACGTATAGAGGTCATCATTGAATTCATGGACATGCGATAACTGTGAGTCAACCAGATTGTACCGGATCGGTATCGTTCATTTTTTAGAAGTGGGTTTTAGTGTTGTTAGACCTGTTATATTTTTCACGGAAAATGTTGTTCGCACGCAAAAACTACACCGTTCAGGAAACACGCAAAAATTTCGCAATGATTTAAACTTTGCATTTCATATGTACTTTGCATTTTATTGATATAAAGATGACGGTCCCAGACCACTAAATGTTTTTGCCTGAGCTATGGTTGCACTCTATTAAATATTTCAGCAAGAGACTCTTTCCAACTATTGTCTGGTATGAAGTGTTTTTTTTGTATTATGACATATGCATATATATATATAAGTGACTGTTGTTTTATGTCAAAGCATTGAATAAGACACATTAGTTATCACATTGTTACATTAATACATCGCATGACGCACTCTGTGTTGTATCTTCGCCATACCACGTGTATCAAACAGAACGCACTCTGAATTTATACCACTTTTGGCTAATATTATCTTGGATGTTCTTGTTGCTATGTAAGGATTATACAGATACTATATGTTCTTGAGATTTTATTTAAAATTTACGTGTTAGTTAAAAGCGATTGTACCTTTTTTGTCAAGAAGCATATCTATGACTCATTACAAACATCCAGTGTAGATCTATTTGAAAGAGAGTATGTAACAATGTCAACTGTTGGGTGGTTTATTTCGTCATATTTCATTTTGTTTATATATATATATTGGATAGGGCTTATCATTGGTTAATTGTTTTTGCAGGCTGATGTATCTGATGTATCAATATTCAATGAGAATAGTTGTTTTACGGGTTTTTCATGTTAATAAACTTTATAGACTGAAATTCCTCGTTGTCTGACTGTCTAATACACGTGGCGGTACACGGTTATTTAAAAAAGTGATTCATCGAGAAGTTTTAATCGATTAATTTAATGTTTAATATAACGTGTAACTTTTCTTCGAGCATACCTTCATGTATGATATATTACATTCTGTATAAGTTGAGTATTCAAAGAGGCAGGTAATGTAGACTATATAATATTATACTAATTGCTGAACTATTTTGGTGATCAGATGGGAAACATAAATCAAAGTACTGAAAGCACATACAACGGGAACAACTGTAACAACTGCATAGCGGGTGTGGAACAGCATCAAAATTCATGCGCGAACTATCGTTCGTTTTCCAAAACTCACCCTACAAAGAAATTCAACTTTTGACTGCTTTGTAGTTTCGAACAACATCAGAACCTTCAGAGCTTTGATTTATTTTGTCAATTATTCTGTTATTAGTGTACGTTATGTCAACTCAATATCATATAAAACTAGGTTAAACCAACCATTCGCCATGATATTATGTTGTATTGGTGTAATTTTACCCCGACTAGGGGTACACCGATGTAGAACCACCGACCTTCCGTAAGCTAGCTGGGCAACTTCCTCACATGTGATTTTTTTCATGTCCTGTATAAGAATCGAATCTGTAGCGAAGTGGGGCTAGTGATTACTAGTCAGAGACCATACATAACTATATTAAGTAAAACGTTGAAAAGATTCGCAAGAACACCATGACATACTGTATTAGATATAATTTTCGGTCTGGGTAGATGATCAGTGATATTCGTTACGTGGGCGCCCTGTATAATCTTAAAGAATAGCAGGTACCACAGTCGAGAATGTGGTTAAAACTATAGCATATGTCAAAACTATGTAATAATGGTGCGTTTGAAAATGTAAATTCCATGAATACAAAAGTAAATGAATAAAACTTATAATTATTATAATAGATTTACGTGATAAATTTTTGTTGCAAGAGTGATTTATATTCGTCTATATGTTATATACGTGCAGGTACGTTTGTACTAAGAAACAGAAAACGACAATTTTTTTAGCTCGTGAAGATATTCCATTTTGAGTGGAGAAGATTTATTTCTTAAAATTCTCTGTTCTATGCAACGAATGTTTCGTCATTTTATAAATACAATTTTAAACTTGAAATTCATGGTGTATACTTGTATGTCTTAAGGATGAACACTTGTTCATCGAATTTGAAACAGGAAGTTCATAAATTCAATGAACATTTTTGAAATAGTTTGTATAATTTGCATATCAAGATACCTAGACCTAGTTGCTTTGACATCGTAACGAAGTAAATAAAGGTTTATATAAATTTTGAGTAAATCATGAAACTGGACTAGTAACTGAGGTAGATTAAATGATGTAAAGAATAATTCCGCGAAGAGAAATTGTTTTGTTCCATCTTCGGCATTCAAGAAGTGTTCTTTTTCATTTTTAAAGATTACTAAAAGTTGAGATCATGAATAACGAAAACAACGCAACGACTAGCAGAGGATTTCATCAAAGCGGAAGTTCCTATCTTCATGTTGATGGACTTAATTCTCTTAGAACCGAAGCTACTTTTTCAAGTACCATTCGGGATATGAACGATGTCGAGGAACCAAGATCAAACATGCAACCTATATACGAAGAACCGCTCTATGATGACACTGGCGTCACAGTAACAGAATTATGCGCGACCTGTTCCCTCAACGGGATAAAAACAGAAGCCACTCATTTCTGTCCAGGCTGCGACAGGCGCGGGAGATATATATGTGGGGATAAATGTTTGAGAGATCACAGCATGTGGTGTAAGGGACCACAGCATGAAGTACAATCACTTTCAATGGATAGGTAAGTGTTTGACTCATATGAAACCATAGCAATAACACGCGTAGTAGTGTTTCTAATACTGAACTTGTTGCAATCAGAGGGTAAAACCTCTTTGCTTTCACCACTTTTTTGTCCAAACGTTTATTATATCACAGTTTGGCTAATACAGTATAACATCTCCTGAAGGACCCTCTCTTGGGCAACAACCTCTATTCAACAACAGTATTATTGTTCCCACTGCATGATTAAAATATTAGTTTAACCTCTTTCGAGCAACAATCTCTCAACAACAGCTTAATTTTGCTACTCCCAAAGGATGTTTCTAGTTGAAAGGTTGCACTGAAATCATAAATAGAAGGCAATGTTTAAACTAATAAATAATTACATGTACATGTGCATGGTGTTCATGAGGTCAATAATATTTCCATTGTGGTCAATTGTTCATATACCATGTCTGACTTGTTGAGGTCAATTTCTCTCCAGAGTAGCCCCCTCTTGAGCAACAATATCCCTTAAACAACAGTATGATTTTTCCCACTGCACGATTGAACTCTTAATTAAACCTCTCTAGAGCAACAACCTACCAAATACAACATAATTTTACCACTCCAATAGGGTGTTGCTTTGGAAGAGTTGCACTGTATGTGCAGCTATGATTGGTAATAGTGTTAGAGATTTCCAAAAGTTACTGCAGAGAGGTTGGGCTGTATATTTGTCGAACAGAAACACCCATTTTTCACTATACACATATTTTGGTGTACTTATATGCCTTGCTCTACTTATAATCAGCAAATCCTGACCACTAATGTTTCCTTTGATCTTTAAATTGTAAGAAATGTCTTTATAATGTCCCCCCATAATAGTTGTAAAGCATACAATATGATATTATATAGTTTATTAATAAAATCATCATTAATCGAGTGATTTCATATTGACTTTGTAATTGGGCCTCGGACAGTTGTATCATGATAGTCCTTGGTCCAATAACAAAGCCAAATTGAATTCACTTGATTGATAACATTGTATTATAACTTGAGATTGGGACCTTTGAATCCAAAAGTGATTTCAATATCGACATTCTACTGTTCGACCACAATTATTTATTTCTCAATCAATAAATAGGACGAGACATAATGTTTAATAAATATAAATATGCCCTTACTTCATAATCATAGTACATATCAGCAACGTATCACTGCATTTATAAAAAATATAATGTAGTGAATATGGTATGCAGATTAAACGAAAGATAAAAAAGAATGACATATAATACTAAAGATATGAAAGTGTCTTGTGTCAGTGTAGAAGATGACTAAGGTCTAGCGTGTTTGTAATTGAATAATACGAATAATAAAGTAATGGTGACGCACCAAAATTTACAAAAAGTACCGCAAAAAGTTGAGTGTAAGTTCTATGGACCTTGGGTACGTGTGTTCGAACCCAGATTGTGACAGCTGTTCTCAGTGATTAACACAGACTTTAAAAAATTTAGCAAAAGTTTTAGCAGTGCGCTTACAGAAAGTACTACCAAGTATCATAAGCCACGATCAACAAGGATTCATTTAAAACAGATAATACGATACAATATAAGACAAATTCAAGACGTTATAGATTACAAAAACATAACAAACACACCATCATCATTTCAACAAAAATCTTTGTTGAAATTTGGATTTTAAAATTCCTTTGTACAATGGGTAAACATTATGTTCTCCAATATACAGTCTAGTGTAACGAATAACGGATTTTTTAAGAAATCTCGTGGCATCAGACAAGGGTGTCCATTATCAGCCCATCTATTTATTATTGGCGCTGAAATTATGGCGATCAAACTAAGAAACAGCACAACATTTAAAGGAATAAATATAAAAGTCGACAAGAATATCAATAACAACACAAAACACATCAAACTCACTCAGTTAGCAGACGACACAACAATATTCATACAAAATGAAAATGAAATAAACATCTCACTGGAAATAATCGAATAATTTGGTCAATATTCAGGTCTAAAACTAAATAGAAATAAAACACAAGGACTCTGGATAGGCAGTTCAAAAGCCAATACACAATGTCGATAACATACGTTTTACAAATACATATCGAGGGTTAAAAGCGAAACTACTGTAAGTGCATTTTCCGTAATTTTTCAGGAGAAGGAGAAAACTTTCCATTTTTATTGTTACCTTATAATAATCACTTCTTTTTTTAATATATGTAAATAATTACTTTCTTCACAACCACATATTTTAGATTTTTATATTACACCACCATAAAAACAAGAAAATTGTAAAAAAAAACAAATGTGAACAGTTTGTATATGCAGTCATTCATTATCACAGTTTCCATTACATATAGGTTTATTCACATACTTTTGGTTCTTTATAGCTTTCTTTGGAATAATATCAAATATTTGCATGAAATGTCACTTACACTGTTTTCACGTTTAAGAAACTGACATATTAAAATGTTTGAACGTCAGTTACTTTACTCTACTCCAAAAAATAAAGGATATTTTTTAAGGCTATGATAATGATTAACTTTCAAATAGGACTAAATATTGACATAATCTTTATCTCATTTGTTGTTCCTATTATTGCATCTTCTTTTACAAAATACAGGAGTAACAATGATAGGTACAAGTTGCTCTAGTACTGTCTGTGTTTAATGGTCACTCAGGGTTTGCTCATGCACCGTAAACCTGTTAAAGAAGAGATGGATATATTGTGTCGCTTAATGATGAGTTAATCTCTCTGTTGTTCTTTTGGAAAAAAGCTTGAGAAAAAGAAGAAAGAAAAACAGTCATTCTGCAAAGTTTTTTGTGAGAGTTTGATGTTTGACAGACTAACCATTATTGGTTTTGACAAACCTGGAAAAACTAAAAACATGAATTGGACTGTCAGACTGATCACTATCAATAAGGAACTTGGATAAATGAATATGACCTAAATTATACAACACTATTAGTACGGAACAAGGTGAAACAAATATAACTTCTATCATAAAACACTATCAATAAGAAACAATGTATTTTTTATATCTTCTATCAAAGAACACTATCAATTAGGAACAATGTAAATTGTTAAATCTTTTATTATTAAACACTATCAATTAGGAACTATGTAAATTGTTAAATCTTCTATAATACAACACTATCAATCAGAAACAATGAAAATTGTTAAATCTTCTATACAACACTATCAATCAGAAACAATGAAAATTGATAAATCTTCTATACAACACTATCAATCAGAAACAATGTAAATTGATAAATCTTCTATACAACACTATCAATCAGAAACAATGTAAATTGTTAAATCTTCTATACAACACTATCAGTCAGAAACAATGTAAATTGTTAAATCTGCTATACAACACTATCAATCAGAAACAATGAAAATTGTTAAATCTTCTATACAACACTATCAATCAGAAACAATGTAAATTGATAAATCTTCTATACAACACTATCAGTCAGAAACAATGTAAATTGATAAATCTTCTATACAACACTATCAATCAGAAACAATGTAAATTGTTAAATCTGCTATAGTACAATACTATCAATTAGAACCAAAGTAAATTGTTAAATCTTCTATACAACACTATCAATCAGAAACAATGAAAATTGTTAAATCTTTTATACAACACTATCAATCAGAAACAATGTAAATTGATAAATCTTCTATACAACACTATCAATCAGAAACAATGAAAATTGATAAATCTTCTATACAACACTATCAGTCAGAAACAATGTAAATTGATAAATCTTCTATACAACACTATCAGTCAGAAACAATGTAAATTGATAAATCTTCTATACAACACTATCAATCAGAAACAATGAAAATTGTTAAATCTTCTATACAACACTATCAATCAGAAACAATGTAAATTGATAAATCTTCTATACAACACTATCAATCAGAAACAATGTAAATTGTTAAATCTTCTATACAACACTATCAGTCAGAAACAATGTAAATTGTTAAATCTGCTATAGTACAATACTATCAATTAGAACCAAAGTAAATTGTTAAATCTTCTATAATACAACACTATCAATTAGAAACAATGTAAATTATTATATCTTCTATCATACCACACTATCAATTAGAAACAATGTAAATTGTTAAATATTCTATCATACAACACTACCAATTTGGAACAATGTTTAATTGTTATATCTTCTATCATACAACACCATCAATTAGGAGCAATGTTTAATAATTATATCTTCTATGATGTGGCACTATCAATAAGAAACAATGTTGAATTATTTTATCTTCTATCATACAATAATATCAATATGGAACAATGCTAAATTATCATATCTTCTATCATACAATAATATCAATATGGAACAATGCTAAATTATCATATCTTCTATCATACAACACTATCAATAAGGAACAATGTTTAATTATTATATCCTCTGTCATATAACACCATCAATAAGGAACAATGTTAAATTATAATATCCTCTATCATACAACACCATCAATAAAAAACAATGTTAAATTATTATATCCTCTATCGTACAACACTATCAATAAGAAACAAGGTTAAATTATAATATCCTCTATCATATAACACTATCAATAAGAAACAAGGTTAAATTATAATATCCTCTATCATATAACACTATCAATAAAAAACAAGGTTAAATTATAATATCCTCTATCATATAACACTATCAATAAAAAACAAGGTTAAATTATAATATCCTCTATCATATAACACTATCAATAAGAAACAAGGTTAAATTATAATATCCTCTATCATATAACACTATCAATAAAAAACAAGGTTAAATTAGTATATCCTCTATCATATAACACTATCAATACGAGACAATGTTAGATTATGATAATTATATTCCATCACACAACACAATAAGGAACTTGGCTAAATGTATACTATAATGAGAGACAATGTTAAATTATTGTATCTTCTATCATACAACTTTATCAATAAGGAACTATGTTAAATTATTACATCTTCTATCATACAATTTTATCAATAAGGAACAATGTTAAATTATTGTATCCTCCAGCTTTAAAAAAAATAATAATTTGCTTACCTAGTCTTATCAAGCGTCAAATTAAAAACGTTAAATGCTTTTATAACAAGTATCTTTGAATGCTTATATCTTTAGTTAAACTTGTATCTTCATATATAAAAAGTTGGCAATATTTGTAAATTTATTAATACACCATTTACTGTATATATGTATAATATGTATATGTAACATGTTGTGAATAAAGCATACAAAAAAAGAAGTCAAAATCTGGTGGCAAAGTCCAGTTATAATCTTAAGACAGCATTAATGCTTCGATTCTAAGACCATTTACAATAGAGATATATCAATACTTTCAACTGAACTCACTTTAGCTCAGCTTTCCATGGCCGTCTGCACTCGCTCGGCGCTCATTTATTTTAATGCAGACCTAAGTGTAACGTTTATCTACACCCGCCTTAAACTAGTTCCCGTTCCATGTTGCAGTGCGTGTATATTTAAGTTCAGTTTCCATAAGGCCCGTCCGGTTAGCTCAGTGATGAGAACATTGGTCTACTGATCAAGAGGTTGTGATTTTGAGTCCCGGGCGAGGCTCACACTGTCCGTGACAAATTTGACTGAAGCTATTACATCCTATGTTAAATTGTCCCCGCCTCTCAATTATGTGAGGTAGCTTGGCAGTAGCTTGCGGAAAGAATGTGGTTAGTACTAGCTAAGGCCAAAATAAAGTCCAGGGAAGCTAGTTAGGATAACTGCCCGTCACGATATAACTGGAATTTTGTTGAAACTGGCGTTAAATTTGATTAAATGAATAGATAAAGAACTCAGTTTCCAAGATTAATTGGCAACCTTTGAGAGATGTAGACCAGTCTTAACATTTTATCACTTTATCATATTTTTAATTTAAAATCAGTAGGCGCGGAGGCCAACGTGAACATAATTATAATTATAACAACTACATTCCTGCAATTAAAGAGCAGGTCTCTTTAATTGCAGGAATGTAGTTGTTATAATTATAATAATCATGAGGCAATTGTTTTAGTAAGATATAATTATACAGATAAGCAGTGTAACTGCGTTATGCAAAATTAATGCATGCGGAAGTAATGACTGAATATACAGTAAAACCTCGATTATTCGAATGTCATTGGGCCCTGAAAAATCATTCGGATAATCCATGGTTTCGAATAATCCATTTCAGTATTATGTACTGTTTGGAAACGATAAATTCCGTACTGTCCGTATTTTACAAGGGAGTTAACTCTTGTATGCAAACGCGACGTTATAATAAGAATAAAATAAAATATATAACAAACACTAATTAATTTATCTTTGTTTTATGAATGTATATGAGTTAACAAATGAAACAATTATTCTTGTTAAATGAATACCCGCGTATTTATGGATTATGCAGAACACAATCCCACTCGGTACCAAATTTTACATTACAATTGTGCGAAGCTGTCCAGCTTGCTTAAGGAAGGTCAATGGTTCTACCTAGGTGTATGCCCGTGATTTTTCTTCATCGTTAAACACGGGAAAAGTCCGCGATTAACCCTATTAAGATAGCTATTCAGATGATGATACATAACACTTTAGAGGAAATATTAAAAATTTGAAAAGACAATCGGTCGTCATTATATGGTGGATTAAATATTGAAGTGGTTGTTGCTGTATACTTTTATAAATTACTATATTTTAATAAAGTATATCATGCAAATATCTTTTATTTTGATCCAGTAGAATTTTATTTGGTTGTTTGTATAATCAAAGTATTTTAGGTGCAATCTCATTTCGGACATAGATTTACACATGGCAATCATGTCTTGTTTATACATTTCAGGCACTCCGATCCTGTGCACACTCACACCAATGTGACAATACAATCTTCGAAAGGCAGTCGCATGAGGTAATCGTAAGACTATAATATTGTATGATGTATATTCTTATCTTAATACCCCCACCACAGATACAATCTCCTTTCAAATATTGCATCCCTTAGTACTTTTGTCAACCTAAGATATCGACACTTTACGATAATAGAGTAGTGTCTCATTAAGATGACAAACAGAAAAAATGTTGGTTTAAAACTGATTACAGCCAATACTATATTTTTATGTACATTCAGACACGCCATTCGTACAAAAGCGTAATATTTTCTATTTCTTCTTGTAATATAACAGAGATAGATATATCATGATTTTACTATTCTGAGAATTGACCTTAAAATGTTTCATTGTCGCCTGGTAATCATATGTTACACAAAAAATGTACAGTGCATTCTCTCTAGAGCGACCCTCACTTTTAGCAACAACCTCCCTTCAACAATAGCTTGACTTTTCCCAACGGTACGATTTAACTATTAATTCAATCTCTCTAGAGCAACATGCTCTCAATAAAAACATAATTTGCTTCTCCAAAAGGGTGTTGCTTTGGACAGGTTGCACTGCATTATATATTTATTTATATATTTATACACAGAGGTGCTCTATGGAATTTTAACGCTTTATCTTTCGAGAACTATATCTGATTTCTGTAAACTGAAATAAGTCAGTCTTTGTTTTTATTTGGGTAACATTTCTTCATTCAATACTCACGTCTCTTTGTATAACCTATCAAATAAATATCTTCTTAATCATACATAGTGTACGTCTAACAGAAAGTAACCAACATCCACAAGGAAGTTTAATAAAACGCGCATGTGACGTTTTTCTTGCAACAAAAAATGGAGTTATTTAATATATTTTAATGAACTACATTTATATACATAGATTTACTTTCAACGATATAGATAAGAAAGAATTCCTAGAAAAACACATAGACATGTTAGACAAATCCCACGTTTTCCAAGATACCACCTTCCTAAACCGCAACGCCTTGAAATGGGCTGCAGCAAAGCTACGGTCCATTCAAACTAGTTTTGTGGGGACAACTTCCACTTTACTCCGGGGAAAAACAAAAAGGTAATTTACGTATAAATAAATATAATTGATTAGGCTTAAGGAAACATGCTAAAAATAGGATAGGTAGCTCTGGGATGTTTTTTTTTTTTGATGTTGATAAGATGCGGAAAGCTAAGAAATCGGTATAAGAGCGTTTTTTTTTTAAATAACTTTGACAAAATACTACACAGTCATATATCTTGGTTGGAGGTAGTGTTTTTAGGAAGGATGTGTGTTTTGTATGTGTTCTTTCTATGATTTTTTTCTTATCTTTTTTATTCTTATTTTCTAACAGTGGCCGGCCAAGGAGAACATCAACCAATGAAGAAGATTATTACCTTAATTAGTAATAGCACAACCTATATTACAGTCCTAGGGGACCTCCCAGGTGCAATCATGGTATTGTTCGAGAGATCCAAGATGGCCACCAATATGGCCGTCAAATAATTGAAAATTACATATTTCATTTTATTGGATAAAATAAATTGGTTTTCAAAAATGATGTTACAACTTCATCCAGTTGGTCCAGTATGAAAAAAATCATATTTATGCCCTTTTCTGGATTCTAAAGACCAAATCTTTAACAAATGCATGAAAATGTAGCAAAATTACGGCATGGGGCTGAAACCATCACCTATCAGCTCAGGTATAGAGAAGAAATATTTTTTCAATTCAGTGTATATTCAGTGTATAAACAACATCCCGCCAATTGTACCATACTATTGGCATCATAGTCATATCATTGTGGAGTTACATACTTTCAAAGTGGGTGGGGTAAATGTACATTATTATCACAGTTTCTAGTGAAGGGTTGTGTTATGATTATTGAGACTCAGAATTGTCAATATGTAGACACTCCACTTGTGCAAATACTTGTGTGATAATTGATTGAAATGATTCTGTTGTCGTGACAACAAAATAGCAAACTGCAAAAATCTCCAGCTATGTCAATTTTTTAGATTTCCGTTAAGTTAGTTGAAATCAATGTCACTTTTAAAACTATATCGTATTGCTGTTACATTATTGTATATTAATCGACTAAACATTCATATCTAGCTTTTACAATATTGTACATTAATCAACTAACTTAAAAGTATATGAAAAGGTGCAAATGTTTTATATAAAAAATAAGACTAAATATAATCATAGCTAAAATTTCAGAGTTTATAAATTCACATATTTTTATTACTTTTAAATTATTTATCGTATAAAATCCGGGGATAGTTATAAGTCATGTTCTCGTATAGACAATTTCTATACGGATTTATTTACATTTAAACCGTTACTCATACTCGTAAATCACCGGCATGAACCGGGCGGCATACAACTGTATGGTTAAATATTCAGCAGTAAACGAACAATTGGTATTATCATCAACGTTCTGAAATAATGGACGTCATATTTCATTTGAATGCAGGATTATCATTACAAGTAACTGAAGCATGAATAGAGAACCACTTGAAACCTACGTTACGAATCAAACAATTGCATATTATAGCTAGTGTAAACATACTTCCTAGTACAATTAAAGTTGTATAATACTACAAAATATGAATTTGAATTTTTCAAAATGAAGAATTCTGTAATCTGAACATAATATATATTGCAATTTAATCTGCATGGTTGAACATTATACGAGTTGCAAAAGAATGCAAACAAATTGTAATATACCCTTGTTAATTACCACTAACAGTAAAATCATTGCCATATTCTTTATTCATGCACAGAAATATTATTCTAAAAAGACAAACAGAAGTTTTCACGAATTTTTAACTCTCTAAGCACATTTATGTCGAATTCTGTTAACACGAAGTATTTATAACGGTCCCAGGAATTTCGTGCTAACGTGGGCCAAATATGTACTAGAATATATTCTTCTGTTTATTTATGAGGGCAAAATGATTATATAAACAAATATAGCTAATTTAACTAATCAGATCAGGGGCTAGTCTCTTCATATTCGTAACTGAGAGAAGAATATGTAGTTTTTGTCGCGTTGCGCATCGTTACTTTCACTTTTACACAATAAATGCATAAGTACAAGTGTTCTACAAGTGCTTCTTTGTAGAGCGAACTATACAGTTTCACAATTGAACAAGACTGGTTGGAACAGTCGAATAAACAACACTTGGCATTAGTTGGCCATTTGTTTCTTCGAAACCAAACTCTGTTGGATTTAGATTCTTTTAAATGACAGTTGGTCTTTCAATGAATAAAACAAACATTCAAACATTTGAGAATATGGCTATCCGTGAAAGGGTTTTCATTCTGCCTATATGTCTATGTGTAAACTGAAGCAAACGCCCATAAACGGCATCTCCTCCTTAACCACAGGTTGGATATTGATGAAACTCTACAGGAATAATCTTTCCTTGCATATTCCTCTACAAAAATAGCTAAACTCGTTCTGATCTGTTGAACAAGATGGTCACCAAAGCTAAAAATAGTATAACTTATAAGCAGCATCTCCCCCGGAATCACTCCTTGGATAGTCCTCTATAAAATCTCTAAAACGGTTCCGGTCTGCTTAACAAGAAGGCTTAAATGACATCTCATATACGTGCCATAACATTATGTTTTTAATATTGGCTATACATTTTATCAAACTTCTGTAAAAAATGAGGTATTGTAATATCTTGTGAGTGTTATGCGTACACTAAATTAAAGGGGTTGAAATATTTATAAAAAATATAGATAAAAGTAGAAAACGATCAATTATAAAAAAAAATCTTTTTCCGGAATTTTCATTTACATGTCATCTAAGTATATCAAATGTTTAATCTGTGAACTGCGAACAAAGCATTGATGATTTTCTAATATAAATATCCCCTAAATTTCTGTTCACTATCTAAAAATAATTACGCTTCTTCCGTTTAAAACCTGCCTTAAAATATGGCTGACGTAATTCTAAAATCAAGTTTATAAGAAGATATAAGAAACACAGGTAAGGAAATGATAGAAATTCAATGTTTAATTTCACACTTTTTTTCACAATTCGCAGCATGCTAGAACCACAGCAATTGGAGAAACAGGGGCGTGTGTCAAGGTAATGTCACAAACACCTTAAAGCGAAACAGATTAACACTAAACAGAACAGATTGCATTTCGCAAACTAACCTCATCCTGTGTTTAAAGTTAAGTACGCTATGTAAAGGAAGTAATACCAAGTTTTACTAGTTGTCGATTTAATTTTAAGATTATACGCTCGTACAAACATTCAAATCACTTAACTAACGTATAGTCTAAATCATGACTAATTTGTCCAAGTTTTACCAATTGCATATGTTACATTAGCCACGGACTCGTTTGTTAGAGAAAACAAAACAAAAAATAATGAACCACTGAAGTGATTGGAGAAATGTTTTAAAACCTTTAAAGAAACTGGACCAGTATTTGTAGCGAGAAATGATCGTATTGTACATAATTCCTTTACTTTAAAGCTGGTTAATGACAGAAACAAACGCTGGTAATTTGAAAGGTTCGGATTATACAAGGCACACAACTGAGAATTCGAGAACCGAGAACTCCAGTCATGGGTATGCAGTCGCTTCAAGTATCGGACGATCGGATAATGAAGAAAGGTATTAATTATGTTCGTTTTATTGGGTTTAACGCCGTTTTTCAACAATATTCCAATTATAAACGGCAGTCCACCTAATCACGGTTCACCTAATCAGTTTCTTGGATTTGTTAGCATTTCTAATGGTCATACTAACTTATTTTTAAAAATCAAAGTAACTTGATAACGTACAAGTCTTGATTTTAGTATTTCTATCAAATTAAATGAGTATTTGATCAGCTTAAAGAAAACTGGTACAGAGTCATTTTTTGTATTTGTTTCTAGACCAATACCCAGACCAGTTAGAGGGAGAAATGTCCAAGAGAACTGTATTATACATTCCGACGAATACCACAGCGAAGATTCATACCCAATGTCGTAAGTATTGTATTTTTATTTTATGATCTGTAAATCAAACAATTCAGAATTACCTGCTAATGGCTCGAAACTTGTCTTAGAGCAGTAATTGCAACTTGATTGTTCCATATAATTATATACTGAAAAATGATGACATAAATATACCTTTGACGATAATCAAGAAGCATCATGGTTGTGTGTTTTGAGCATATTACAGTTCTTTCATTTGTATATTTACAGGCGTGTATACAGTTATCCAAGTGAAGTGTTACCCATTCGACGAGGGATTGCACTACCAGCCCAACGAGCTGTGAGCGATCCGAGTGGTTGGGGAAACATAAGCACTTCAACCACTAGAAGGTAATCACTTTTGTATTGTTTTTGAATTCGTTAAAACTGAGTAACCAGATAAAACATGTTATCATTTATAGATAACTGAAAGAAGTTACGCTTTAACACAACCATCTGACGATTATTTTATCGATCACCCCTAAAACAACTTGGAATGTCCGGGAACCGCCACGCCATAAAAGCAAGAAGACCTTTCTTTGCTTTAGCGAACACTCCTTGATCGGAAAGACAATATGCTATTGATTTGATTAAGCTGTCACTAAAATATATTGAAGCACTTGAATTAACTCTTTCCTAATGTAATTGATTTTATGTTTTATCAGTGGATAAAATACAAAATAAACGACAGAAACAATTTATGAACGATTTTTCATAAGATATCGTGCAAGAATGACTAATTTCGATGACTGAATTTATTTAACAATTTGTCATGCGTTTTGTACAATACTTTATTTAGGCTTGTTCAGTATCAATTTACGTGGCTGAATTGCTGGGACTGATATTATATTTGTGTACAGTCTTGCAAGTATGCCTGTCATCTGAGAATGTTTTTTTTGAACGCTTTCACTATTTTTTTTTTAATAATGTAATAATAAATATTAGGTATTACTGGCTGGTTGCCAATGTACGAGTAATTTTGTTCTGTCAAATATTGGTTAAACAATTAAAATGTATTGATATTAGTTTTTCAACAATCTATGGAGTTAAATAAGAATGTATCAGAACATTTATAAGCAGATATTGATGATATTTGATAAACGTAAGAATATGAACAAACGTGGTCGACAAAATAGCATGAAAATAAAGTTTGTGTATCACACTTTATATACTTAAAAAAAGTTAGTTTTTATACGCTATGGTTGTTCGGATAATGATCGTTTTGGTCGTGAATTTCATTATCAAAACAAAAATAGGTTTTTTTTCAAATTGCTCGCAATTGCTTTTTCTGACTTAAGTCGTTCTCAGAACCAGTTTCTTATCAACTGGGGTTTAACGTCGCACCAACAGCCAGGGTCATTTTAATATATTTCCCGCTTTAACGATTGAGAATGGTGTACCCCAAGTGTACACCTGGGAAGAACCACTCCCCAACCCTCCGTAAGCTCGCTGGACTGTTTCCTCATATGTGAAATTAAGTAGTGAGTGGGATTCGCATTCACAAAGGAGAAGCCCCTGATCGAATTTCTTGCAGTGTGATATGTTGTTATATTGTATTGTGCCTATGCAAAGGCCAGTGGCCGTATACCTTCAGAATACGCAAAATGACTGATTGGAATCGATGGAAATGATATTTTTATACTTTTTGTTATTTTGACGTTCTGTTTATATCTTACATAGACTAGACATGATATACAACGGACAAGATCTCCAGAAGGCCCATAAAAAGGCATGTGGACTTTTACACATTATTGCATAGAAAAAACAATGAAAAAAAGAAACAAATGATTTCTATATATAGTTTAATGGCGTAACATGTGAAAATATATACATGTATGTGGCTGGTAATACACATCTCACTAATAACATTTCTCTCTGGATTTTAACATCGCATCAGCGGCCTGGGGCATTTAGGGCTTCTTCATGAGCCATGATCTTTCTGGTCCCGGTGTAGCAGTCTATTTTTCCCCCGGTCAGATTGACCTAGGCCCTTTTTCCCCCGGGGAAAGATTGGCCTAAGCCATTTCTTCCCCCTGGGCAACCCCCCCCCCCCCCGTTTAACAGCAGTATCGATTATGATTCTAGGTCATTTCTTCTCCTCTAGGCCACTTTTTCCCCATTATAATAACAGTATAGCATTATGATTCTAGGCCATTTCTCCCCCCCTAGGCCACCCCCCCATTATAATAACAGTATTGCATTATGATTCTAGGCCATTTCTTCCCCCCTATGCCATCTTTTCCCCCATTATAATAACAGTATTGCATTATGATTCTAGGCCATTTCTTCCCCATCTTGGCCACTTCCCCCCCATTATAATAACAGTATTGCATTATGATTCTAGGCCATTTCTTCCCCATCTTGGCCACTTTTCCCCCATTATAATTATAACAGTATTGCATTATTGATTCTATGCCATTTCTTCCCCATCTTGGCCACCTTTCCCCCATTATAATAACTATATTGCATCATGATTATTGGCTATTTTTACCCTTTCGGCCACATTTTCCCCCTTGTCATCAGAAATACTATACATTCTTGGCTAGTTTTTACCATCTTGGCCACTTTCCCCCCTTGTCTACAGAAATACTATAATAGTTATATTATTGTCTAGTTTTTACCCTCTTGGTCACTTTCTTCCCTCACTTAAATTCTGAAATAAAGCTAACCATTATAAAAATGGTTACATTTTTGGTTACTTCTTCCCCTCTTGGCGATCAGAAACATGAAGATAAAGACATAAAATATGAAGATAGATACATTTATAGGTATAAAATCAGAAATATGAGCATACAGAAGTAAATATAAACTCAGAAATATGAACATACAGAAATGAATATAAACTCAGAAATATGAACATACAGAAGTAAATATAAACTCAGAACTATGAACATACAGAAGTGAATATAAACTCAGAAATATGAACATACAGAAGTGAATATAAATACAGATTAAGTATAAACTCAGAAATATGAACATACAGAAGTAAATACTTACTCAGAAATTTGAACATACAGAAGTAAATATAAACTCAGAAATATGAACATACAGAAATGAATATAAACGCAGAAATTTGAACATAAGAAGTAAATGTAAACTCAGAAATATGAACTTACAGAAGTGAATATAAACTCAGAAATATGAACATACAGAAGTGAATATAAACATAGAAATATGAACATACAGAAGTGAATATAAATTCAAGATTAAGTATAAACTCAGAAATATGAACATACAGAAGTAAATACTTACTCAGAAATTTGAACATACAGAAGTAAATATAAACTCAGAAATATGAACATACAGAAATGAATATAAACGCAGAAATATGAACATAAGAAGTAAATGTAAACTCAGAAATATGAACTTACAGAAGTGAATATAAACTCAGAAATATTAACGTACAGAAGTGAATATAAACTCAGAAATATGAACATACAGAAGTGAATATAAACTCATAAATATGAACATACAGAAGTGAATATAAATTCAAGATTAAGTATAAACTCAGAAATATTAACAAATAGACGGAAAGCAAAAGATGTAGATGTACAAAATGAAAAATTAGGGGGGGGGGGGAGTAGCCAAAAGGGGAAAGAAATAGCCTGGGCCACTTTTTCCCAAGGGGGAAAAATGCCAGGGGGAAAATAATGGCCTGGTTGAATGCGAGCTCACAGCAGTGAGGGTCTAAACTTTCATTGATACAGAGATTTGAGCAATGAACAATGAATAAAACTTGTTTCATGAGATTTACTCATATTTATGTATTTAATAGTAAGATATACAGTCAAAAATGTGTCATCTAAGAATATAGGTCACCCTTTGAATAAGGGCCACCCTGTAAATAAAGGCCACTTACTGAACAAAAGGTCACTTGTGAATGATGGCCATAATAATGAAAAATGTCATTATTTATTTAGTCTAAGAACAAAATGACATCTGAATAAAGGCCACCTGTCAATAAAGACCACATTTTGTCATTCCCAAGGTTAGCCATTGTTCACAGGTTTGAATATAATTCCATCTCGAAAATTACTGTTTACTTTTGTTTGTTTCTTAATTAATAAAACTGTGCTTACTATTTCAGAATATAAAATGTGTCATTCAGTGAACGGATAAACGATTACGGAGTGACCTTTTTGACACACGAGTAAAACAATTCAACATAAGTAGAAATCTTCAACGCATAATATACTATTTGTGTTTTGGGTGACGTTTTACTACTCAAATATTGATAAACATTTGTATTGTAAATATTTTAAGGTTTTATACTCATAATGCCAAACTCTATCAATATCTAAAATTGAAGCAGACATGTTTGAGCGCTTTTGTAGTTTTTATAGATTTCTGCGGTGGAAATTGAATTACCAAGAGATGTTTTTAAAAAGAATTTGCATTATTGTTCTTTTAAATTTGCATTGAAATCTAAGAGTAACCATTTTTTAAGATTGGAAAAGAAAGAACACACAATTCAATAAAAACTCACAGTAAAAAGGTATAAAGCACAGTATCAGTATAATTTGATAAAAAGTCACAATGCGATATCCTCAGAAATTAATATGCTTATTTTTTCAACAAGGGTAACAACTCTGACACAATTTTCAAAATGTGTAGTAATATGAATTTTAGAGTCTTGGGTAACTACATTAATATTGACACTTAGGCAATGCAACGTAATATCTAAATTTTGATTGGCATTGAGCCAATACGTAAACAAGTACAATATTATTGCTATAACATCATTTATAGAACATTGAATCATATTGGCTTCGACAATTACTACAAACTGTCAATTATTAAGTAATTTACCTACTGCGACTAAAACTTCTGTAATAATTCAACTAAATGTACTAACATTTGTTTATATACGCATCATCGACAGTGGACTAATTATAGTCTATTGATTGTTATGAAATTATTGTTTTTCATTATTTTCATGAATTGTAAATAGTTTAGTTGTAGAACACTTTAAGTACAATGGCAAACATATCGCGCCTTTTCTTAACCACGTGCCAAAGAGAGATCATAACAAATTACCCATCTCTGTTTCTTTCATTTTATTTAGGGTTAATGGTTGCACCAATAGCAAAGGTCATCTGAACAATGGTGTTCCATCTTTACAACTGTCATGAGTAATACGCATGTATCCGAGTACAATGAATCCAGAGATAGACATTAAAATATGCAATTATCTAAATCAAACATAATCTATCGCAACGATAAAATGTGTCAAAATACAATCAAAACAACCACATGTACATTTCGTCGGCTTATTTCTATAAACCCGTATGTCAATTTTTCCCATTTTGAGAAAATCGCATTTGAGGTTTTGAAGTTAGGCGTAAATAAGCGGGGTACGGGTTTTGCAATTTGGATTAACCCTATTAAGGGGAGGTTTAGACGCAGGCAAATATGTTCATTGCAAAGAGCTTATCAAGATCAAGAAATGATACCAAAATAACAGTATCGCCAATAATTGAGTTACGGGGTTGTAGAAATAAACCGACGATTTGTACAACAATACAAGACATCCATATGTAATAAGTTACATACAGCAAAACACATTAATCCACACATTTAAATTATTTAAATCAATGTAATTGTGTCATTGTAAAGGAAAGCAATATATTTACAATGTTTTTTTTTCAATAAAGGTATTATCATGCATTCAATTAATTATTTCTTGAATTAAAAAATAACGAATTGTGTATTATGTAGTGAAATAAACAAAATTAATATACTATTCATTCACTGCTGTTAGTTCAGGTCTTAACCTTGGCAAGAACAATTCACATCTGCTGAAGCTGTCCAGCAAGCTTACTGAAGGTCGGTTGTTCTACACAGGTACAAGTCCACGATGTTCTTCTTCCGTTCATAAATACAATATAACAAAAAATGTATGAGGTGTACGAGAATACTGTTTGTAAAAGTAAAACAACAGGGAATTGTTATATATTATAGTATGTTTAACTTATCATTTTGTCAATGAACCGACGCAGATAAAGATCTTTATTTAAGAAATATTGTGTATTTCAAACATGAGTGGGGTTTCTGATGTGGATTTAATCAAAGACTAACTTGATTTCATTAGAAATAAAATATGATAACTTGAAACAACCGTGGAGTTTAGAATTATAATTTCCAAACGTGATAAACGTCGACTTGAACTCCTATCTTGTATTTATTTATTCTACATCTAACAGTTTTATTTTGTTATTGTCCATCATAGTGACAATGAGTTTGCTTAATTTCGGATGGAAACAAATCGAAAGAGGTGACTTAATGTTGTCTTTTTCATTTAAGATCACTTCTCTTCTTTGACCGTCATATCCAAGTTGTATAACATTGTTTGATAGTCTTCCAGTCACGAAAATATTGCCTCTATTATCAACACACACTCCATCTACCCCTTTGATGTCCGGGTCCTTGAACGTAGAAATGGGATTTCCTTTCTTGTCAATGTGAATCAGACCATCACTATAGTTACTGGCAAATATGTTATCTCCATCGTCACATGTGATCTGTAGAGTGTACCCGAACATTTTATTTCCACTGCTGTCTTTATCTACCGTTTGTAACAATTTACCGACCATATCGTATATGTATACAGAGCCACCACTACCATCAGTTACATAGAGCCTGTTATCCAGGTAAGCCACATGGTAGCATGTGACATTTAGATTCATTTGTCTCGTTGGTGTCATAGTTTGTCCAACTGATACAAACTGGATCATCTTATCATTGTAACAACACACAGCGACTTCATCATTCTTCACACGACATAAACCAGTGACATCACAAGGGAACACTATATAATCTACTACCGATGACTTGTTTATATTCACTCGTTTCAGCTTTTTATTAGTTCTGTCAGTGATAAGAACATTAGTATCATCTAAAATGCAACATCCCCACACGTCACATGTTTCTGTTTCATATTGTAGCTTCACGTCTATGTCTTGACTTCGCTTTACTTTATAAGGTGTATTCTTTTCAGCTTCCCTTTTTGTCTTGGAGACATTAACTTTACCAAATTGTGAATATTTGTTTAATAAACCAAGGAGAGACGCATCTGGAACAAATGTCAGCAAATCCTCGTGTGAGTACATGCTTAGCTCTTGTTCGACCTGATCCATGTCATCTCGATCATGTCTGATTGCGGAAGCGGCGAGTTTCGTACAGACGAACATTTGTGACTGATTACCGTTTGCTCGTTTTACCCTGTCACTGAAATCCACGACTTTATTGAGGGATAGTTCCATTCTTTCATTAGCATCGGTCAATAGTGATTTTAATTCGCTGTATTTGGATTGAACTTTGTCCCTTGCATCATCTTCTAAGCGATTAAGTATTACATCAGCTTCCCGTCTTTGTTCGGTAATTGCAAGCAGGCAATTTTGTTTGGCGTCGTCTAACTTCTGCTGATATGTTTCGTTAGATTTCTGTAGAATTGATGTCTGACGTTTTGTCGTCGTAAGTAGATCCTCTTCATGTTTGTCCAAATCATTGTTTATGGAAAGTAATTCAATGTTGTCTGGGATAGAATGTATGTTTGTGCAAGTTCTGAAATAAAGATTAAATACTATTAGTTACGTTTCTCGTGTATTTATGAATAATAATAATTTATAAATAAAAGTTAATATATAGATATAACAAATCCATATGCATGATGAAAATGTTGATGTATCTGGGATTGTTTGGGTTTTGAAACAATGTCATTGGCAAGATTTTAATCCTAAATACATGTAATATACACTGGATAATTATACACCAATAACCTTCACTTAACGACCACTTAGATTACAATCCCACCTCAATAAGAGAATCACTTTTGAGTCAAAATGAGGTGTTAGTGTAAAATTTTATAAATGATTTTATACGTTTTATCGGGTTTCTTGTCCGTTTTCAACAAGATTAGTGTACCCAACTATTATGTCTTTATATCGAGGTATAACTGTAATGTAGTAATTATACGAAGTTGTTATCCATACTAAAGTTGGTAGTGTACTTATGAAATTGGGTTAAATTGTGCATTTAAACCATGGCTTATCAATCCATTTTATGTACCTGGTTGCAGCTTTTTTTCTCTTTATGAATCACGGAATATATTCTAGTAGAAGTTTGCCCATTCAAACCTATGAACTTAATTATATATACGTAGCACAAGTCATACTCTTTAGGATATTTCAATGTTAAACTGGTGAAATTTATATGCAGTTTAAGGAAGATTTAGTTACATAGTGTGTGCTGGTCTGTCTACGATAACAGATATCGATAAAAAGTAATATTTAGGGAGGCAATTTGTCTGACTTCTTTTATATAAGCAGAGGCTGCCGACAAGGCGACCGTTTATCTCCATATATTTTTATCCTCTGTGCAGAAATTCTGGCGATTCGAATTCGTAATAGCAAAACTATTAAAGGGATTAATGTTGGAGAAACTGAATTTAAAGTCTCTCAGTTTGCTGATGACACTTCAGTATTTCTAGATGGATCAAATATGTCATTAAATGAAACTTTAAATTAACTTTCTTGGTATGCAAATATTTCAGGGCTAAATGTTAACTTTGAAAAAAAAACACTAGTTATATGGATTGGAAAAAATAAATACAGCTCAAAAGCCATAAAAACTAGATGGAAATTTTCTTGGGGCTGCAAAAATTTTAAGTTATTGGGTATTAGATTTGATGTTTGTCTTGATAAAATTGTAAATAAGAACTATTCTGAAAAAATAACTGAAATAGAAAACCTTCTAAAACTGTGAAAAAGACGGCATCTTACCCCAATCGGAAAAATAACTGTCATTATGTCATTGCTTTTACCAATACTCAACCACTTGTTTACATCTCTCCCTGATCCAAAAGAGGCTATTTTTAAACAACTCAATGATATATTTTTTGAATTTATACGGCAGGGCCAAGCAAAGATTAAAAAAGAAGTCATCATTAAACAATATGGCGAAGGTGGACTTCAAATGATCAATATAAATGCTTTTGTCCAAAGTCTAAAAATTTCATGGGTAAAACAACTTTTAAATAAAACCAGCCAATGGCAAAGTATAATAAAACAGTACATTAATTTTAACAATATAATGAAGTTGGGACTAAAATATACAGAGTCGATACTGAAAAGTATACCAAATTTGTTCTGGAAATATGTTTTTAAAGCTTACATTCACTTTTCTAATAACAATCAAATAAAGAATGAAGCAAGTTTGTTATGCTCCCCAATACATTTTAACCCATATATAAAAGTTGGTGGAAAAGAAGTATTTTATCAGTTATGGTTTAAAAAGGGAATATGCTTAGTTAATGATCTAATAAAGGAAAATGAGGACTTTTATAACATTAATGAATTTAACCACATATACAATGTAAATGCAAATTTTCTTATATATGAAGGAATTGAAAGGGCCATAAAAGAGATGGGTAAAAAACATAATATTACCAATTTTTTTAAAGAAATTAACCAACCCAATAATACCTTTTACTATCATTGAAATTGTCAATACTGCAAAGGGATCTAAACATATTTACAATATTTTAAATGCAAAAAAAACTGAACCAACATCAAAAGCTAAATGGAAAGAAGAATTAAATATATCAGACAAGAAGTGGGAAAAAAATTACAGAAGTCAATTCCAGAAAAATATATGGTTCCAAACTAGAATTAATCACAGAATATCAGCAACTCGAAAACTTCTGTATACCATAAAAATAAAAGATAATTCAAGGTGTTTATACTGCAATGAAGAATAAACGATTTGACATATGTTATGGGCCTGTCCGTACATCCAAAAAATTATAAATAGTCTAAAAAGATGGCTTTTTGCTAACGAAAATCTTGAGGTTACTGCTAAGACTTTTATATTTAACATATCCAAAACTTCCACCACTGTTCAATTATATTGTATTATTAGAAACTAAGTACTACATTTTTTCAGCAAAACACCTAAATAAACCTTTATCAATTATAAACCTTAAAAATAGAATGAGGATAATAGTACAAACTCTAGAAATAATAGCCTCTGAAAATAATCAAACTGAAAGTTTAGACGTATATGGGAAGTATATAAAACAAACATTTTACAGAGATCTAACCCCCTAACAGGTTTTATTGTACTATTTTAGATTTTTCACCAGCAATCCTTAGTCAGCAAATAACTATCTAGTAAGTTTAAATAAGACTAGCATATGTTTAAGACCGGGTGAGATGAAGACATAACCACAACCATTTTTGGACCCTATTTTTATAAATAAACATTGCGTAAAAATACTCTTAATAGATGGATGAAAGAAAGTGATGGATGTGAGAACTGTAACATGATTTGCTTCATAGAGTGAATATCTGTTGTTCTTTAATGTCTGTGTATGTTTTTTGTCTATTTCTGTTTGGTTTTATAATTGAAAACTTTGTAAAGTGTGTGGTGGGATCCCCGACCCACATCACACTTACTCACGGGGAAATAAATGGGTTGACCAAATGGCAACTGAAAAAAAGAGTAATATTTAAGCGGACAATACCTGTATATACATGCATTAATATGATGATTCCGATTTATATAATGAACAACATGTATGTAATATGTATAGATAGTATCCACGAGAGTGTATTTAGTTAGTAAGTAATAAAACAAAAGGACAGAATGGTCGATTATAAGAAGGATTGTATATTTATTCCAGGTAACTCATTTATGTCTTCAGTACAATTGGCTGCTTTAGATATGACACACAAAGTCCTTGTCACACATCCTTGGTTCATAGAAAAGACGACAAATACTGGTACAATGAAAGCAAACAGGACAGTACTCATTCAGGTTTTGATCGTATGATTTCAAAGAGTAATACAACTTAAACGATCAAATACAGTAAAGTCTATGCGGAAACGAAAGTGTCAACTTACTTGTGATCAATGATTATACATACATAACAACCAACAACATCATGGTCACCACAAAACATATCTATAACCTTTCCATGATGAATGCTACATCTTTCTGTAGGAAATGATGGTAACTTGGATGTCTGGTCGGCCTGTTGGGATGTTGATATATCCAGCAAGTTATGTTCGGTCAGTGCTGGAAACATACTGTGTAAATTTTGTATGGATACATTTATATAACCTGGTTTGCAAATATATTGTTTCATCAAAGTTCTTAAAAATTGTAATAAACATTGTTTATTTCTTTTTAATATTAATTTTATATTAAAATAATTGCTGTTGTAAAAAGGTGGGTGGGGTAAGTTCTTTCATCAAGTTTAGCTTTATAAACACATATCCGTTGATAATATTTAATATTATTACAGCTTGCTGGTTTTAAAACTGAAAGATGTGGGGTGATTAACTCAAAGCTATCGCATTAAGGAGGTAGTATCGACTTTCGTGGCTACCTCAACGAGGTCGTAAGATACGACGTTCTCGTTAAGTTGACAAATATTCACTAGAAAAATATCTAGGTGATAAGATGGTCGTAAGATGATCTTTTTTAAGAAAATGTCTTACATAACTTGTACTTTTATGTAAGGGTATATTAAAAATATAAAATAAATGAATCTTTACCGATTGTAACATAAACTTATGACGGATGAAATGCATGCTGCAGTTTTTTTTTGCGTTTGATACTATGATGTTTTAACGCGTGTTAAATAAATAAATAACATAAAATTGATCTTGTAATCCGTTAATATTCATTAAAAAAATTGTTCGTTTCAAAGTTTGTTGTTACTTTTGGCGTGTGTTGCAGGAGAAGTAACTGTATGTATGCGTATTTGTATAATGGTTTGATTTTTTACACGATTATTATCACGTATAATAATAAATAGTTTATAGAAATCAGCAATTTGACTTGAATTCCACTATTTTATGCACTCATGGCTAGATACAATATCCAGCAGTATAATGTAATCATTTAGTGTCGGCGAAATTGTGCTGCCTTTACAAATTAGTATGTACTATTCCTGATGGCCAGACAATATTTAAGAATATTCACCAAATACAATATAACTTCACTTTTCCCATTATGTCAGATTCATTAAAACGTGCATATATTAATTGTGAATGAATAATTCAGATTTGAGGCTATAACATATTTGTTCACATATCGACCAAAATGATGTATTTTAAATTTATCAAAAAATACTTTTTCTTTCGATATTTATACTATGATTGGTTAAGTTTCTTGATTTGCGAGAATGAGATCAAATTAAATTAATATAATTTTGAAGTGGTAGTTTGAACAAAGTTTTACAACTTCAATCAACGAAGACTTTAAGTATGTTGTTTGTTATATATACGAAAACTATGCAAATTTAATATTAACAAAAAGTTTCGTCTAACCAATGGAAAAAAAAAATGGTTTAAAAAAAAAATTCAGAATTAGTAATCATTATACTTCGAACCTTTTTGCAGAATTAATATTTTTGACATGTAGTGAATATTTCACGATGAAGGAAAAAACACGTCCAATACAAAGTCAAACAAAATAACTTAATGTGGTCAACGTGTAAAATACACGAATAACAAGTTTTTAAGTTACATTTTATGTTCACCAAGTTAGACAATGTGTAAGAGTTTTCCTAAAGACATGGTAAATGTTAATTAGCATAGAACCTTCGGCGAGCGGCACAATATTTAAACTAAAAGTTTAATATCAATTTCTCTTGATCTCTACACGTGTGTGTAAAGTGCTTACGAGGTCGTAAATCACGAAGTGTTACGACTTCCTTACGAGGTCGTTTGAGTTAGCCAAATAAGAAGGTTGTAACGATCTCGTAAAAATCCTGTTTACAACATCGTATCCCTTACGACGTCGTAATGCCTGAGTTAGTCACCCCATCTGTATTGCACAACTAGGTGAAATGTATACCGTTACGCCCGACTGATTTCCAGTTTTACTCAAAAATCTGATCTATCCTCCCCCACTTGACTACTATTTACAATGCGAAAAGTCCTTCATTTCGAAAGTTATTCTGGACGAAACGAATGATCAAGGATAACATAATAAAGAGTATCAATATATAATGACACCATCTACATGGAAAAAGAAGCGCTTACAACAACAAATAAATACAAGTACGAGGATATACTCTTACATATTTATATTTGTTTGTTTGTTTCATCGGGTTTTACGCCATGGGGGGCAGTTATCCTAACCAGCTTTTCTGGACTTCATTTAGGCCTTAACCAGTACTAACCACATTCTATCCGCAAGCTTCTGCCAAGCTACTCCACATAATTTAGAGGTTGAGGACAATTCAACATAGGATGTTACTTATATTTACATGCACACAAACATATACATATTATAGATTAATTAACGAATAAAAAAAACGTATGTATGTTTGATGTAGTAATAATTTGTTTAACTTACTTGAGCATACTATAATTTCTACTTATAGCACAGATGAATATGTTTACGTCTAAGTTCGGTTCATTAAATATATTACATTTTAAAACAAAATGATGTTCATCTTCAAATCAACTAGTACATGAAATACACTTCCTTTGGTCAAATCCGTCGACCTGTTTCGAAGCGTATGAGAAGAACCCCTTAATCAGTTACAATGTTAAGATAAGGTCAAAAAATAAAATCCACTCATGCAACTCTGTCCGACAAATGTACGTTTACCAAAGCCTTTATCATCGCCAACGCGACCGATAAATATGTACAAGATTGTTTGCTTACATAGTTCTAACAATATCAAACCTTTATTATTTGTACAGCTCGGCCACGAGTTTTGAGCCGTAACGGAAGAATACACTAACTTGGAGATGTAGATATTCGGAACATATGTTATTGAATAGAAGGCAATTACGGGTTATAGATAGAATAATATTGAACCATGTTTTTAGTAAGTGTCGCTGGCGCAGTGGGCAGATTGTACTTATTAACTATGAGCCAAACGGCATGAGTTCTATTCCAGATGCACCATACATTATTTTTCGAGCAAATAAATTTTTGAAAAGTATATTTAATCATTATTGTAAAAAAATTTAAGTACATATAAACATGTTTTATACCGCTGTATATTATGTTTTGTCGTTTTTGTTTTTTTTTTCGTTTTTTTTTCTTTTATCTTTGTTTTTTTTATTTAGATAAATAATTTCGTATTGCGCAATGCAGTTCATTTCACAGATCTCTTACTTCACTCGCTATGTATGTCGATTACCCTTCAGCTGCCAAGTTTGTGACGAATTATAACCCTGTGAAATGGAATGCAGGAGTTTCTCGTGCAATGCGTATAGAGTAAAGTGTATATTAAATAAAAAGGAATATAATTTATTGAACAAATCAATAATCGAACATATTTCTTTTTAGAATATATTTTTTTACTTTAAGAAAAATACACTCAAGAGAAACATGCATAAAAAAGGTCTGGAAACTGGAATTGAACTCGGACCTAATTAAATACGACAGCATGAGCTAATGCGCTCTACCTATTGCGTCAGCATTACTGACATTTATCGAGCAGGTAAAATTTGCCTCATCAATATTTTTTAGTCATAATCGTTCCGTATATCTACGAATAAATACGTACATCCCCTATTTGACTTAGTGGGTTATTCTAAATAATTTCATCACGGCTCAAACGCATGATCGAGCTATACGACCTATGTGACATAGCATTATGAACAGAATACTCATCAGGTAACTTTGACATACGTGAACTATTATCATCAGTATTCAGTAACATAATCATGTCGGACTGATTTTCGAGCATTCGTATCACCGCACAGTAATGTATCAAAATCGTCGTTTTTGTTATAGAAGCAAGTTATAAAGTCATCAAACGTTAGAAACGTTGAGTTGAACTCATATCTTGAATTTGTTTATTCTACATCTAACACTTGTATTTTGTTATTGTCCATCATAGTGACAATGAGTTTACTTAATTTCGAATGGAAACAAACAAACAGAGGTGACAAAATACCATCCTTTTTATCAACGATCACTCCCCTTCTTTCACCGTCATATCCAAGTTGTATTACATTGTTTGATCCTCTTCCAGCCACGAAAATATTGCCTCTGTTATCAACACACACGCCATCTGATAATTCGATACCCGGGTCCTTAGATATAGAAATGGGATTTCCCTTCGTGTCAAGGTGAACAAAACCGTCTATATGATTACTGACAAACAAATTATGTCCATCGTCACATGTGATTTGTATGGAGCGCCTTAGCATTCCCTTCATGTTTTCCTTTACCGTTTGTAACAATGCACCTGCCATATCGTATATGTGTACAGAGACACCACAATCGTCAGTTACGTAGAGCTTGTTATCCATGTAAGTCACATGGTAGCATAAGTGATTTAGTTTCATTTGCCTCGATGGTGTCATAGTTTGTCCTACTGATACAAACTGGATCATCTGCTCACTGTAACAACACACGGCAACTTCATCATTCTTCACACGGCATAAACCAATGACATCATACGGGAGCACTATACAATCTTCTACCAATAATTTGTTTACATTCACTCGTTTTAGCTTTTTATTAGTTCTGTCAGTGATAAGAACATTAGTATCATCTAAAATGCAACATCCCCAAACACTGCATGTTCCTGTATCATCTTGTAGCTTCACGTCTATGTTTTGACTTCGCTTTACTTTATAAGGTGTATTCTTTTCAGCTTCCTTTTTTGTATTGGAGACATTGACATTACCAAATTGTGTATATTTGTTTAATAAACCAAGGAGAGACGCATCTGGAACAAATGTCATCAAGTCGTCATTTGAGTACTTGCTTAATATTTGTTCAATCTGATCCATATCATCTCGATCTTGTCTGATTGTTGAAGCGGCGAGTTTCGTACAGACGAACCTTTGTGACTGATTAACGTTTGCTCGTTTTACCCTGTCACTGAAATCCACGACTTTATTGAGGGATAGTTCCGTTCTTTCATTAGCATCGGTCAATTGTGATTTTAATTCGCTGTATTTAGATTGAACTTTGTCTCTGGCATCATCTTCTAAGCGATTAAGTATGGTATCGCCTTTCCGTCTCTGTTCGGTAATTGCAAGCAGGCACTTTTGTTTTGCGTCGTCCAACTTAGGCAGATATATTTGGTTAGATTTCTGTAGAATTGATGTCAGAAGTTCTGTCGTTGTGTGTAGATCCTCTGCATGTTTGTCCAAACTGGCATCTTTGGAAAGTAGTTCAATGTTGTCTGGGATTGAATTTATGTTGGTGCAATTTCTGAAATAAAGATTAGAAATATTAATTAAATATTTCAAGAAGTTATGAATAATAATGATTTATGAATAAAAGTTTTATAGGTATAACAAATCTTAACGCCTGACGAATATAAAACTGTACCTGCCATTGTTTGGGTTTGGAAATACCGTCATTGACAGTTTAATCATAAATTCACGTATAACAACTTAGATTACAAAACCACCTCAATGTGAGAACAACGTCCGAGTTCAATGGAGGTGGAGAAAGGTAACTAATAATTCATATGTTTTATCAGGTTACTTGTCCGTTTTAAACAATATAAATTGTGTACCGATTGGTACTGAACCAAACAATTATATTTTGTATGGCTTGTTATCGAGGTATTACTGTAGTGTAGTAATTCTACAAAATTGACTTCTGTGCTAAAGCTGATAGTATTGTTATGAAAATAGGTAAAGTCATGTATTAATTGCCATCGCTTATCAATGCTTTCCATAAACCTGGTTACAGCTGATTTTTATTCTTCAGTGTGGACAACCCACGTGACTTTTGCCGTTACATACGGGTATTGCGGGAAGCATTTTTTGCCGGTAAGCAGTGGAAAATAGGCTGTAAGTATTTTATTCAAAAATCGATTTTCACTAAAAAGCGCATGCAAAGCGGAAACAATGTACTTGTTAGAGACGTATAGCTTTTATTTGCACCAATTACCCAAAACAATTGTGTAAACTTTTGGTATTGCGGGAAGCCAGTGTATTTTTGCAATAAAATATATATAAAGTACAGCATGAGCTATGTTTCGTGAAAATCGATATTGGAATAAAATACTTACAGCTTATTTTCTCTTGCTTACCAGCAAAAATGCTTCCCACAGTACCCATATATACGGCAAAAGTCACGTGGGTTGTCCACACTGTTCTTATGAATCACAACAAATGTACACCAAACATTTGTATCTAACGAGGAAGTGTGCCCATTTCAAGGTTATGAACGTAATTTATGTACATTGCATATAATCTTTAGGATATTTCAATGTTAAACTGATAAAATTTATATGCAGTTTATGGAAGCTAACGTTCTCATTATGTAAACACGTCTATTTTAATACAGGACTTACATACAATGTGTGCACATATCTGTTTATGATAACAAATGTCGATAACTATAGTAATATCTAAGCAGACAATACGTAAATACACACGAGGTAATATAATGACTCCGGTTCATATATCAGAACAAACCATAGATCAATGGTAACATGATACACGCATTTGTGCTGTGTTTCTAATTTAATATGTTTTAATATTATTAATCATGTGAACACTAAAAGTTAATTTATTTGAGAATTATGTTTATTTAATGTGCAGCAATAATTAATATATATAAGGATGAACAACTTAATATTTTGGTGACATACATGTACGAGTATGTATTTACTTAGATAGTAAAACAAAAGCGTAGAATGATCGATCGTGAGAAGCTTAAGGATTGTATATTTATTCCGGGCAAGCATTTGTTTCTTCACTACAATTAGCTGATCTAGATATAACACACAAGGTCCTTTGTTACAAACCATTGGTTTACGGTAAAGTAGACAGATACCGGTACAATGCATGCAAACATGACACGGATATATTTAACAGCCCGCATTTTATCGTATTAAACATTAAAGCATACTAGTACATGTATTAGGAAACGAAAGTGTCAACTTACTTGTGATCAATAGTTATACATACATAACAACCAACTACATCATGGTCACCACAATACATATCTATAACTTTTCCATGATGAATGCTACATCTTTCTGTAGGAAATGATGGTAACTTTGATGTCTGGTCCGCCTGTTGGGATGTTGATATATCCAGTAAATTGTGTTCGGTCAGTGCTGGAAACTTCTTGTGCGTATTAACACAAACTGCACAACAGTATCCTTTACATTCAACACAATATTTTACTGCTTCCTTTATAGTATTATCCTTAGCACAAGATGTACATACATAGTCAAATGTTTCTTCAGACATTTTAATGTCACTCCTTCCCGTCGCCATTTTGAAATCGTTTATCTCTCATAGTAAGATTACGTGACCCAAACAAGTACATTCATCTTTATACCGACAAATTATTATTAAACTATTAACATAGACAATTGTATTGAACCAATGTATTAAACAGTATTTATGCTTTTTGTACATATAGTATTTCAGAATTATAAATCAGAAAACATTTTTTACTAAATGTATCATGTTACTAGCTTTGCATACACGTAAACATGATATTTAGTGGTAGCTATTTAAACAAAGAAAGGTAACTCGAATAGAAAATGAGTATTACGCAATGATTGTCGCCCTTACACTATTCGATAAATTATAATAACATCAATTGTCCTACGAAGAGAAATTGAAATACAGTCAAGCATAACAACAGATACGATATTTTTTTTAATTTAAATGCTATGTAATTAATATATAAAATTGATAAATTTGTAATGAACGGTATTGAATTCCTAATGACGAACCAATAACTCAAATTCCAGTTCAAAAATATATTATTATTCGCTACAAATCAAGAATTTAACTTCATACGGTTGAATCTTAATCGAAAAACATTTTGGAACATTTACTAACATAATTTCACGTTGTCATAGTACTGAATTGATCTTTAAACGTCCAACTTATAAAGCTGAATTCTTGTAAGATAATTGATTATTTTGATATACAATACAATTGATCTACACAAAAATTCGAGTATTTGAAGTATATGTTGTATTAAGTATGTCAAAAATCTACATGGTAATCAACAATTGTGTCCAATTTGAAAAGCGTGATAAAATGGTGTTCTGAAGGAATCATTGACTGATAGCACGTGACGATAGAAAACTTTCGAAGTAAGTGATGACACTAAAAACGATACCTAAATCTACATGGTAATCAACAATTGTGTCCAATTTGAAAAGCGTGATGAAATGGTGTTCTGAAGGAATCATTGACTGATAGCACGTGACGATAGAAAACTTTCGAAGTAAGTGATGACACAAAAAACGATACCTAAATCTACATGGTAATCAATCAATTGTGTCCAATTTGAAAATCGTGATGAAATGGTGTTCTGAAGGAATCATTGACTGATAGCACGTGACGATAGAAAACTTTCGAAGTAAGTGATGACACAAAAAACGATACCTAAATCTACATGGTAATCAACAATTGTGTCCAATTTGAAAAGCGTGATGAAATGGTGTTCTGAAGGAATCATTGACTGATAGCACGTGACGATAGAAAACTTTCGAAGTAAGTGATGACACAAAAAACGATACCTAAATCTACATGGTAATCAATCAATTGTGTCCAATTTGAAAATCGTGATGAAATGGTGTTCTGAAGGAATCATTGACTGATAGCACGTGACGATCGAAAACGTACGAAGTAAGTGATGACACATGGTATTCAATCAATTGTGTCCAATTTGAAAAGCGTCGCATACAAGACATCGCCTTCTTTTTACAGCAAAAGTTGATTTTAAGTGTAGTTTTGAGTGATCTTTTTCGGAGTTGATTTAGTGTTTTGTTAAATGTTGCTTTTAGTGTTGTTTTACGTGTTGTGTTTTAGAGTTGTTTGATGATTATGTTTTAGTGTTGTTTTTAAGTGTTCTTTGTGTTCATGTTGTTGGTTAGGGTTTTATAGTGTTGTTTGTTAGGTTAAGTATTGTTTTTTTTGTGTTGTTTTTAATTGTTGTTTTAGGTATCGTTTTGGTGTCATCACTTACTTCGTAAGTTTTCTATAGTCACGTGCTATCAGATTCAGTCAATGATTCCTCCAAAAAACCATTTGACGCACGCACTAAATCATATTTCTATTGTTTTCTTAGAATTATCCGTGATTTGTGACAGTTGCATTATTTTGACGAAGAATAAGTTTGTGCAGCTTACACACACAAACCAGAGGCGTTGTATTGTCAAGCTAATATATTTATTATATGATCATAAACATGTTCATGTTACTTGTCTAATGAATACATGCAAACCACTGAAGCCGAAAGCTATTCTCATCATTATATCAACACATAGCTTTGTCTACCAATTAAAACTGAAATACTACCGAAGTATGATGGAAACATATTACAGTGGAATCATTAATTTTCGTTGGGGATTTAATTTCGTGGATTTCGTGGTTCGACTCATCCACGAAAACAAATCCCCACGAATTCAAATGCGGAGATAAGGCATTTCTTTTCAAAAATCAAATTCCACGAATTTATGTCCCCACGAAATAGCCTTACCTGTTTATGATCATATAATAAATATATTAGCTTGACAATATAAAAACCACGAAAATTGAACCCAACGAAATTTAATGATTCCACAGTATGTAGGTTCACATTCAGGGTTGCATTTACAAACACATGAAATGGTTTTTAGAAACAAATACAGCTATTTCAGGAAATACTACCTTCCACAAAACCAGATATAAGACCATACACAATGAGATGACAAAACTCTCTAGTAGGTTACTCCATTGGACCGTATGTAACAATGCTACACTGCATGGGTTTAAATTCGTTTTGATGGTACAACCTCACAATAATGTCAAACGTTTGGACTTTATCAAGTTCTATGGCAAAAAATGACTCCATGCAACATTTTGTTCTTCAATATACACTCGGCGTAAGAAGCGATCAAGTATTGGAAACTAAACGATAATTCAATCAGCTTTCCATAGACGTCACTTGCTCGGCGCGCATGAAATTCTAATGCGGACCAGAGTACTACGTTTTTCTTCATCCGCGTTGAAATTGTTAAACTAGTTCTCGGTCTTTTTTGTTGCATTGTTGATTAATGTAATACAACAATCTTATTATTGACATGTTTAAGTCTACTTTTGTTGATTACTCGACCAAACTGATTGTTTTTAACACTTCGTGGTAAATGAGCTTGTATGAATCAATTGGAATGAATTAATTGCTGAAACTGCAAAATGCATTTTAAACATTCAAAAATATAAAATTAGCCATTGTTTATATTATCTGTTTTTCTTCTCTGTGGTAATACTTTGGCTACCAAGATTAATAATTAGGCGTATGAAGGGTATCAATAAATTGACGTTTTAAAATTGATTACAAACATACAGAACGTTTGTATTTGCAAAATTAATGTAGAATACTGAAGAATGATTATGATCAACTTATTTCCAACTCTGTCCCGCAAACTCCATTGGACCGTATGCATCAATGCTACACTGCATGAGTTTAAATTCGTTTTGATGGTACAACCTCACAATAATGTCAAACGTTTGAACTTTATCAAGTTCTATGGCAAAAAATGACTCCATGCAACATTTTGTTCTTCAATATACACTCGGCGTAAGAAGCGATCAAGTTTTGGAAACTAAACGATAATTCAATCAGCTTTCCATAGACGTCACTTGCTCGGCGCGCATGAAATTCTAATGCGGACCAGAGTACTACGTTTTTCTTCATCCGCGTTGTAATTGTTAAACTAGTTCTCGGACTTTTTTGTTGCATTGTTGATTAATGTAATACAACAATCTTATTATTGACATGTATAAGTCTACTTTTGTTGATTACTCGACCAAACTGATTGTTTTCAACACTTCGTGGTAAATGATCTTGTATGAATCAATTGGAATGAACTGGATGGTGCCACAGAAAATATCATATACTTTCCTCCATTTGGTCAATAACGTTTGTTTCGCTCAATGTGTTATCAATAAGAATTTTACGATTGAATAAAAGCAGAAAGCAAATTGATTTTAACGAAGCATTAATGCTTTTGAAAAGGGAGCCTTTGTTCGAAACGTTATTACATCTATAATATTGAGACTGTCACAAGTATAATTAGTGGTAACCATGGGAATAGTATCATATTCTTATTAATATAGATATAATCAACTAGCACGAGACATGATACTTACCATGTTCATGTCTATCGCTTGAGTGATTAATTGGCAGGAAAACTATGAACCGTTCATGATATGATCATAGATGTGAAAATGATACATAAAAAACGCCACATACAGATGCTCCCACCTGTCTCCCCCTCCCACTAATTACTACCTTTCACACAGAACACCCTCCTAAAACTCCCACAATAAGCAAGACCATGTAAAGTATATTTTGCCAGTGTATTCCTTCTTAGTAAGATCTGCAGAAAAGCTACAGGAGGTTCAAACTAGTTTTGAGGGCCCAGCCGGACACTTATACCTTATTGGAAACTTCAAACTGGATATTTAAATGCAATTAACAAAACACCGAAAGTACTATGATCGTATTTCGGTCCCCCGGTTGTTCAGCAGATCTCAAGGTTGCAGGTTCAATCGCCCTAATTGACAAGTAAACGGTTTGCACTGCATAATTATGTGATCAAATTTGCAACACCTGTTACATAATATTGTTAGCTGTCAAGAGTGTGGTCTAACACTCTTTGTATTCTTCCTGTATATTCATTCAACCACGAATTTCAGATCACCATTGGTGTTACGAGAGAAAAGCTATACAAACCTTATAAAGATATCGACAAATATAAACGAAGCTTATAGTCGTCCGTGAACAACGTCGTAAGTCAGTTTACATTTTCTTACACTGAAATTTGCGGCATTTGTTCGAATTATTTTTCTTCTTCTATTTACAAGATTAAAATAGGTTGTCTTTATTTATTATGATATCATATCCACGTGATACTTAAGACACAAATGCAGTAGAAACAGACTCGTAATCAAACTAAAATCATTAAATGCGATTATTGTTTATAATATTATGTTAGTCATTTATTTATTAAATAACAAATTTGTAACAGATCAGTTTGTAACGAATATGATCACATTTGATTACAAATCACATCAAAAATCGGCATCGAACATATTCGTCTCAAAATATTTTATATACTTATGTCCTTGATGTCAGCGATAAATGACGTAAACACATGTGTATGTGATATGTTATGAATGTGGTCTTACTTTACAGTACGTCCGGTAACCGCAGGAGAGTTACTAAATTGATATTGACACTTATTTCCCATAAAAATCACTGTATAATATAATGTGTTTGTTCCACAGACATATATACAATTGGCCGTTTGAAGAAATAAAAAGCAATCGTACAATAAGTGATTCATTCGACTGGGGTTCTGAGGACACGGATACTCTGAAGAGCACCAGACAGAACCGTTCTAGAACTCGATCACAATTAGGGTTATATTATTGACATTTATGATGCTTTTATCTAATGTAGAGCATTTTGAATAATAGAACACAAATATAAAAATTCTCTGACAGATCCTTTTGGGATGTTTTATTAGTAACTTTTGAGTTGATTATAAATTTATTCTTTCAATGCAAGCCAGACACTTGTATGTTTAATATATAAGTACTAATCTATGATATTTTCATATGTGCTTACACGATGTCATTGTTACTGGACATTAAATTCACAACTATCTTCAGGCTAGCGCAACCAATAAATAGATCATGTATAATCTATGCAAACAATTTTGCTTTTCAGGCTGGATAATATCTATAAAGAGAAAGAACACAAGGCATGTTTTTATTATTGCTATACGCTTTACCTAGAAAATAAAAGTTCTCTTCATTTTTCTAAACAAATTGTGTATTATAACCATATTGATGAATAGTCACTTAGAAGAATGGTTGTCCCTGAACAGAAATCTTAAAATTGAATAACTATATAAAATAGTGTTTGCCGCAGGCAAAATGTTTTTTGAAGTTGTATGCTTGATTAAAGCCACTGTTAAGCTAGAGTTTCATCGAACATTAAACAATAATATTTTATATATTCTGATACATGCATAACTAACCGAATGATTTTTTTTTTCAGAAAAAGTCCTGCATTATATCATGAATATATTCAGAAATATAGACGGATGCTTCGGAAATGTGACGTAAAATAAATAACTGGTGGATTTTTTAAATAAATAAAATAAAAAACTTACCTAATGAATAGCTTTTAGTTGATATCTACTGAATTTTTAACAATCAACCTTTTTAAGTCTAGTTGTTCGTTTTGATTTAGATATGTGTTACCTTTTACCAAAATCTTAATTTTTAATTTTAAGCATTTGAATACAGTGCAATTTGCAAATACTTAGTTTTACTTAGTAACCAGTATTGTGGTTATTAATTATTTCTGTGTTATGTTTTGTTCATTTATTTATAATGAATGTTTATTTATTAATGTAAGTAATTTATTTAATACTATCAAATTGATTTCAATGTGCTGTGATAATTATATTCCAATGTTCAATTGTGTTTTATTACTCAGCATATTTCATGTTTGCCTATCAATGTCATGCCACCATTACGAGGACCACAATGGAAACAAGCGCTGGCGCTTTTTTGGGTTATCCTTGGTGTTGGAAGCAAGTCATGGTTTAATTTTGTCTTATTTTTGTCTTTCTTTCTATCTTAATATTGTTGTTATTTTAATTTATATGTTACATGTTTTATCTGTATATCATAAACCATGCTTCCTATGCCGAAGTAAATCAATCAATCAACGCCTAAATTTTCGTAACCAGTTGTACAAGTTTACATAAAAATATTTTACATTGCGAGTATTACAGTAAAGTGTTGCTATGGCTACAGACCGTCCACAAATGACACTGATGATTTGCACCCAGTTTACTGCATGGAGCATGATAGATGGCTTGATATGGGCATAAATCAAAATAATGAAGACAAAGCGTGACACGGGGGGGGGGGTCAAATTTAGAATGATACTTGTGTTCATAATATTGCCAAAAGTAGGTTGGAAATATATCATATTGTGAAAAATTGACAATGGCTAAAGTATAGGATTAAAGTCTTCTTCAAATTTACAACATTTTAATCAAATAAATATTATGTTTTCAATAGCAATCCTTAAAATTCAAACAATCTTATGGATTAAACTATGGAAATAATAACACATTTTTGTGATTTTTTCAGCCGACTTTCATGAAAATAACTTTTTAATACAAAAAAAATATACATACAACCATAATTTTCCAAAAAATATATATTTATGGCGTTTTGAACTTCATTTTTTTAAAATACGCTTCAAAATGTTTTTATGTAATATTTACTGCTGCAGATACAAATTAGCTAATTCAATTTTATCAATTTTCAGGTATATTCAAAGATTTATGTGAATTTTCACTTAATTGGTACTATTCTTGGGTAACTTAACAATGTCCCCAAAACTAGTATATATCTTCTGTTACCGTTACACTCGGGACAGATATTCTTTGTGTATGGTCTTATGATAATGACAGTATTGTTAATCTATTGTTATACAATTTGTTTCATTGCAATACAATTTGTTCAATTATTTTATTATAAAATACAAACAGATAATCTATTTGATAATGTTTTAATAAAATTTTAAATGGTGAAAACACCAACACCAGGGGACGTTCTAAAACTGTAATGTAAATATACGAAACTGTTATTATAAGGAGTATCATAAAATGGATTTATAACAACATCTGTCAAATGTATTTTGCAATTCATTAAATAAGATTTTTTTTTGAACAAATCAAAACTATTTCCAATTTGGTAAGTCAGTTGCGTTACTGAACATGAATTATTAATTTATATATAATACAGACTAAGTAAAGGTTACACTCCGTACAAATTTGTTTCGTCTTTTAGCATACAAATACGAAAGTACTATGATCATTGCGTTGCAATTCATTTTATGTTTTTTAAGATAATAAAAAGATACACAAACATCTGTACTGTTTAATATGTTGTTGGTTGAAAATGTTGTTGGAGGGAGGGGAGGAATTAGAAAACATTTAAAACTGTAGATTTGTCAACTTGTAACGATTAATATTGCATTATCATATATTTACAAGAAAACATTTACCTACTACTTTTGCCACTTATCAAATTAAAGAAATGATTTCTCAAGACATTCAAACTATTTCAAACTATGTTGAACAAATCTTTTAAACATGAATTAAGTCATATAGAAAATACACTCGGGACTCACAATTTCTTCTTTGTTTATTTTAAGTAAAACAGTCAGGACTCACAATTTCTTCTTTGTTTGTTTTAAGTAAAACAATACTGAAAAGTTTTTGAAATGTTTTGATTATGAACTATGTATTTGCAACACAACTCAAGGAAGATATGCGTCACTGAAATTAGATTTCAAAATTTTGAAAAATAACCCAGATATGAGAAAAGTCTACATACTTAAAGGACAACCCTCGTATATCCTAGAAAATGTTTAATAAAAAAATATCAATTTCAAGTCTTTCTACTCAGAGTGTGCTTCTTCTCAGTCCTCTATGAATGGGAGTTTTACAACTTATTTAGTCATTTTGTAACTTCATGACCCTGCAGTGTTAGTATATTGTTACTGGTATAGTTCCTGTAAAAGCAAACCGAATTTGTTTATAATATTGCATGAAGATGTGTTTGTGTCCCGAGCGTAACAAACTTTTTAAACATGCTCCATTTCACTGCTTCAGACTTTAAAGTATTTATTCACGTCAGTTATTTGATATAAATGTGGAAAACAATTAACATGGACTACTGTTCTATAGTTCCATATCAAAATTAAGATGATGAATATATAGCGTTACACTCGGGACAACACTTAAAACCATGTAGACAAAAAATGAATTGCACTACAGGAATTTGTTTTAGTTTTATGAGCTTCTGGGAACGCTTCTGTTTGAGAAATAGAGAAAAAACATATCAAATTCAAAGAATGATAAAAAAATTCTTATCTAAATGCAAAATGTTACACTTCCAATCAGCTTTATTCAAGATGGTATAACTTAAAAAAAAATGATTCTTTTGATCATTTCTTTTTTTTTAACAACATGGACAAATATGCCTATCAATATGTTAAACTGCATTTTCTGTCCAAGCATTAGTTTACTTACAGCAATATCATCAATTTGAATTTCCATTTTTTCCTTGAGCAAAATATTTTACATGTGCACTTGAAAGGTGATTTCTAAATAATACTTATTATTGAAATATTTGAACAAAATGCATTAAATTTTAAATATAACACATGTACAATGAAATTAAAAACAACCACTGATTACTTACCCAAAAACTGAACAAAATATAAAAAATTGAAAAATGTGTAAAGAAAAAATGTCACGCTAAAAGTGTTACGCTCGGGACATTTTTTGCCTGTTTTTTCTAATGTAACTTTTGAACGAGTAACACAATCAAGCTGAAATTTTGCAACATTTTTAACAACATCAAGACACACCATCAGAACATTAAATTAAATTCCTGTGTTGTATGGTATTCTTTAAATCTTGAAAAGAAAAATTGTCTTCATTATTTTGATTTATGCCCATATAGCAGTTTAAAAAGTTCATTATCACAAATCCAAAATGCGCCTTCAAATATGCATACTTAGACGTATTTCGGCAACATGCAGATACCGCCTGTCATGATAAGTCTATCTTAAGTATGACGATTATTGACAAAAGGATGAACTAATTTTGATATTTTTAGAATATCACTTGTTGAAATTTAATAAGTTAGCTACCTTTAGAGATCATGCATATATCAACGTTTGAAATGTTTCACTTTAACTATAATTTCAACCATGTTTATATGTAGCATTCATATACAATGTGCATGTATAAACATTTAGCAAAAATCAATACACTTAATTTGTGAGATGGCGTATACAGTATCATACAAAATGTATATGAATAATAATGATAGATTTATTTGACTGCAACAACAATTTTATCAAATACGACATTTACGAATATAATTATATAACATGAGTAAGAAATAAATATGTATAAAATATGGAGAACAAATATGTTATTGTTTTTATCGCTACATATTTCACCAGGTGTTTGTCGTGATGAAGCCACATGATAGGAAGCGAATCACTATAACAACTAGTAAAGCAACAATTAAACAATTACTGATCTTTTATATATCAAACATTATACAAAGGATACATCACACATATTGTCCACATCATGCATCATTGTTCCTGTTGTCATGTGGTCAAACTATATACACACGCTTCAAAATGAAGTTTATTCAGAAACAATCATGTAAGCCGCATGGTCCATGAAGGTATATGGTATAATACAATGGGATAGTTGATAAATACAAAAAAATATATATGAACAAAACAGGAGAAGGTTCTACAACGTTGCAGATTATGTACATAAAATCAGTAGACGTAGTAATCCAATAGTTAGTATAACTAAGACATTCTCATACAAGATATAACAATGTATTCTGAAGGCCCTGTTCAGATCCAGACTAAATAAGGACGACTATAATATTCTTCAGAGGCCTGAGCAGGTGGTAATATTCAAACTGCGATCTGTCCACAACAGACTCAATGCATATATGCATACGAAGTTGAAGCTGGTCGAGTCACCAATCTGTGCCAGTGGACAGGAAGAACATACATCAGAACATCTACTCCAGACTTGCAGGATGTACTCCAAAGAAAGAGGAGAGGTCTGGCCCATACCATATTCGTATCACCAGAAGGTACATGGCTCGTTGGAAGACCTGAAAAAAACCTATGTCTTCATCGATGCTGCTGGTGTGAATATGTGACAAGTTGCAAACGCAAAGAAGAAGCAGATTCAATATATGTAAAGATATGGAAACATTACATACTGAAAAACATAAAAAAGAAAGAAAATGCCAAAATACGGCAAATTATGATTTCTAATTATTTTAGTACGAAGGAATATATTTACGTCTAGGTTCTTTGGTCAAGGGATGTTACGTTAAGTCCATCGATCTGTCTCGATACAAAACGAATGAGAAGAACGCCTTAATTTGGTCGATTCTTTACGGTACGCTGGAACATTTACCACGTTAAGATATGATCAAAATTTAAAATGCGCTCATGCCACTCTGTCCGACAAATGTACATTTACTAAGGCCTTTATCATCACAAACGATACAAATAACAATTCTCAAGCCTGTTTGTTTACACTGTTCTAACAAAATTGAACCATTATTATTTGTACGACTTATGTGACTCACCATTATGAACATATTAATAATCATCAGGTAATACTGACATTCGTGAACTGTTATCATCAATATCATGATCAGGACGGTCTGAATTTCGAGCATTCATATCACAGCACAATAATACATCAAAATCTTCGTTTTTGTTATGGAAGCTTGTTATAAAGTTTTCAAACATTAGAAACGTTGACTTGAATTCCTATCTTGAATTTGTTTATTCTACATCTAACAGTTTATTTTGTTATTGTCCATCATAGTGACAATGAGTTTGCTAAATTTCGAATGGAAACAAACAAACAGAGGTGACAAAATACCATCATTTTTATCAACGATCACTCCCCTTCTTTCACCGTTATATCCAAGTTGTATTACATTGTTTGATTCTCTTCCAGCCACGAAAATATTGCCTCTATTATCAACACACACTCCATCTGCTGCTTTAATTCCTGGGTCCTTAAATGTGATTTCCCTTCTTGTCCAGGTGAACTAAACCATCTTTAAAATTACTGACAAACAAATTATGTCCATCGTCACATGTAATTTGTATGCAGAACTTAAGCATTCCATGCATGTTTTCCTTTACCGTTTGTAGCAATGCACCTGCCATATCGTATATGTGTACAGAGACACCAACATCGTCAGTTACATAGAGCTTGTTATCCATGTAAGTCACATGGAAGCACTTGTGATTTACTTTCATTTGTCTGGATGGTGTCATAGTTTGTCCTACAGATACAAACTGGATCATATTATCGTTGTAACAACCCACGGCAACTTCATCATTCTTCACACGACATAAACCAATGACATCATTCGGGAGCACTATACAATCTTCTACCGATAATGTTTTTACATTCAATCGTTTCAGCTTTTTATTAGTTCTGTCAGTGATAAGAACATTACTATCATCTAAAATGCAACACCCCCACACACTGCATGTTCCTGTATCATCTTGTAGCTTCACGTCTATGTCTTGACTTCGCTTTACTTAATAAGGTGTATTCTTTTCAGCTTCCTTTTTTGTCTTGGAGACATTCACATTACCAAATTGTGTATATTTGTTTAATAAACCAAGGAGAGACGCATCCGGAACAAATGTCATCAAGTCGTCATTTGAGTACTTGCTTAATCTTTGTTCGATCTGATCTATATCATCTCGATCTTGTCTGATTGTTGAAGCAGCGAGTTTCGTACAGACGAACTTTTGTGACTGATTACCGTTTGCTCGTTTTACCCTGTCACTGAAATCCACGACTTTATTGAGGGATAGTTCCGTTCTTTCATTAGCATCGGTCAAATGTGATTTTAATTCGCTGTATTTGGATTGAACTTTGTCCATGGCATCATCTTCTAAGAGATCAAGTATGGCATCGGCTTCCCGTCTCTGTTCGGTAATTGCAAGCAAACAATTCTGTTTGGCGTCGTCTAAATTCGTCTGATATATTTCGTTCGATTTCTGTAGAATTGATGTCAGACGTTCAGTCGTTAGATGTAGATCCTCTGCATGTTTGTCCAAATTGGCATCTTTGGAAAGTAATTCAATGTTGTCTGGGATTGAATGTATGTTGGTGCAATTTCTGAAATAAAGATTAGAAATATTAATCACGTAGTTCAAGTAGTTATGAATAATAATGATTTATGAATGAAAGTTATATAGGTATAACAAATCTTGACGCATGACGAATATGAAACTTTACCTGCCATTGTTTGGGTTTGGAAATACCGTCATTGACAGTATAACGCGTATAACAACTTAGATTACAAAACCACCTCAATATGAGAACAACTTCCGAGTCCAATGGAGGTGGAGAAAGGTAACTAATAATTCATATGTTTTATCAGTTTACTTGTCCGTTTTAAACAATATAAATTGTATACCGATTGGTACTGAACCAAACAATTATATTTTGTATGGCTTGTTATCGAGGTATTACTGTAGTGTAATAATTCTACAAAATTAACTTCAGTACTAAAGCTGATAGTATTGTTATGAAAATAGGTAAAGTCATGTATCAATTGCCATCGCTTATCAATGCATTCCATAAACCTGGTAACAGCTGTTTTTTTATTCTTCAGTGTGGACAACCCACGTGACTTTTGCCGTTACATACGGGTATTGCGGGAAGCATGTTTTGCCTGTAAGCAGTGGACAATAGGCTGTAAGTATTTTATTCCAAAATCGATTTGCACTAAAAAGCGCATGCAAAGCGGAAACAATGTACTTGTTCTACGTATAGTTTTTATTTGCACCAATTGCCCAAAACAATTGTGTAAACTTTTGGTATTGCGGGAAGCCAGTGTATTTTTGCAATAAAATATATATAAATATATATAAAGTACAGCATGAGCTATGTTTCGTGAAAATCGATATTGGAATAAAATACTTACAGCTTATTTTCTCTTGCTTACCAGCAAAAATGCTTCCCACAGTACCCATATATACGGCAAAAGTCACGTGGGTTGTCCACACTGTTCTTATGAATCACAACAAATGTACACCAAACATTTGTATCTAACGAGGAAGTGTGCCCATTCAAGGTTATGAACGTAATTGTATGTACATTGCATATAATCTTTAGGATATTTCAATGTTAAACTGATGGAATTTATATGCAGTTTATGGAAGCTAACGTTCTCATTATGTAAACACGTCTATTTTAATACAGGACTTACATACAATGTGTGCACATATCTGTTTATGATAACAAATGTCGAAAACTATAGTAATATCTAAGCAGACAATACGTAAATACACACGAGGTATTATAATGACTCCGGTTCATATATCAGAACAAACCATAGATCAATGGTAACATGATACACGCATTTGTGCTGTGTTTCTAATTTAATATGTTTTAATATTATTAATCATGTGAACACTAAAAGTTAATTTATTTGAGAATTATGTTTATTTAATGTGCAGCAATAATTAACATATATATAAGGATGAACAACTTAATATTTTGGTGACATACATGTACGAGTCTGTATTTACTTAGATAGTAAAACAAAAGCGTAGAATGATCGATCGTGAGAAGCTTAAGGATTGCATATTTATTCCGGGCAAGCATTTGTTTCTTCACTACATTTAGCTGATCTAGATATGAGACACACAAGATCCTTTGTCACACACCATTGGTTCACGGTAAAGTAGGCATATACCGGTACAATGCATGTAAACATGACACAGATATATCTAACATCCCGCATTTGATCGTATTAAACATTAAAGCAGACTAGTATTAGGAAACGAAAGTGTCAACTTACTTGTGATCAATGGTTATACATACATAACAACCAACTACATCATGGTCACCACAATACATATCTATAACCTTTCCATGATGAATGCTACATCTTTCTGTAGGAAATGATGGTAACTTTGATGTCTGGTAGGCCTGTTGGGATGTTGATATATCCAGTAAATTGTGTTCGGTCAGGGTTGGAAACTTCTTGTGCATATTAACACAAACTGCACAACAGTATCCTTTACATTCAACACAATATTTTACTGCTTCCTTTATAGTATTATCCTTAGCACAAGATGTACATACATAGTCAAATGTTTCTTCAGACATTTTAATGTCACTCCTTCCCGTCGCCATTTTGAAATGGTTTATCTCTCATAGTAAGATCACGTGACCCAAACAAATACATTTATCTTTATACCGACAAGTTATTATTAAACTATTAACGTAGAAAATTTTATTAAACCAATGTGTTAAACAGTACTTATGATTTGTGTACAGATGATATTTAAGAATTATAAACTGAATAATTAAATCACAATACATTTTTTGACTAAATGTATCATGTTACTAGTTGCATTGATTGCATACCCGTAAATATGATATTTAGTTGTAGCTAGTTGAAACAAAGACAGGTAACCCGAATAGAAAATGAAAAGTATTACGTAACGATTGTCGCCCTATACACTATTTGATAAATCATAATTACATCAATTGTTCTACGAAGAGAAATTGAAATGCAGTCTAGCATAACAACAGATACGATATTTTTTAATTGAAATGCTTTGTAATTATATAAAATGGATAAATTTGTAATGAACGGTATTGAACTCCTAATGACGAACCAATAACTCAAATTCCAGTTCAAAAATATATTATTATTCGCTACAAATCAAGAATTTAACTTCATACGGTTGAATCTTAATCGAAATACATCTTGGAACATTTGCATCTGAAGGTGCTAACATAATTTCACTTTGTCATAGTACTGAATTGATCTTTAAACGTCCAACTTATAAAGCTGAATTCTTGAAAGATAATTGATCATTTTATATACAAAACAAATGATTTACACAAAAAATCGAGTATTTGAAGTATATGTTGTATCAAGCATGCCAAAAATCTACCTGGTAATCAATCAATCGTGTCCAATTTGAAAAGCGTCGCATACAAGACATCATCTCCTTTTTACAGCAAAAGTTGATTTTAAGTGTAGTTTTGAGTGATTTTTGTCAGAGTTGTTTTAGTGTTTTGTTAAATGTTGCTTTTAGTGTTGTTTTATGTGTTGTGTTTTAGAATTGTTTGATGATTATGTTTTAGTGTTGTTTGTAAGTGTTCTTTGTGTTAATGTTGTGTGTTAGGGTTTTATAGTGTTGTTTGTTAGGTTAAGTGTTGTTTTGTAGTATTTTCATTTTCAGTGTTGTTTTTAATTGTTGTTTTTAGGTATCGTTTTTAGTGTCATCACTTACTTCGTAAGTTTTCTATCGTCACGTGCTATCAGATTCAGTCAATGATTCCTCCAGAACACCATTTCATCAAGTGACGCACGCACTAAATCATATTTCTATTGTTTTCTTAGAATTGTCCGTGATTTTTTTCATTATTTTGACGAAGAATAAGTGTTTGCACAATTCAAATGCAAAACCAATTTTAATAAGAAATGTCTACAAAAAGCTCCTAAGAAACCCTATACTGCACATGCGGTTGCAGGAATATATCACGACAAATATTCTCCCAATTATCTGACATGTTTTATCAAATATATTTTTTTCATACAGTTAATATAATAAAATATATTGCCAAGTTGTTTTGAGTCGGCAAGATACAAATAATATAACTTAAGCTCTGTTGAGCTTTAAAACTGACTACACAACAAAATGTAAGTAAATAATATAATATCTAGCTCCTCAGAGACAACTGGCATAAATTAATTGCAAAGAACAACATCACAGACAGCTAAATAATACTGTATCTGACTGAGGACCACCTAGCCATTATGTTAAAAGCATGTTGTACATCTGCATTAATCACCATTCTATGAAGCCATGATGCTTTTAAAATGTCTAAAATTGGAAGTTTGTCTAAAGGTGCGGCATACCGAAATGACATTTTACCAATATTATAACGTGGAAGTTAATTTAATAATGTGTTTTATTGAAAAAAATGCCCCTTAGAAACCATATACTTAACACGTGGTTGCTGAAATATATCACGGCAAACATTTTCTAAACATAATTGGCATGTCTTATAAAATATAGCATACCATGGTTCTTTATACAGAGTACTATAAGGTGGGAGTACATTAATTTTGATAATATGTTTGTTGTCAATGAATAAAACTAAACATTATTGAAATGTATGTAACGGCATGTCTCCTCGTCGTTGGCGTGTTTACCATAGCGGGTACGTGAGTAGTTATCATATGCGTTGTTTACATTGAAGGATACTTTGTTTTGTTGACCTCTGTACGTTTTAACACAGAAACAATACCATCATCTTAGTAGACTACGTTAAGTCGTATTACTTACGTAATTAATCAATGCATTATGTACGTATTCCAGATCACCTTAGAATTGTCCATAATTAATAATATAGCGGTTTTCGCGATGGCACTGAACATCTCGTGCATCGTACAACATTAAATAATATATTTCAATGTTTTGCCTACAGCTTACACATACAAACCAGAGGCGTTGTATTGTCAAGCTAATATATTTATTATATGATCATAAACAGGTTCATGTTACTTGTCTAATGAATAAATGCAAACCACTGAAGCCGAAAGCTATTCTCATCATTATATCAACACATAGCTTTGTCTACCAATTAGAACTGAAATACTACCTAAGTATGATGGAAACATAGTATGTAGGTTCACATTCAGGGTTGCATTTACAAACACATGACATGGCTTTTAGAAAACAATACAACTAAAAAACCTTTCAGAAAATACTACCTTCCACAAAACCAGATATAAGACCATACACAATGAGATGACAAAACTCTCTAGTAGGTTACTCCATTAGACCGTATGTAACAATGCTACACTGCATGAGTTTAAGTTCGTTTTGATGGTACAACCTCACAATAATGTCAAACGTTTGAACTTTATCAAGTTCTATGGCAAAAAAATTACTCCATGCAACATTTTGTTCTTCAATATACACTCGGCGTAAGAAGCGATCAAGTTTTGGAAACTAAACGATAATTCAATCAGCTTTCCATAGACGTCACTTGCTCGGCGCGCATGAAATTCTAATGCGGACCAGAGTACTACGTTTTTCTTCATCCGCGTTGTAATTGTTAAACTAGTTCTCGGACTTTTTTGTTGCATTGTTGATTAATGTAATACAACAATTTTATTATTGACATGTTTAAGTCTACTTTTGTTGATTACTCGACCAAACTGATTGTTTTCAACACTTCGTGGTAAATGATCTTGTATAAATCAATTGGAATGAATTAATTGCTGAAACTGCAAAATGCATTTTAAACATTAAAAAATATAAAAATGGCCATTGTTTATATTATTTGTTTTCTTCTCTGTGGTAAAACAGCAATAGTTGTTTTAACCACTTCATTGATATTAGTTGATGTATAGATAATCATATGTGTATAGTTGAAATGTCTGATGGTGTACATACAAGGGTCGTTAAGGTATATGTAGCATGTTCTTAGCATTGACTTTATTTTGCTCCGGACATGAAAATGGCATGAATGTCAACTGGATGGTGCCACAGTCACAGAAAATATCATATACTTTCCTCCATTTGGTCAATAACGTTTGTTTCGCTCAATGTGTTATCAATAAGAATTTTACGATTGAATAAAAGCAGAAAGCAAATTGATTTCAACGAAGCATTAATGCTTTTGGAAAGGGAGCCTTTGTTCGAAACGTGATTACATCTATAATATTGAGACTGTCACAAGTATAATTAGTGGTAACCATGGGAATAGTATCATATTCTTATAAATATAGATATAATATCAACTAGCACGAGATATGATACGTACCATGTTCATGTCTATCGCTTGAGTGATTAATTGGCAGGAAAACTATGAACCGTTCATGATATGATCATAGCTGTGAAAATGATACATAGAAAACGCCACATACAGAAGCTCCCACCTGTCTCCCCCTCCCACTAATTACTACCTTTCACACAGAACACCCTCCCAAAACTCTCACAATAAGCAAGGCCTCGTAAAGTATATTTTGCCAGTGTATTCCTTCTTAGTAAGATCTGCAGAAAAGCTACAGGAGGTTCAATTAGTTTTGAGGGCCCAGCCTGACACTTATACCCTTTTGAAACTTAAATGCAATTAAGAAAAACACCGAAAGTACTATGATCGTATTTCGGTCCCCCGGTTGTTCAGCTGATCTCAATGTTGCAGTTTCAATCGCCCTAATTGACAAGTAAACGGCTGCCTTCATGACATCCATTTCAAAATTGTCACCGTACTCAGACTGACTTATATAAAATCTTTGGGATTCAGACTAATAATGGCTTGTTGACAATCCACTTAGAAGAAGTGATTGAGTAAATGTATACATAAATTGATTTTAAAGCATCGACTCATACTTCCTGATGTCTTAAATCTAGGTCGATGATCCATTTGTGAACTTTTCCCATGAGTTTGAATGTGCGTCCAGCACAGTTTATAGGACGTGATTAAAAGACCGTAAATGCATCAACATGCACTACCAGCATAGTAGACAATAACAAACAAAACAAGATTCATAATAATGACGAATGCCACATGAAAGTAATCATGGAATCAATTGCCCTCATATATCACTGAAATGAAGACACAAGTCTGTATAGAAATAATGATGTTTACGCCATGTTTGTATCAGAATACAAACAAAACATGTATCTAAAAATTAATATAAATTAACTGGATTGTTTACTGAAGAACTTTGTACGCGAAATAAGGCACCTCGCCCTTTTTATTTGCTTTAGATGAAAATGAATACAGTTATCTCATTTCAGTGTTTGAACTACATTTGTAATAGGTTTAACTAGACCATTCTTAAACAATATTTGTTTTGCGGTAACGCTACTTACTAAAAAAAAACGTTCCTACACATCTTTATATTGGTCTCGGGTATTTATTTTTGTTTCAGTGAAATCATGTATTTTGGGTTCAACACAAATAGTAAATAAATTCTTACCTACTGTTCAGTTAGGATAAGTGTAGACTGACGCAGTGGTCTAGTCCACTTTTACGGTGTAAAACCGTTGTCAAATTATCAGTAGACATATAGGCTGACTATACGACTTACAAATTTCGTTGAGCACATCAACTTTCGGCGTAACGCAGTTGGTAACGATGTTGTCTGTTGATACATCTATCATTGTGAAATTATCGGTGTGTGAGACAGCGATTTAGCATTTTTTTCGTAATTATTTTTTCAATTTTGTCATTTTCTTTTTTGTTTTTTTGTAAGGATTATACTAGATCTAGTGCTACTATTATTATCATTTTTGTCGTTTGGTATATCTTTTACATGTAATAAACATGATAAAGAATAGTTTCAGACATTTCGTCGTAATTCTGGTAATTACGAATGGTTCGCTATTAAAAGTCGTTCTATTCAGATAAGTTGGCACGAAATACTTGTGCACGGTACTAATACTGCAAGTACTTTTGCACTACAATACTGCATTCTTTATCTTCACAGTTTACTACTAAAATATTATAACAAACCTATCTATGTACTACAATTCATTTACGGCTGAGATGAAATTAAAAAAGAAAACAAAGAGACAACCGGTGAGGTTCGAACTCGCGATAATTCTTTAGCTCCTGGGCATTTCTAAGGGCTTTACCAACTGCGCCAACCGGACATCTACAATTTGCATCTACTATATTTGTTTCTTATAAACCCACTTTACCTGTTCAGACAATGGATGTAAACTTTTGTGCACACATAAAATGAAACGTCACTACTAGTATCACATTATCCTTACTGAACAGTACCTACCAACTTGATAATATCTGTGCATGGTTACCGCAGCAAAACATTTTAAGGGCTTCCCAAACACGTAATGCGGTATGTAAAAGCAGTGCAGAGTTTGTTGTTCATCGGAGAGTTTCTATGTGTGGTGCAAATATATCTACATATGTTATGTCTACAACAAAGTGGACTGCTGTCGTAAAGCAATTAGTGATAATCAGCTCTGTGTGGAAAAAGGCTCCAAACTAATTGCATTACTTATTCTCTCATGACATTTACCGAATGGCTTTTATAGTTTTTGCATATTAATATGATACGAGTATAACCAAACCATATGTTAACCTTTCTATAATTTGTTATTAGCTATAAATAGCTGTGGGAAATAGATCTATATTTTTTCCCGTATAGCTTTGGTTCTAGTTGTTGAATTGTTGCAATAACATGTACATGTAACATGTATAACAATTCTACATTTATACAAGCATTTCAACAATAATACGGTCATACCAATAAAAACAACAATGACACATATTCTAGAAATGGTTGGTATCTTTTATGTAGAACCTCTCAGTACAGAATGTTCTAGTATAGAGACACACCTCCGTCGTCGAGTGCTTTAACCCCTCAGTGATAGAGGGTCGTGGGTACGAGCCCCGCTACCTACCATGTCTCTTTATGTGAGTAAGTAGACAGTTGCTTACGGAGGGTGGGAGTCTATTATTGGTTATTGACAGGAACGGTGGTAAGTCGAACTGTCCGCCTCATATGACAGTGACTGTTTAAATAGGACGTAAAACTTAAACAAACAAACAAACAATTGAAAGAACGGCGTTAAACCTTATGTTCATACATCAAACGAGTTTTACTTACGCCCCCAGTCAGGTTCAATGCCTAAGTTACCAATTTTCTTTTCGGTTCGGCATTTCATTAATAATTTACCAACCTGTGCCCTGTCAGATGTTTTCAAATCATCGTCCTACATTTGTTCTAGGTTCAAACTTGTGCATTATTGCCACCTTTCAGTCGTTCGTTTTTAGACTTCTGAATCTAAAATGCATTAAGTCTACACTGAAAGTCGTTAAGTATTCAATTATGTACGAGCGAAACACTTAACATATTTGCGGTTAGCCGCAAATCACCCTTTTTGTAGACAATGAAGACAACTTATAGACCAAGTTGGATTAGATGGAGACAATATTCTTAGTCCATATGTCTACATGACAGTAGACAATCTCAATATTAAGACCGCTTGTTAAGGCCCTAAAAGTGTCTAATATCAATATTTTACTGTGTTTAGGTAAAAGAATATAATTATAAGACGTGCATTTCGTCGCCTGAATCCTGTAGTGGGCTCTCTACCATTTTGAAGATTTTGAGATTTTTACATCGTTGGATTCGTCTCAGAGAGAGCAATCTCCATGCCCAATTAGTTTAGCAATTAGTGTCCCAGTTACTTACGGAGGATGGGAGTCTAGTATTAGTTCTTCACAGGAACGATGGTTAGGTGAACTGTCCTCCTCATATGACTCTGACCGTTGATAAGAGGCGTAAAACTTGATATAAACAAAAAAGGGATCTAAACTAGTTTTGTTTAGTCTTTATTTCTACTCAACATGGCCTTGGTTTTGATCTCGCAGTACTGTTGTGAATATTGTAGTCGACAGATGACAAAACATTAATGATTAACCACTTTATCTTGTTAACAACCGTACTTTGTTATCGCCCCATGTGTAACTTTCCAAATTACAAGTACATCGCATCGAACAACACATTCAACAAATTGAATAAAATGTTACTCGTGTCTAAGAATATCTCTACCTCTTGATAACATTTATAACTTTAGATATGGAATAATTAAGCCTTGGGGAAACTTTCTCTCATAGTTTCTAGTAATGACAACTCCTTATAGATTAATATTACAACGCAAAGCCGTAAACGGTCCGCGTCACGCAGGGTCTGTAGTGTTTTATATGTCATATCTTCTATCTGATTATCAGCAACTTGAACATGCATAGAATGAAATGTCATCATTGTCTTTATGAATCTTATAATACTAGCGTCATGTTTCAACTCAATAGTTAGACTTTTTGCTTTTTAAACATCCATGGCTGTATTGAAGTTGTAAAAGAGAAAATCGATTAAGATTATTAATACTTTTATGATACAAACTTGTGTAGTTTGTTTGTACAGCGGTCCAGAAAACGGCTGATAGTGGCCATCACAATATATCTGTATAAAGTTGTATAATTAACCGACCGTATTGTGGTATGTTAGATATGGATTAAAGGGGCATGCCCTGGAACTGAAGCGTCTCGAATAAAAATCAAACTGGTATCATTTAAATACCTAAATCAATTAACGAAAGCCCTGTAAAATATTTACGAACTATCGCGCTAGATTACTCAAAATACACATTTCAAGATTTACCAAATCTGCCGATTTCGGCTTCAGAAATTATTCATCATTTTCACAGCTCGGCCCTTTCGGGATCTCTCAATACCGAAAACATAGCGAAAAAAAAGACAACAAACTGAAATGGTAAGTATTGCTCATGTTATGTTCACTTGAAAGGCAGCGCACATGCTCAGTTAAACTCTCAGACGAATAGGAAATATCGTTGTCGTCAGTAAAAGGCTGACATACAAATACCGACGCGCATGTCACAGGGTCATTTTTGAACACACATTCTTCTTTTATTTTTCGGTAATAATTGGTTTTACAAGTGACAAACGTAGTTTTGGTGTATGAAAAGCAAGACTCATCAGTTTAAATCACTACGTCTGAAACACATCATCTTCTGTCCCACTTGGACATGGTCATCATTTGGCTACCAAGATGAATAATTAGGCGTATGAAGGGTATCATTTAATTGACGTTTTAGAATTGATTACAAACATACAGAACGTTTGTATTTGCAAATGTAGAATACTGAAGAATGATTATGATAAACTTTTTTCCAACTCTGTCCCCGCAAACACATTATCAGTTTTAGAATTCGACAGCTTTCGATCATCATACGTCTTTCAGCTTTTTGGCCACGCTTAAATTATACGTTTCTAATTGCGTCACGCACATGTGAATGCATCGTCCTCAAAGCAATTATTGACCACCGCTTTATATAAAACAATTTGCTATCAAATCATTTGCGGACCAATAACCTGACATTTGTATTAATATATATTTCATTATAAACGCTCCTGGTCAAAAGTTGACTGCAGCACGTATATCATGACATTTGTTGACATTTCTATTTATCTCCCATCCAATGAATTAAGTATAAGCACCATAAAAACTATTCCATAGACAACAATAATTGCATTGACTTTATCATTCTCTATAATGATGGCGCCAAATTCTTCAGTTGTAATTGATAGTTTAACAGCCACCCCAAATATCACCGACAACAGCCATGCTGGAAACACAACATATATTATTCATAACTTCGTATGTATATCATCATATGGTAACTTAATTTGCCTCATTTCATTTTATATTGTCTATTAAGTAAATTGCGGAGATAGCTCAGTGGTAACGCGTTGTCAATCCAGATGTCCTGGGTTCGATTCCCGGCCCGGCCCATGGAGATTTCAGAAATTCTATTTATTGTTATTAGTATTTCCCGCTATATCTGACAGTGTGGACTGTATAAGTACTGGTTAAAGGTGCCAGGAAACTATGTGTCGGTGCTATACACTGGGAACATTAAAAGAATCAGACTGTCTAATCGAAATACGAGCTAGGCGCATCCCGCGCCAGACTTGCCTGTATCTAATATATGTCTCTCCTTTCTGGGATCTTTCTCTCAGTCTGTCCCTCTGGTCAGATCATGCTATATCTGCACTGGTAGAGGATGCACCTGCGCCCTAGTGGCTGCAACATACCTAAAGCGCCTTTGAACGTACGAACAGTATGAAAAGGGCGCAATATAAATCTGGTATCTATACTATACTATAAATTAGTTCGATGTTGGTACATTCTTTCGCAGGCGCAGTCGCACATACTAATTTATTTAGTGTCATTTGCCGAATTTTCCCAAATTGGTCTCTATGTAGGAATGACCATAACCAGGATTTTACTGCACATGTGAGAAAACTGTCCAGCTAGCTTAAGAAAGATCAGTGGTTCTACCTCGTTGTTCGCCTGTGGTCCACCTCCATCACATAATCTGGAGAAGTTGCAAAATGGCCATCGACCATTGGTTGACATTAAACTTCTGATTGTTTATACCCCCGCAAGGGAAGTTTGAGAGATATTCTGTCGGTCGGTTGTTCCGTTCGCATACAATATCACACGTTTGTGGAGAGAACTTATTCCACGTTCCTTATGCAATTGCAATGAAACTTGAAGTATGTCATCACCATGAATTTTAGATGTGCAAGACACATTTGCTTTCGTGCCCAGTGATCCAATCATATCCAATAGATATATAAGCCCTTGAATTAAACCATATGGTGTAATATGTCATTCTCAGCTCATGAATGTTTGTGGAGCCAACTACTTCCAAATTTTTCAAGGGATTGAATTGAAACTTGAACTATATTATCAATATGAAATGTAGATGTGCAAGACGCAATGATCCACTCATTCCAAAGTTATGTCTCCTTGAACATAGCCATATAGTGTACTATCACATTCTTAGTGTTGAAGCGGCGGCGGGGGTATTAGTCTCTTCTGTAACAAAGCTCTAGTTTATTTTCCCAGAGCTGCTTCATGAGACGTACTCTTTAGTACCAGAAAATACGATATTGATTATGACTTATTACAATAACACCCACAAGATTGCACAATCAAATAAATGATGACATCGCAAGAGAAAGAATAAAATATATTTAATCTACCACAACTCCCGCGGGAACATCTTGCACATGATGTTGATTTTGCTTTGAAATATCAATAACTGTTACTAGGTTACCATACAATGTCACATTATTTCATGCACGTTCATGACGATAAACGTTTTAATATCGGTGAAAATAAAATTGCATGTACTCATGGCATCTTAGAGTATGTACATATGTATGTTAACTGTTAACTATGATTGGTACAATTCTGTCAACATGCCATTATTTGTTCCATAATTTTATACAATTGAAAAAAGTAACAATACATCGAGCGTGTAAATAACGAACTAAATTAATTCATGTTTCTCATTTTCCCCGGACAGACCGTGGTCCAGTGGTTAGTGCACTGGATTTGTAACCTGGCGATCCATGCAAATTTGACAATAATGTCGAGTTTCCTTCACATGAGGAGAAGTTACCGGTTCCATGTGGCATGGTTAGTTAGTACTGGTTAGAATACAGTCAAGGAAAACTTAATAGGTGAATCGGCTGCCGTATTTAACGGTAGTAAATCTACGGAGCATTGGTCATAGCCTAATTTTAAAGTGCCTGGATGAGAGTGTTTAGGACCGCCAAATGGGGTTACATGGCCCTTGCCCACATGTCTTTGGCTAGATCTAGTACAAGATATAAAGTTGGTTAATGATCCAATGAAAACTCACCTGTAAAATACGCTTGATATGTAATACATTACTTTACAACCATGTCTTGCCACATATCTATGCAATTTGATTAGATATATCATGTGTCATTTCGTATACCGCATATCACATATCGATCAAAATCTAATTATTGCTATAGTAACGAATATGTTTTCGGCTTCAAAGCAACGGATACCAACTTTAAGCCACAGTGCATTTTTTGCAGTGTTTTTCTCACAAGAAACGTAATCTACTTGATCTGATAAGTTTAAACTTAAACTGAAAATCTCTTTTGTGCCATAGATTTATCTAACTACTTCTGGCAGTATTCAGGGAGTACTAACAAGTAGAAGATACTGCAAACCAACACAGCAGCGCTACACAGACATGACTTCCAATCAGTAGTCGTAAATATTTATACGAAAAGGACCCCTACAAACACATACAAAACATCTCACAAAAGGGAATTAGACAAATCGACACCTTAGAATAAGAAGCGCATATCTTGCTCTTTCATACCTGTAAGATAGGCCCATTTAATCATCAGGTGACGAAATGCTCTCTGGATGGTATATACTGTAGTATAATCATATAAAAATGGCATCATCACCATTGCATGATTAAGGATTATTCATTTGAGTTATCATTCGGAGAAGACAAGTTGCGTGCTATCACAACTCGTTGACATTCCTGATAAACCGAGGCAATGCACGAATAATTAATGAATCAGCAAAGATTTCATCTTCATTGTTGTTTTCACCGAACGTTTGTACTTTATATTGAATATAAAAACAATTGTTCCCGAATGGTTGCACTTGCTATTGTTTCGATACAAATGTGAAACGCTTACGGTATATTTTCTATTATTTAACCTTGAAGTTCATTAATTTGTAGTCTATCTGCTCCACATATAGTTGGTTATGAAATGTTTCTCTTGCACTATTATCTGATTGTCTCCCTTAAATGTGCTTTATTGTATTTGACCATTTGTTGCATGCATGTGTTTGTATAGTATTACATGTTGATATAATGTATATTTATATACCTTAAAACGCTGAGGTCGATTAATGAAAATTCTGTTCTGTTCTGTTTCTTATCAATTAATGAGATGATGATGATACTGTAGCACATGAGTGATTACAATGCGATTGCAAGACAATAGTACATTGTCACTGTGATCTATCGCTGGGCGGATGATAAGTGCAAAGGGTCAATCATTGGTATCTTATAATTACAATATCTTTGACCAAATCAAACTCTGTCGCACCATATCTCGATTGTAAATTACACACACTATGAATATTTGAGAGATATGTATTTAGTGTTATAGTTAATTAGCTATATCTGTCACAAATGTGAATTGTTTATTTGGTGTGATCTTTAATTGTGACTAGTACTCCTCAAGTGTTTACTATTTAAGTATACTGGGCGTTCTGTAGTCATACTTATAAATAAGTGATACATTTTGAATACTCGAATAATTGGTGGTATTTTTCTTCAAGATGTCACGAATACAAAATTATGATAAGGTGTCCATCATGTCAAATAGGTCAAATTCGTAGATCCTGTCCCATTTACGCATGTGACATTGTCATAAAATTCGAAAACACAATTTATGACATCAAACTTTGACTTATGTTTAAGAATCTTGTAAAGAACATATATAATTCTTGTTCATCACATAAACAAATATTAAGCCTTTTTTTAGCTCGTTTTTATATCTGCGGAATATTTGTGTTTTCAAACACTACAAAGTTCCCTTAAGTATTATCTTGCCCTTACGTAATAATGTAACAATACAACTGTCCATGCTCTTTCGTAAATCCACTGTCCGATAAGCAAACACCGTATTGTTAAAATTCCCCATCACCTTCAGCCAACTACGAACCTTAGTCATGTCACCGTGTTGAATTAGAATAGCAATAATGTCACCGCTTACCATATCAATTTTCCACTATCACGCCGTAACCAGCTTTCCCGATATTACCTGCCGCATCAAGGCAGTATTGACTGTCGCTGTGAAATACGCATGCTTGTTCATGATAGCTGTTTGTTATTTCATGTAAGGAATAATCAACATAAAATCATATTGTCTCACGCATTCAAACAAAACAAAAATGTGAGGAATAAAACCATTAAAACGATGACTATAAAGAGCCACGAACGATACATGACTTCGGTAGTTGCGGAAAACATTACATGAAGCCGTGTAAAAAACGGAATAATTAACAACTAAATATGGTTTACATTAAACAGTGGAGTACATTGTCACGTACGGTCGAGTAATTATAGTAGTGTTTGTGCAATTAAGTAAAAGGATATATTCAGAATGGATGTCATGGCTTTTCTGTTTGTTTTTGGAGCTATTACACTATCAGGTATGTCTTTATTGTATTACAAACGCGTGGGAGAATTGTATTTACAGACTCCGTTTTTTTTAAACAAAGACAGAGCGACGGCATATATTGGTAACAGATGGTATTCTCCTACTAGTGTAACATTGTTTATGGTTGATATTAGTTGTACAATTACTGTATTTCAGAAATTAAAACTTTTGCTCTATATTGTATTTTGTAACGGGTCACAAACACCACAGTCTGATATGCAGCATATATGAAACGGAGAAATTGTTAATACTGAGGTTGATGATGTTGAAGCAGTATTACGTTTTCAGTAAACATACATATCTACAGAGTAAACCATGGAGGATTTGAACTTGTTTGCAATAGAACGATTTGTTACGCTGGAGACATGGGCTCCGTTTTGTGACATATTCTAGTTGAGACAGCGGTTTGTTCTTACTTCAAAAATCTTGCGTGTTGTGGGCACTTTAAACCCTAACCTTTGATAGCTGACAATATACCCACAAAGTAGTTATCAATAATAAGATAGATGAAAGGCTTGCATTTTGTTAAGTGTTTAACTACTACATTAGCTAAGACACGTCCAGGAAAGATGTACATAGTTTGTGCAGTTGATAATACAGCGATTCGGATATAACAGTACGTTTACCAAAGTTGCTATTATCTACGTTATTTCAAGTCATTTAACAACACTTAGAACTAATGTCATGTTTTCTTACATAAATCTCAAGACAACTGCAATCGATTACTAGTAAGTCGTTGAATATGTTAGTAATGTTGCATTCAGACAAGTCCACTCTTTGATTTCTTGTAATGATAACTGGCACCATAGTAAGGATCTGATCAACATTTCATCAATGCGATGGTATCTTTATACTTGAATACCGGTGGCGTTATTTGAATCTGTGAACAAAACAACTGAAATGGAACACCACTGTGCTGACACAGTGGTATTATCTGATTAAATGTCTCACGATTTAGCCATTATTTAGAACAAGTATACGTATATTCTACTCTGATTTAAGCACATATACATCTACACAGCCAGTAGATAGTAAAAACAATTTGCAATAATAAAGTCAGTTACATAGCTATATATTGTAACCAAAGCATTTAACACATTTTGCACGAATGGTAACCTAGGAAACAGCAACCTGGTATCAACTTAATGTAAATACGATTAAAATGACAAATACACTGTTACTATATTGGATTTCACGAATATTAGGGCACGCCTGTAATTGATATGTTTACATCAGAAAACTACTTGCATAAAGAAAGTAAAACATCAGATTCTAACAAATTGCATCGTTGACTGTTTATTATGTGATGACTGTATTTTCAACAATATCGTCATTTTGATAGCATTCTGTGTCTTTAAAATTTAGGCCTTACAGTGGATATCCAGAAGTACTCTTGCTCCAAAATTACTGTTTTGTGCTAATAGAAATGATATTTTGTTTCAGCTAAATTATTACGCGCGTACATCTGGACTGAATGTACCACAGTGTAAGTGAAACTGTATAAATAAACAAATGGCCAATGATCATATAGTGGTTCTGTTCCAAAACAATACAATAAATGCTACTAAAGCTTGTTTGCTTAATTAAGACGAGGGCCACGTAGGAAATGATGATCAAACATCACGAATAAATATATTCGTCTAATTGATACTAAATTATTTCAAAATTTGCAATTAAGAGATTTTAGATTTTTGAGTTCACAAACTCTCGGCGACGGACATATTTCATTGTTTAGCTGTTTAAGTCAAACATCAAACTTACAAGTATATGGTGGTGAGTCATGCCACATACATATATTCCACATAGATGTGGGGAAATTAATCTATTGAAAAGCTATTTACGCTCAACTTGGTCTTCATCCAAAAGGAATGGTGGTGATGCACTAAATGTTTGTACACTCAAGAGAGTGTTTCGCTCGAAGCAGTTATCATCAAAATAGCCTTTGAGAAAAATAAAGTATTATCATGATATTTAGGGATAAATAGCATGACATTTGAATGTTAACCTTTTTATTATGTTTATTGGCGAACAAAAACAAAATACCATGACATGTGTTTGGCAGACGTGCATTTAGTCACTAATATGTTCGTATTACATGTATTAATTAATCAAGATGGGTATGGACTAGTTGCAGAACTAACAGTGTTAATTGTTCGAGTGCAATTAACACAAGAATGGCAAACACCGTTTCTTTACCACAGTATTTAGGGTACTTAAGTCAGAAAGAATTGACTTTGTGTGATTCGTTTCCATACATCTTCGAACTAGTTTTTTTAAATGAGAAACTTTGGGTTCGGGCGGTCAGGTGACTTTTTTTAAATGCATTTCCAATTTCGATCATTCAAAAAGCATCATTTATTATAGGAAATAAAGTATCGGTTCAATTATTAACTCAGTATTACTATCAAGGTAAATTGTAAACAAACAATAGATATACCGGTAGCATTACGCCTGTTTGGAATTGCATCCAGTCATATTAAGTAACAAATATCATATATTTATTGACTATAGAGCCGTTGAATATAACTTCATATTTGATTGTTTACTAAGTCAAAACTGTTTTATTAAGCGTATTTTATTTAAACCCATTATTAATTACATTGTGATTTATACTATTGAGTTTTAATGCATTATTCAATAGAAACAGAAATACATGTACATCAAAATCAATCGTGAAGGACGATGAATATATCGCAACAACCACTAACAATTCCGGTTGATGAATGCTGACCTGATTCTATTTTTAGACTGGGAATTTTCGAAATTTCCGTTAGATATTTTATTACACCGTTGAATAGGACATTTACTTTATATGATGGACCAGGCTGTGACCCAATCAAAAAATGTTTATTTATAGATCGTATAATAAAATTGGTTATTGACGGGATATTGTTTATTACACGAATATCGTGAAAGTGGGAACTCATTGTAACGTTTACAGGTAAACGAATATAGGTGACATTAAGGGAGTGTTTCTTCCCGAAGTGTTGATACATGTGATTGAGGTGTACAATACAGACACTAATGATATCGTAATCGATATAGACGTAGATGACATTGTATAATCGCTATATACAGTCCAGCACCGTTATATATATACTTATATATATTATTGAGGTATTCGAATATGGAAACCGTTGACCACTCCAGCATCATGTCAAACAATTACTTAGAACGTATACAAGTAATAAGAAGGGATGGTTTAGATAAACAACAAAACATATATTTATGTACTACAATGTATTATAATTTACAGTTTTATACGCATTACATACATCGTTATATTAACCATTTCAGTAACTGAACAAGTGTACCGTGTTTGTACGTAACTTCTCTATTCAAAATGATACAGGAACCGTATTTGGTCAAGACATGTTATTCCTTATTGGAGTAACGCATTAATGATACAAACGCATGCGAATGAGTTCTATGTTTCCTTTTATATTTAACATATGGTTCACTGTGAATCCCAAATAAGGATCTTTTTCCAAGTTACTGCTTATATTGTGTACAATATGGTCGATATAAATTTACGTAACAGCGAAAATGAAAGAAGTCTTTTATATTTTGTAGAACCCCGACTGTGGTGACTTTAGCTGCATTTTTTCTATTTTGTTTACTTACGTCAAACAGATATAATCTGCATCGAAATGCCACGAATCAAAGATTTGCGACTTTTTTCCTAGTCAAGTAACCGTATAGACGTTTTTCCCATGACCTCAGCTAATCCCCTTATGATTCAAAAACGCTTTGTTAAGGTAATATTAATTATAGAACTCTTTGTGATCATACGGCTAGAAATGTCGATATTTAACGACATAAAAGAGAGGTTTGTGATAGAAGACCCGTCGATGAACGATTCTGTAACACTTCGTTCCATGAATATAAGTCTCTTGGGGTAAATTAATAGTTTTATACGTGCCCGATTCAAAGACACATAGACTATTATTATGGGTGTATGATATATCAATTACACTAAATGACAATTAAGCTACAGATGAAAAAAGATGAGTTTATTTCCACCGCGTCGGAGTGCGGTGTTCTTGTGGAATGAAGATGCGCAGGGCGGTTTTGTTTGCAACACACAAGGTTTTGTTTTCAACTGGTTTGTCAAACTGTCCGATTGTTCAGTAAAACTGGTTTGAAACGAAAGAGGGTTTTGTCATTTGTTTTTTTTAAAAATTAGAATCTGATTGTTAAACCTTCCAAACTACCCTCGCAGGCGGTTTGGTCAGTTTGATCCGTCCGAAATTACATGCAGTTGAGAGCGGGAAAATGGCCGACCATGTTGACAATTATTGAAATTCTCAATACACACTTTCTTATCTGATATGATTAGCTATGGTCGGATCACCTTACCAGTCTGTAACTACCTTCTAACCAATTCAGCCGCTAATGCGGATATAAAACACTATGCATGTATATTTAATCAAACCATACCGAGCGATTCCCTTACGAGTATGTCCTTACAAAGACCATTATATTGGATTGGTTTCAAATCGTTTTACTCTTTAAAGACATTGACCAATTCTTGTATAAAGTGACTCCCTCAAAAAGCATCAAGAATCTTAATTGTAATATTGACCCTTATCATTATAATCATTTCACGGTCTGTAGACTTGACGCCTAGTAAAAAAAACATGGTCATGCATATTATTGATTTATAGTGATAACTAGAGTATGACTAAATTCCTATTGTTTTTAATAGCAAAGAGTAACTGATTTTGTAAACAGAAGCTAGTATATAAATGACCAGCCCCCTTTTATTACCCCCTACTGTAGATTCAGGGGTCTTGCAGGTCCATTAGTCGCATGCCCCGCATTACCGGTTCAGTGTCTTCAACTTTGTTAACTGGCTAAACAGTTCTATTGAGGCTCCTTATTCGCTTCCATTCATCACGTGTCCTTTTACATAGCTTATGTTTGACTGTCGCGACGTACTGCTTCGGCTGAGAAATGACAGTCTGCGTAAAATGTTTAATGAGGTCTGTCTTCAGCAAGCATTTAATTTATATTCATTAGTAATGTATTTGAGCTCTTAGATTTTCCTTCGTACCATATAACTGATGATTTTGGAGTGTAACAAATAAATTTTGTAAAAAAATCTAGACACATTTATTACAAAAATATGTTGACATAATCACCTTAATTAGTTAACGTACGTACTTATCTTTCAGACTTAGGCATCAAGTACAATGTATATATTTTAATGAAATCATCTGCGATTATTTTCTTTATGTTTTTATCTATGTGTTCTTTGTATGAAAGCTCTTGTGCCTGCCAACTTTAAAATGTCATAGTATCTATCAGTTCTTCAACTGGAGAGTCCTTTGTTTTGTTGACTAGCACGTCTACTTTCTTCTGTTTATCTGCCATAACCTCTTTGGTCTTAGCTCTATTTTTTACTTGCTGAGCTGTCATGTCGTGTGGCCATTTTAAATTCTTAATATTTTATACACAACTTATTATATTCAAAAGCCCAATCAGTGATACATTGAATGGTCTAACTATACGAATACCGTTTAAATCTTCATAGTAAGCATTTAAATAATTCATTCCATAGCAACATTTTTAAAAGCATGCATAGTACCGTATAGCAAAATGCAATTATTCAAATACATCGTTATCAACCATTTCTGTTAAGTTGCATTTCCAGACCCGCATTATCTGCAAAGGATTCTGTATATTATAGCACTTGCAGGCTACGTTTTTTGCCTGTAAATGAAATTACTAATCATGGGTAAGACTGTGAGCTGCATTTGAACGAGCGTATTATATACAAAAGAGTATTAATGAACCCCTTCATTATGAATCAACTTATTACAATATCCCATAATGCATCTAAGCAAAATTGCGCAATATATGTCGATAATGTAATAGCTAGTGTAATCTATTATCGTTGTACATCGAACTTCATTCAATTAACTAATTGACACTGCCATGTTTTAAAAAATATAAATGCGCCTAAGTGATGACATTTGCACACTCTCCATTAAGTGGATTAAAAGGCTATTGAAATGATGCATCATCTGGTGCTAAGATTATGCATTGCATTATACAATCAGAGGTTAGAAAATGGTGGCTAAAAGTGATATATATGCGGTGTATGTGTCCTTCGTTGATAGAGAAGACACACGATCTTTATCATACGCATGAACAACAAAGTATGGTTATAACTTATTCTTGTAAAGAATACGTTGTAAGCTTATTAAGAATACAAAGGACACGTAAATTGAAACCGAAGCCAACAGACAGATTCTATCAAAAAGGGGATTAAATCTTTGTGAGAATAGGATATTTCTGGCACTCTTAGACAATAATATACTTTGCGATATGTATGGAAACCCGAGTACTTTATCCAAGAAAGAAAAATGACAATGTAACCAGAACCTGTAATGTATATGTCATTAACAAGGCTAATTTAGAATTGAGATGATAGAACATGTATATAAAAATGATTACAAAAACATGATCAAAACCAGACAACAGCAAGGGATAGGTTTAGTTGTAACAATTCCTACACCAATGAAATTATATATGAAATAGTTTGTTTGTATCATCGGATTTAACGCCTATTTCAACATTAGTTCAGTAATATCGTGGCGGGCAGTTATCCTAACCAGCTTCAGGGGATTTCATTTAGGCCTTAACTAGTACCAACCACATTCTATCTGAAGCTACTACTAAGCTATTTCAGAAGTGGAAGGCAAATGAACAATTAACATAGGATGTAATTTATTTACTAGTCACATTGTCGTGGACAGTGTAAGCCTCGCCCAGGGTTTGAATCACAGCATCTTGATTAGTAGATTTACGTTCTAACCACTGAGCTAACCGGGCGGGCTATATATGAAATGAAGTCGACGACAAATATGGACAAAAATGGCAATAGTAATACCGCTTATTGAACCTAACACAATCTTATATTAATGTAAACGTTTCAAGTAACCGACATTTAATGTCAACTATCGAAATCCTGTACATTTAACGTCTTAATATAATTACAATTTTGAAAGGTGGAATTAAGGGATCAAATTGTTTTGATTATAGAAAATAAGTTTGTATATAAATATATATATACTAGTATATATTTTTAATATGAATAAAAAAACACTCATTACACAAAACACACGAAATATGGTACAATCTTCTGAGAGTTTTGTGAAAACATCTTCTTAGAACAGCAGTTTCTTAGAACAACAATGATTATCACTGACAAAGACCGTACTTCACGCGTAGAACAAATCTGGTGAAAAATTATGTCAATAATTGCTCATCAAATTTATACCGAAAATTTATTGAAAACATAGCAGGAACCATAATTTAAGAATTTGTAGTATAAATCACTTCACCCGAATCCTGCAGGGATGTACTACATTGATTATGTCAAGGAATATTCTCTTGGTTTATCTTAGAAAGTGTGACTCTATAAACGTTCTATTCCGCTTTTTAAAGTTACATTGTGTCTATGTCCATGTCCAAAAGGTGTCCATCACTGTTATTGGACATCCCGGTGACACGTTTCCTGACTCTCGGACGTACATTCATGTCTAGTAATCCGTATTAGCAATTAGTACATGAATGTTGGATGGTTCTTGTTCAGAGAAACTAAACATTCTAATGTAGCTGATAAAACATCACGACGCACTAACAGCTTATGTCATTTGTCGACTTTCCAGTTTAACAAAGGCGGATGTTCGCGGGCTATGTTTCGGGCAGAACACCAACCTCCCATCAGCAGACTGGACAGCTTATTCATTTGTGTTTGGTTTTGTATGGGATTTGAACTTCCAGTAATGATTGTGGGCCCTTAAGACGATCGAATTCCCTGAATGTAGGAAATCGTGACAGGAATTATACAGTTCAATTAGCGGTCTCGTGAAAAACCTGATTTTCACGTAATTGGCTGCTTAAAACGAATTACGATTGAAAAGACATTTTTTGTCGACAAAGCAGTTCTGATTTTGTTTTGAACGTATTTGTATTGAATAATTCCGTTTCAAAGATGAGTTTATTGTAAAGTCCGTTGAGTTATACTGTAAACTTTTAAAACTTTTACGCACTTTTGAGTATTATTATAATAACTGGTAAAATAAAACACTTATCGGACTTCTAAACTCTCATGAGCATCTTTATAATTCAGCCTTCGTGAAGTGTCTCGTTGTACTATGCAGTAACTTTTCATTTTAATTTCAAAACAATTGCCTCCGAGATTTCAGAAAATATTAATGAGTTGATCTCAAACTGAACACGACATGCTGTTATATGGCCTCAAGAGACTCGCCCACGCTTGCTCAGTACTGGGAAAGCAATCCACTGATATTGTCGCTGGAAGTGAATCTTATATTTACTAGTTTAATAATATGCATACGGATCGTGTCGAACTATTTTGCTGCAGTAATAACAAAAACAAATAATGATGAAAACAATTGTCTATCCGTCTTTACCCGGATGATGTACTAGGGTATATAAATAATTATGGCTTGATCGACACAATATCAAACTGACAGAACGAAACGATGCAAATTCCCTGAGTATGCGGTTTATAAAATTGCAATATAAATGCATGCCATTTTATCAATTTAGAAACACAAAATTATTTTAAACATTAAAGTGATGTTAACACATGTATATTTGATTGATTGTATTGTCATATGTCTATTATTCATCTAATAGTATGTGATTTTAATTTTGTTTCCCCAGGATTAAGTGTGAGGTAGAGCCCTCAAAAACTAGTGTTAATCCCTTGTTACTTTGCTAAACAACGTTCAAAGGCATTATTTTGTTCCCCACCTTCGCATTGTCGCAGGCTTGGAGTTTGTGAAGATGGGAATTTATTGTGTGTGTGTTTTTTTTCTAGAAAGAGTTATCCCTTACATGTCCATGTATCATAAGCCATTTGTAATATGTTAAGTTCTTGAGAAGTTAGCCATTTGACTTGACAAGTATTATGTCGTTGTAAAACTGTTGTTTAAAACAATGATCAAACAGTCTTGTGTAGACAACAGCTTTCAACAGAAATCAAACACGTGCAGACGATGTTTACAAATATTATGTCAGTATGTATTTGACTTGAATGTCATCTATACAATAATATACAGTACAACATCCGGAGTGGCCCTCTATTGAGCAACAACATGCGTTCAACAACAACATGGGGTTTTACAATGCACGATTTGACTATTGATTTTACCTCTCTAGAGCAACAACCACTCAACAACAACATACATTTTCTGCTCCCAAACAAAAGGGAGGAGAGATTACCCTGTACTACAAATGTAGTATCATATTGGTCTTCTTTCAGAAGACGACATTGCATTAAAGTTAATTGTTGTTGTCATTGTCGAGTGTGCTAATGGTCTACTTGATAAACAACATGACAAATTTGCTGACCTTTTGTACTTAATTGACATTTCAGGATACACATCCAACAGCGTGTTTCCAGATGGAATAAAACACAATCACTCACATTGTCAGGATTGCAGACATCTGTTAGAACAATCCATTAACTGATAATGCCATTACACAGAAAAAAAATCGAGTCGATGTTGTCCTTAGTTGTAACTTGAATATAATATTACGGACGAAATGCGATAATCGTTCAAGGTTGCGATCGTAACGCGCTGGACTACTAATTAAAATGTCGTGGGTTCAATACTGGGCTCCATCTTTCGAATTTCTCAGTGAAACTTTTTCAATGACCACATCCCAACTGTCTAGCCAATTATTGTACACGATAAAGAATCATGAAAAAACTATTAAAAACGAGTAAGGATATAAATACACGGTCCTTCTCCCGTACTCTCTGAGCGGCTCTGAAAAGACCATAGCTGTCGAATGGAATACCGTTGAGGTTATTTGAAAGGCCAATTTATAAAACAGGGTCCACAGCAATGTTTTCTTAACCTGTCCCAGAATCCCAATCTGCAGGTCTTATGACTTCCGCTTACAATGACGTCATGGTTGATAGAGAATTTCATTAGATGGTTACATATGATAATTAGCTTAATCTTCCGAATGTGCCAAACCAAATATGAACGAGCCATACAGGGACGGGAAGTAATCTAATATATCCATAACTGCTTTAATGATCTAAATGCAAATGTGTGATTTCGAAGATTTATTATATTATACAAGTTCAAGATCAGAGTATAGTACCCACTGAACAAACAAGAAAGTGTTTCCTTTTTTACACATTTTTCAGAGTTCCAATTTCGCGGTTTCCTATTCTAAAAACCGTCCTATTTACGGCGGTAATTCAAAATTCTATTTTTGAACTGCCACGATTTACCGAATTGTTCCAATTTACGCGAGTGTTCCAATTTATTGCAGTGTTACCTTTGTTCAGTGTATTTAACATCAATTTACAAAGTCGACAATAGCTCATAAACGATATTCATTTTATCCTCATACAGTTGATTGTATTGTGTTTCCCAAGGGAGTGCAAGCAGACAAAACGCAATGTTCCAATCTGATGTTTTCTCCCTTACTTATGAACACTACAGATTAAACTCGAAAATCTGAAAAGATGGGGAGAGTTATTGAACAACAGTAACGCCGTATTATAGCAATTAAAGTATTAATTAATATTATTCTATTTCTGAAAATAGGCGGACTGATTTTGGAAATGTTTATTATTTTTATAGGTTTCCATGATAGAAAATCATTTACCACGAGGTTAAAAAATACATTCCTTTAAAGATTTTACCCATTAAAGTCTATGAGAGTAAATTATTTAAAAAAAATATAAAATAAGAACATTCATTTCAATGAAAACTCAAGGTAAAAATGCAATTTAACACGGTATCAAAAACTACAGTTCACCATGCAATATCTAAAGAATGTTTTTTTTTAACTAGCACAATTCTTTTTTTAATGTGTCGTAAAATAGATTATAATATCCGATGTAACCATCAAAGAAATAATGACAATCGGGCAATATTGTTTTTGTAAATTTTAAATTAACATTTATGTATAGCATTAAGCTAAATACAACAGAAAAATCGGGAGGGAGTGAGAATCCTAATACCTTACTAAAGAGAAGTGTTAGTTGTAATTACGCGAACGTACTGTTGCCATGAGAACTCATTCAATGTATGTGTAAAAAATGAACAATGAGACAATATATTATTTTGGTTTTGTACTTTTACAAATTAGAAATGTATCTAAATGTTTTATTTAACAATATTCATGTGCCTTTGAATTGCTAATATAAATTTATTGATCAATGATAGAATAATAAGCCGCTCTAAAGTTGATAAACATACGATATCCTGGTAGCAATATCAGCGACTAGGTTTTGCCTCCCCGCATGGAATTGGCTTTGATAAAAAAGTGTTAATATCGTCTTAATCAGATTTGCAAGGCTGTCGTGCACTTTTATATAAGCATTAGTTTAGAAAGAAGGCGGCACTTATTGGTTTTCATGAATTATTATATAGTTTTAGACAGTTTATCTAAACTGTCCATATTTACTTGGAATTATATGACGATAGATACATGTACTTTAGCCTCTAGTGAGCGACTTTTCGCAATCGCTGCTAAATATCCCAAAGTCATCTGCCATTAAATGTCGCACCAGCCGCTAAATGTCGCAAAACATTATGCCGTTGGATTTCGGTAATGTCAAGGCGTTGCGACATTTAACAGCGAAACAATTTTAAATGATACATTCCAAGAAAATAGAAAGAAAAGGATATGAGTTACCACATTTTGTCCATAAATACACATAGAAACCTTTTTTACGACATATGCTGCAAAATTAATTAGGGCCAACATTCTGACTTGAGTTTATAATTCAGAAGTATTCCATGAAATAATTCAAGTTCCATCCGTTCGCATAAAGCGGATTACATTGGACAGCATCCTGAAAATCAGTAATCTTTTAAAATCAGCACAAGGGCGATTTATTAACACAATCCATTTAAGCCCCATTAGCTTTTTGCTGTAGAAAAATATATGCAAAAACATTTAATAACTGATATTATCCCAAGATAATTATTACCGACGAAACAAGCCCTTTTTCGTCTGAAAACAATAATTTCACTGTGATTTTTGCTTTTGTAAACTTGAAATATGTAGAGCGCGTGACGTCACTTGACTACGTGTACATAGCATGACTGCGGGAAAACTCAGGTGTTCTATAAACAGTATTTATTTCAATGATATTGAAAAAAATACGATAGTTGTTTCGGAAACATTTATTCTTGCAATAAAGTAGGCACGGGAGGAAAACACACCGGATTCCTCTGTTATCGAACAAACAGAAACTATTAGGACCAATACATTTATAAACTTATGGGACTTTAACGTATTTATGTTGTTTACTGCCTAGCAAATCAAACTGAAATTCATTAACTTAAAGTCATTTAAGATATTTATCTCCCCCAATAGGACAAGCAATCGTCAAGCAGCAATCGAAAGATGTGCTTCATAAAACGCTTTAAAGAGCATTGAAATTAGAAAACATCATTTTTTATACATATTAAAAGATTATTTTGTTTAAAAGAGATCACTTCACGATAAACATCTAATGTTTAACAAACCCCATCCAACACGACCCTCTATCAGTGAGAGGTTACCGTGATTTGAAGTCAGCGACCTTATCCACCCGGCCACGGAGGCGGATACAAAATTTAGAACATAGCACAGTATCCCTGAGGGTACCTCCAATAAGCGTTATGTATGTTGCACGGTTTAAATACAGCCATAATTACAAGACATGTTAATGAATGTCTGTATGCATGTGGACACTAGGATACTAATTTATATTTTCTGTGATTATTGTCCTCTTTCAGGAAGAGACGCGTTCGCTGAAATATGTTGCATGCGTTACTTGAATACTCGAGAATAAATTTCCTCTCAGTGAAGTGTTATTAGGAAACATTTCTTAACATTTGCAATCAGAAGTACCAAATCAATTGAGAAGCACTGATTGTTTTGAAGGTTACAAGACAACAATGTCGTTGTTGAACAGTAACTCAAGGATTGGGATCGTGTCTCCTCATAAGACGCAACATGGCCGGGGATCTTTGTGTCACTTGTATATGTTTCAATGGGTTTACCGCCATTTTTCTTTTTTTTCCCGATTACATGCGGTGGCCGGTTCACCTAACTATTCACCATGGGACTGTATTCATAACCCTTCCACTAGTAGCCGGTATCTTCTCTACAAATGGAGGAAAGTCGGTGACATTTTTGTCAAATTTGTCAAAGCTCGAAGGTAACAAGTCAAGCGACCTAACCACTGGAACAAGGTCGCTGTCCTAGTGGTACAAGTACATTACCGGTCAATGTTGCCGACATGCGCCTTATGCGGCGTATTAATTAGCTCTTGTACATTAAAGAAGTGAATGTCTACCAATGGGTTTCAGGATCTGCTTGCTTTTGTAGCTCAATGTACTCACGCCTAAATTGATTCTCGTTCAGTAATCACGTTGACTGATGAAAGGCAATATTGTAATTGATTTATTTCGCATAAAATTGCTTTAATAAATTGAGTTCTTTTTAATGGTACTTACACGTAAAACAACGAGTTCACCTAGAGGTCGTCGTATAATTATTTTTAGTGCTACTTTGTGTTTTATATTTGTTACCTCGTCATAGATAACAACGTCGTTGAATAAACGTGACAAGTTAAAACCCTGATCCTCAATGACGTTCTTTTAAACCTTCGCTGTATCATTTAATCATCAAAACACTAATAAATAAGATACAATGTACATGTGTATAAGCCTTCAACATATCAGTATCAGTAAAGTCTGAAACTTCATTGACATCATTCATTTAAACAATGCTCATGTAAAAGATATTGCCATCCATTCAAGGTATTGTGATGACATTGATTATCATTATCACGGGAATGGTTTCTTTTTCAGACCGTTATCATGTCGTGGATAACATGTAATGGATATTTAAATCGAAGGTATATCAATCCTAATAGAAATATGGTCACATTGGTACACAATGATATCCTTCTGAATAACACCATTGTTGTTAAATATAGCAATTTCAGGTTGCAAGACCACACGATCTTCTACACGTTGAAGTTGAGGTGGCGTTATAATTGTGTGTTTGACGTCAATAGCTCCAGATAAGTGCGATATGTCGTTTCTGGTATCATAAATTGTTGTTCTAGCAAGTGTTGTATTCATGGTAAATGATTTTACAACGTTAGCCTGTTGATTAATTACCTCCTCAGTTTGAACTCAAGTCCTATACAAATTTCTTGCGTGTCTGTGAATATCTTCAAAAAGTTCAGACCGTCTAGTGTTTCTATACATAATGTTTTTGAGTGTGTGCACTTGATTATTGATCGGTGGTCGAATGGTAACGCGCTGGTCTAGTGAACAAAAGCTCTTTGGTTCGGATCTCGGCTCAGCTATTCGACATTTATTGGGCGCTTTTTCTGTGTCCCCCAAACTATCGAGCTACTGTGTCTAGAAAATCACTGGGAACGGATGAGGCTTGTATCGGTGCTTTACACCGGGTACGATAAGGAACCAGGAATAATTTTCGATTTAAGATTAGGAGTTCTCCAGTGTCTTCGTTCTCTCCTGTGCGGCCCTGAAATGACCATAGCTGTTGAATGGGTCGTTTTTCTTTAAACAACATTCAGTGTTCATCTGTATGTCTCATGATTTATTTCTATTTCATCAATAGGGTCTTATTTATGGAAACCAACTAAATCCACGTCCAGAGATATGCTCCTTCGCTTCAATTCGGGCCAACAACCATGTAAAAATCATGAAACAATAGTCGAGCTGTGAAAGATAAATAGTCCCCGGGGTTTGTTTGCCAGTGTCTGAATCTATAATTACTATATTTTCTGTGATATTGTCTCCACTTGCGGCTTTCACTTGACATGCGCCATTAGATTAAATACAAATTTCTGTCACGTGTACAGACATGTCGCAATTAAGCACACAATACAAATTCATTAATTGTTGATTTATTTGACATTGACGCAAAATAGTAATTTAGAATTCTAAATGATAAAAATAAGGATGATGCATGAAATGATACCGTTATTTTGTTGATGATAGTTTTATTTACATGATAAATAGTGTTGTTTGTGTTTGATATTTGATTGTATCAGATATTTGATAATATTGTTATTCTATTATCGGTTCATTTTAAATGACTGGATATCGTATAAATGACAATGGAGCAAATTTGTGAAATATTCATGTCTGGTTCGACATAGATAGAATTATGCAGGACAATCCAAAGTTTAGAACAAGGAGATGGAAACCACCTTCTTGTCTATCATGGAGATGTCTTCCTTTCAACTTTCTCATCAGTTTTTAAAGACATGTTTGAATTATTGATGATAGATCAAGTAAAACGTATATTTACCTACTGTACAGTTCCGTAAATTAAGAGCCTAAGTATATAAAACCATCAATCGGAACTCCTCGGTATTTGTCGGAAGAAATTTGCTTCAGACATTATAGGCAGGTCGCCATTTTGTTGTTGTTGTTCACGGGCTACCTTCCATCATTTCTGACTTTAGGAAATCAACTATTGAAGCAACCAGTATCTCGTTCAGTAGGAACTTGATTCCCATTTTATAATCGCGAACGATAAACCCGTTTGAAAGTTTGTAATTCCTAGAATGATTCTTGAAAACGAGTACCGAAAAGTAGTGCCGAAAAAGTAGTGACTGGAAACCGAATAACCAAAATTTGTAACCCTACACTTAAGTACGAGGCATATTTCTCAGTTACGGAAATGCCCGAATAGTTGCGATTGTCAAATCGTGAGTGTTAGTAGTTTGCATAATCCTTCATCCCACAGCTAATGATGTATCATTGTAAATTTGTCAATTGTCTAGGGAAATACATCAGACACTAATAATGTTATCTATAGACGTCTAACGTAAAAAGTATTAAATAAAACACGCTTTATATATTATTGCTTCGCCGTGCTAATTGAAGATCCGTGCATCTTGTCTCTTTCATTACCGCCTCTGGATTATGTTATGTCAATTTTATTGTAAATAACAGAAACGTAAACATTTCTGTATCCAGTTCTGTGTTGCAGACATGTTTCTGTCGTAAATCAATAATCATCATATGTTTTTGAATAAGTTATTCTTTTTCAGTGACTTCAACACCGTTTTTTCAATTAAAGTTCAGTTATATATACGGCGGGAGTCATTCTTCGCCATTCTAAAGGAATTCTAACGATTCTGTCACGACGGTGAAACAATTAAAGTGTCATTGAAAATGCTTGTGTTTCAATGCAGTAGTGTTTGGTAAACGAACATTTATATACACGTTTAACGAAGCATTAGAAATGATGATAAAGATTGACATTAAATGCTTATAAAAGCTAGATAAATAGAAATGAATTAGGCTCTAGAATCGGGTATGTCATTTACAAGTGATTTAACAGAAGTCGCTCTGGTATAATTGAAACGAGTATGCACGCGAATGAACTTTGGAATGCCTTATTAACTGGCTTCATAAGGAAGATAATATTCATAGTAAAAGACAAAGAGAAAACTTCTGAAGAACTTTTAAGCATAGTTTGCTATTCTTTCTTTGATGGTACGTTCATATAGCATGCTATGCTCGACTTTGGGCGATACAATCTTGATCTGATCTCAATCAGCTTAATTGCTTTCTAATTTATATTCAAATTATCTTGGAAAGGTCATTGTGCGCGTGACTTTCCGTCATCGACTCTGAAATGTAGGTAAAATATATCGGTAAAGTAATCGATTGGTACCTAGCGTTTTAAGCCATGACTCTAACAAAACGTTTGGTATCCAGCTCTAATTAATACAAGCCAAGTACTCGTGATAAAGAAGTTTTACTGAAATTTGAGTGTTTATATTACAATGTATTCTAGTTTTCATATGAATGAACAATAATACTGTCTCTAGTCTGAATTAGTAAAATACAGAATACATCTGCTAAGAGCAGAAAATGCATAAATTCTGCATCGCGTTCATTCAACTGAATCTAAAATTATTCGGCCATAAAAGTCATCTTATAACAAAAACGTATTCAGGCAATTCGATTGCTTCGTCTCTCGTATAGGCTTTGGTATAAGTACATGTATTCTCATTTTTAGTACGATAAATATCCGTTGACTGTTGGGATCATTGAGTGCTAAGACCTCTTAGACCTTTCGGAATGTGCCTCTCAAGTACCCTGGGATTAATTGTCTTTTCATGATCAAACTCATATAACTCAAGTATAAGAATTTCTAGATAGGTACAATTATCAATTCAGTCTTAATGTATGAAAAATTCATTTCGAGTGCCAGGTCTCAGGCATAATCTTTATTGATGAAAAACATTAAAGAAATGAGTGTTGTATAAAATACTCGTATATAGTCAAGGACTTATATACATACATGGATTCGCAACTTCCGTATTAACAGTTTAAAGTAATCAAATCCCGCGATAATAAGACTTGAATCAACGGGAATACAAGCTGTTGTTTACAAAAGCGAAAATACGAAAATATCCGTGATAATCCGAATGATAATAACAGCGAAAACATCCGTGGTATTCCGAATGTTTAATCTCGGAGACGAAAGGATTATAATAGATGTCCGCCATCTTGGAATATAAAATGTTCGACTGATGCCTTTTTCAATGCTTATACTTAGACTTTGTGGATTATAAATGTATCTCAATATCTTTAAGGAATTTGTTGCATCCTTTACCAATTTTCCGTGCGCCCAATTGCCAGAGTTTTTTTAGTATAATCAAATTCGTAAACACCCAATTACAGCTGTCGGACATTGCCGAGTATATAGCAATGCATTGTGGGATCGCCGAACGATATCGTTTGAGCTATTTTTAGCAGTTGCGAATCCATGTATGTATATAAGTCCTTGATATAGTGAATTAGACTAATATTAAACTTACCTTATTGATAGAAAGCATAAATGTACATGTATGATATTATCGGAATTCCACGTATCACATTAGTGCATTTAGCAGGAATAAACCATCTTGTGTGACCCGGTCAATTTTAGAACGTACATGTATATGTAAACCTATGGAATTCTTTAGGTATGCTAAATTGTCAAATCTAAGTTGTTCACACATAACGAATCTGTAACTTGTCAGTACAGTATAATTTCTGAAAACCGGACTCCCTGACAACAATGAATTCTCTCAATTAACAAGTCCAACCTTTTCGGAATTTATCAAAGTTCTCTGAAAAACCTGAATTCTCAGAAAACCTGACTTTCCTCTCAGTCCGGAATGGGTTTGTTTTTTTCAGAGTTTTCTCTGTGTTAAGTTTTGAAATCGTTGTCTGAATAAGTATGGGCATTGTGTACATTCAGTGCATTGAATACCACCATGTTTTGAATGCCATGACCTTATTTTGACATTCTTTTGTAACAGTTATTATAGTAATTATGGTACACCAATAGCCTTGGAAATTGTCACTTACTTTGTGTTCTACGGTACCAACCAACACAACTGCCAGCCTATTTTAAGACGCTGGAATAACATTTTGGAGACAAAATACTTCACACGTTTTTGGTGTCGAACCCGTAATCTCTCGACTAAATAGTCCCGTGCTTTATCGACCTTCATACCATCAAATACGGTCTGATCGCTTATACCAACGATGTGCTTTATATGTAAAAACAAATAAAACACTTATGGTCTACCAAGGACTCTCCCTCTCTCTCATTGATATGGTTCAATAAATCCAGAAATATTAACTGAACATGTTTCATTTCAATTTAAATCTATTGCTCTTACTAGATATAAGAACTGGCAAGTTTATTGGATTGTCTCCCTTGGTTCAAAATGGTCCAATATTCCCACGTTCGTTGTAATGTATGAAATGGTAGATTTAGCTTTCTAATGAATGTTTTATGCATTTTGAAATGAAGGAGAACCATTTGCACAGTAAGGTAATAAAACTGATATTGGTTATATTATAGCTCAATGATAATTGTAAGTGTTTAATATCCAGTAAACTAGTTGGCAGCGATTTGTAAATTTCATCTTTCTCAAGATCTGATGTCAGGAGATTAACGTATTATTTTAACTTTGGAAGTTTTCGGAAGGATGAATATCATTTAATCACTATCGTTAAAATGAGTATCACCTCGAAGCAATTAGTACTCTGCTATCTTGACTAAAATACTATTAGATGTTCAAATATTTACTTGCACACATTGAAAACGAGACTGACATCAGACCCATTAAAACGTGAATGGTTGTAGATGTGACACACTTTGTCTTATTGATTCATAAGTGAATCTGTAATGTTACACCAGAGTTTCTGAGGAGGATAAACATGTGTGACTCATGAACATCAACTTTCGTAATTTTAAGTCTATTGACAATGATAGTCAATGTTAAATGTTTGCAAACTTCGCAGGCCGACAGCTCTGTCTAAAGTCGTTAATACTGTTAATACAAGTATAATAATACCTTGTGAAAGCGATATCGAAGTTTCATAACATGCAATCCATGATTTTAAAATCCCATAGGACAGCACTCAGTACTTTTCTTGAAATGGTGTCCCCCATTGTTGTATCATGCCTAGTATTAATTATCTATCATGCCTGTCCAGGTCAAATAAACAATCAAAATCAAAGTATTATATTTGTCAGTAATACTAAATATTTTCTTATTGATGTTTTTCTGAAAAAAGAAACAGTTTTGCTAGATGAAAGAACTTTAAATGATAAGGTCTTCAATTTGATACGAAAATCAATAAGAATGCACTGGAGAATTGTGAAAGTTTTCATGATAATAGAATCTATGAAACTTATTCATACGACTAGACATCAGACACAAACGACTATGAATGAATGAAATACGAGAAATTCAATGTTCCCTGTCTTGACAATATTTACGTCCACACGCATGGTCCATACCTACCCATAACAACCACGTGATATCCGATTGTCGATTATCATAATAAGCTTAATATATAATTAAGAAACTATCTTATCAGACTGTAGCAGGAAATTCAAATAAGTATACAATAGCTTTAAATTGGACACATTTTGAGTGAATTTAAGAAAGGCCCGGCATGAATAAGAAAATATCATCTACAGTTAATATTTCCCACTTCCGTTCCAATTCTTGTGACTCTCTTAATGAATGAACAAATACCTGCACCCAATTGTATAAACAATCTTTTATGGTTGAATTTAACCTTTTTGGTTTGGTTAAAAGGTTATCCGAAAGTTAACCAGAATCAAGACAATTACCCTTGTTGTACCAAACGCTAGACAAACTAAACAATTCAGAAGAGACAAACTGAGGACCTTAAACACTTCTTAACCAATATCAGACACTTTTATCTTACTGGAAATAATTTCTTATTAAATTTGACCAAATATTTATACGATCGCTTTACTTCTCTACAGCTACATGTATAAGGAGTAAGTTCGACATTGCCAAAATTTCCAAGAAGGGTGTTACCTACCGAGACCGGCATGAGTCCAATTCTTAAACCAGTGGAGCACGGCTGAGGTCCCTAAAGACATTGAACTTGGAATGCGAGGCATATGACGTATGGACCAACATGTCCTCTAAATCCACCGTAGGGGGGGGGGGGGGGGGCTAATAAAACAGTAGGGTGATTGATAGAGTAGCTTCACTTTACATAATCAGTTACTAACAACAGGAAGTTAGTCATAAATATCATAATTTTCAATATAAATCAATAAGTTTTATGATCCTATTCTTTGACTAAGTGTCAAGTCTACAAACACATAGCTGACCGTGGCCAGACAGGATGAATCTGATTAGGGGCAATAAAACAAGATATTGGACCACATTGGGATTGGGGGAGGCGTCACTTATATAGTACAAAAATGTAGCTGTTCAATGTCTTAGTATCCGTTGATTTATCAACAAATGCCATATCGAAGACCATATTAGTGTTTATATTGATTTAACATTTGTGTACTCGTATGTTCTTTTATAGCACAATGATTAATTCCAATCCTGCTAATACATCTGGACAATGTCATTGACTCATTGCAGTAGGTATTGTATCAAAAGTTGAAAAGTATCTCATTATTTGCTGCTAATTGTTTATCGTTAATACATTTGTCCCACTAAATGAGATCAACACATCATAATTATAGTAGTACCGCGATTCTATAAATGGTAAAAAAGACACGAATAATTGGGTCAAATGTGTGAAATACCAAATAATGTCAGTAGAACATTCACAATAGATATCTGTGTTTTGTTCATGCCATTGTAAGAGTACATTGTTCCAAGCTATGAACGTCGATGTGGTTGATGTGTAGCGATATAGATTAAAATCATTCAGAAACAACCAGAGGAAATGATGACTGTAATTGGTATATCATACTTTCTTCCAATTTGTTGAATCGTAGGTGGGGGATCGGTAAACAAATCTTGGCCTCGCGAGCTCGAACTCTTCACACGACATAATTATGTTCTGTCACTTTTCCTTTACATTAATTTGATTTGTGTAACAAAACTGGTGGAAAATGCCGTCCTAATGAAATAACAAAAACTCATGACATCAGTAAAGTCCATTGTAGTTTGCTAAACATGTTATCTTTTTAATTAACTAAATTCATTTGGGCTGAACCTCGTCCGCGACATTGTATTATATTGATCGTCTAATTTTAGGTGATTAAGTAAGCGCCTTCTGCGTACTGTATCACCCGACAATGATTGAAGATTACAAGGGATCTAAATGATTTTCCTGAACACTCGGTAATTAACCTGTAGTTGAGCGTATTTCGAGAGCCAATATAGATTAATTGATTGTTCAAAGTAATGTGACTCGATGGTGAACTAACAAACAATAACACACCGCCATTTCTCTCTTCTGATAACAGAGGGGCACACATGTACTGTATTGCGTAAATGGAATACGACAGCACTGTATAATAATTTTGTAATAACTTCAGTGATAATATTTAGTTGATATCTACAGTTTAAAGTATTTATAAGAGTAATATTGAATTACAAGTTATTGATATACTATTAATGATGTATGGAGTCTAAAGATGAAGTGTATATAGTGTTATAAGTTCTTGCTTACTGTGCAACCACTACCGTGCTACGGGTACCAACGTCTTGTTAAAAGGGACACTGGTAAGTCCACATGATCTTCTATCTAGGATTTACTTAGACGCCATAGAGTTAGCATCACAATGGTGTATTTTATTTATTCTTGAAATATTTCCGGAAGTCAGACACGAAGCTACTTGACATGTAATTCCATTTCTCGTAAACGTACATTAGGAAAGCCCAAAATGTTAGCCTAACAAGACGTACTGAACTTGATTAATGTTTAATGTCTACTAATGTGTTCTTGTCGTGCTTTAAAGCTTCAGTTATGGCCTCTAGTGTCTTCATTTTTTCGTCTGATATCCATTAATGTTTAAATAAGAAATGGAATTAATTCGGAAGTAACAATTACATATTCATCATTTTTTATTTCATTGAGTTTAAATAAAGTCGTACCAACAGACATGGCCAATTGACAACTTTTCTAAACTTCATCATCAGGTGTACACCTTGGCAGTATTGCCCACATTCTGTTTGCGGGACAGCTTCCTCACACGTGCAATTGGTTTAGTGGTCAAGGGTCAGAGACTGTTTATACTTAACCACGGAGGCACCGCCTTGCCTGCTTTTTTCCAAACTTACATGTTTTAGATAAAAATGTATTCCTAGAAAAACGCATATACATGCACAAAATGGTCCAAATACCACCTTCCCACTAAACCAAAGCCCGGCCAATACATAGATACATAATAAACGGACTGCAAAATACAATGTATAGTCAGAAGTTACAGAATACACACACGAAAAATTAGCCGCAAACAAAGACATTAAATTTAACAGCACTTATATTCAGTTCTCGAAGCATTTCAACATATTATGTCTAGTAGCTTCGGAGTTTAGATGTGAGAGCCGATGTATCATCCTTTGGCAATGTTGTGAAACACTACTGAGACTTAGTCTAGACAATTTCGATTCGTGCTACTGTAGGCATTAGTTTGTCAGAGCTTGACAAATAGTCAAAATTAAAAGTCTTACTGGATCTGAGACTGGGATGTTTTTGTATATTGATTTCATTTCTGACGCGAAAGATGATTTCATGGACTTCTTTAAGCTGAATTAGAGCAAATTAGGTTAATCTTTTGAAATGTAGTCGGATCCTGTACAATGCTAGAGCACGTATTTAAGCCCCATTAGCTTTTTGAATGTTAAAATCAAAGTTAGTCGTATATTCCATAGAAAGATGTCTTATCAGTGAAACTAACATTAACTTGTAATAAAAACATTCCGAAATGTTCATTGTTTAATCACGAAGTAGATACAGAACTGAAGCACTATACTTTTTTAGTGATATTTACGAGAATTTTTACGAGATGTGGCTAGAGAAAGGCATTAGTATGCAAATATTGTTTTAGAGCATATAAAACATATTTTTTCTATATTTTACTATTATTGAATCTATTGCTCTGTATTACTTAATTAAAAAAATTAAAAAGCTAATGAGCCTTTAACATATGTTCTTTGTACTGGTTGCCGACGACATTTATTTACTTAATAACCTTAAATATTACCTTTGTTCAGAAAAAGCATTTATCATACACTTAGAAGCACTATTGACTTGTAAGTTTCCTTTATACCACTAATGAACATATTGATATAAATGCGGTTGTCTACATCCATGTAGAATTACTGAGAACTATTTTATATGTTATGCATAGTAGATGTTAAAGAATAATGACAATACCGATTTTTCTGTGTAAATGCTCAACTCAGTTTTCATTATATTGTATTATATTTGTAATTTAATCTTTATCAATTTATTTTGTCGATTAGTTTTAGATTCTGTCTGGTATCCGTCCGAGTCTCCTTAGAAGCAATTTCCGTGTCCGACATGAGGTCTAGCAGTTGATGATGGTTGCCACTGTCAATTTGATATTTTCCAATACCTCAATTATCCAGACGCGCTATTTGCATCCTTTTCAAATTAAGCAATGTTTTCAATTTTAAGAAAAAATTTTGTTGTTGTTAATGAGTTGTGTCTGGGAACGTGCTTCTCTTATCAATAGAGTTGAAATAGGTTTGGGAAGCGTGAGACCCATCATTACCATCCTGCTCGTCTTTTGTCGATTTACATTAATTATAACGTCAATGACAAGTCAAATGATGTGGGCTACTAAAACATACTTATGCAAGCATGATAAATAAAGAGATTCGGGAGGTACTGTGTGCACAAAAAGATATGTGTCTCATAAGCCAACATGGGTGGCTCTTTCAAATAGGGGCGACACTATAATAAACAAAACCTTTACCGTATACATATTAACTCTAATATAATTTTATTCATGGGTGCATATAACTTCAATTACCAATGTTTTATTGCAATAAAACAAATACACGTCTTACAGAAAATACAAAATGCCTAACGAAATACTATGATGACAAAATCATAGATAAACATTGTTTGCTCGAAGAGCACAATCATGGCATAAAATAAAGACCCACATGTTTTTTTTTTCCAAGTTAGATTATCGATTACTAGTAGTTCAGATTAAAGATCCCTAAGTAATAATTTAAACACCTTTAAGGTTATTGTCGTGGGTGAAGAATTTGCTTCTATCACGGATCGTGACTTTTTTGTGAAGGCGTAAACAAAGCCGAAGACGAATGAAACACGCAGCACAATATTCTTTAAGAATTGATCACGCTAGCGAGGGATACTCACACCCTTAATAAGTTGTTTAATTAACACCAACACGATGCAATTTAAAGTATAACACGATGTGGTCGTATCATGCCCAGTGTTTTTGTCGATGTGATAACATTATTTAGAAATAGCAGTTATTGGACAATGTTTGATCATGTCTAATATAATGTGACAACCCACGAAATGAAGCTAATCAAGAAGCGAACAAAAATTGCATGAAAGCAACGAAGAAGCCGCTTAACGAATACAATGCATTCTCTCCAAAGCAACATACTCTGGGTGCCTCACAATTATGTTGTTTTGAGAGGTTGTTGCTCTAAAGAGGTTGAATTAATAGTTAATAATTCGCACTGTGGGGGAAATCATGTTGTTGTTGAAGGGAGGTTGTTGCCCAAGAGAGGGTCACTCTAGGGAGATTGCACTTAACGTGTTGTCTGTCGAGTGGTAAACATATATTACGCTATAGATAGTTTTCGGATATCAAAATACATGTAACCGTCTCATTTGCAAAGGCAGTTTAACGCAGTTAAAATTGTTTGAGTCGCCCCCTCCTCAATTATATTTGTCTAGTTTGAGAACTTCCCCGTTACGGATTGACCCGTGTTGCGGGTTTTTATCAGTATCTATTGTTCTGCGAACGAGACAACTCGCATTGCTTTTTTGAGAAAGTTTTTCCCCCATCATTCCCCATCCACCTCCCATACCAGTTTTCGATAGGTTTCATACAATATTGTTAGTTATTTGCTTTTCGTACTGTACAACAATGCTTGTTAAGGTGTAATATGTAGTGTGTAATGTTGTTGTTGTGTATTAACATACTATTATATTTGTTGTGTTGAGGGCGGCGGTTTAGGTAGCCCATCTATGTGTTTGGTCAATAATATTTTAATGTTTTTGCAAAAATCTGTTTCTAGTCATTTAGCAATATTCGTCATTTAGAAAATTAAAATGACATGTTCACTCTACTCTTGTTTTGTGATCTTTTATTATTTGAACACATATGAACGAACACCATATCATGATAACCCATTACTTAGGTGTGCGGTATGGGAATAGGAAGGGAAGATTCAAATATATCAGGTACTCCGATAGGACGGGACTGCTTCACAGTACGTTAGCACGTTGTACAGATAGTTTTAGATAACACAATATTTGCGTTTTGTTGTTTTGTTCGTGTTGGTGGGTTTGTGTGTTTGTTGGGTGCCTGGGTACATATTACTCAAATCGGATTCAACAGAAGGAAAGCCATTCCATGATATATCTCCGAGAACATGCATACTTACATCAAAGAAAATATCCATTCAAAGGGTCAACAGCCAATACGCAGTTTGGAATTGGAGATTAAAAACTTAATTGCTCGTTATAATTTCGCACAATGTACTTTATTTAATTACCACCTTCTCTCAATAGTTTAGTATTTTGTTAGTAGCCGATCAACTTCTGATTTCTACGTTAACTGCAGTATTACAGGGTAGCAAAATATTCCAGAATGTTTACATCATGTCATGGATAATTACAGCTGCATTAAACTCACTTACCTGTAATATAAACTCTTTCTATTCTTATCCCTGATGATAGACATATTTATCGCTGGCAGAAGTTGTATAGTATACGAAGAAGTATAATCTAGATGATCTGTATTAGTTTAGTTTATCTTACACTTCACAACTCAACTATTAATTCAATATCACAAAAATCGTAGAAAAAATAAAGAAGACAACAGATGCATATAGTTCACACCGGCTTATTCTCCGATGAAGATCTGTATTCTTACCTAAGCGATATCGATGTTGCCAATGCCTCGCTGGTAGAGTATGAGAGATATTTAAACTTTTCTATTTATCCGATTTCAGAGTGTGTGCTGCCACCTTCAGAGCTACATGTGGTCGTTAAGGGGTATACAGCATTAATTAACTGGTCACAAGAAGGCGATATAAGCTCAATCAAAAACTTCCAATTAACATGTGAAATTCTTGGAAATACTATTGGAACGGTGAAAGTAACTCATGGAATAAGCGGAGTTCATAGAAGTTATAAAATTTGGGGATTATTGCCCTCTCACAGGTAAATCAGTTTTGTTAATATTTATAATAAAACATCTGTTCATCGGTTATTTTAAGTTAATTTGGATAATTACGATGTCTGAGTTAAGGTAAGTTAAAGATAAGGTTAGTAAAGGAGATAATGTTCGCCCGCCGATCTGCTAGAAAAATAGCCGTTGTCATACGGTAATACTTCAGAAAGTCACAATAATTATTGTTGTGTACGCTTTAATGAAGCGATATAGTTGTTTTAATGAAATACGCGTGTTTTAAACAAACACGTATCCAAGAAGCCGTGGACTTCATGTGCGATAAACAACATTGTCGTGTTAGGAACTTTTCATACCTTACATTTGGTGGCGTCTTATTCACGTTCTTCTTCTGTGTTAGAAAATACATGACTGTATTTAGTTTTAATGCATGTAACTTTGTACCGTTATTTTGTTAAATCACGTACAGTTTTGCATTTTGTAAATATGTATTTATATAGACCATGTACTATGTACAAATCTTCAATAAAATTCTGTTCTGTTCTGTGCTGTATTTAGTTTTAAGGTATAATGATTTTAAATTAAGTTTTTTCTCAAAATTTGGAGGACAGATTTTGGAAATATTTATAATCTTTTATAGGTTTTACCGCCAGAGTTATCTTCCCTTTAAATTTGCATTTAAGTATATAGAGTTTTTGAAAGATTAAAGAACGCCCATTTCAATGAAAACAAGGTAAAAGATTCAATAATACACCGTCGATCTAATTTGATAAAGCAATATATAAGTCACCACGCTATATCAACAGAAATTGACATTTTTTCAACAAGGGCAGCAATTCCTATAAAAAAATGTGTCATGAAAAAAATAATAGTATCCACGGTAACTATCAAGTAAAGAATCACAATTGGCCAAGGGTATAAGGGTATTACTATATTGTGTAGCATGGAGTAGATACATGAGAAAAGTACAGTTTTATGGGTCTAATACCTTAACATGTTTGAATTAAAGATGATATTGATATGGAGAAACTTACATAGATCTATATCCTTGAACAGGTATTCAATTATTTGAACAAACATATATCTTGATAGTTCGCTTAATTCAAAGGTATAAATAATCTACTATTAATTTAAAAATTGAATTATCATTCCATTATATTATTATAATTTTATTTGAAAGGCTATCATGGTTTCGTATCAAATGATTTGTAATCAATTGAATGTATGTATGCGACAAATACGTTAGATATACACATTCTTAAATTTGGACTTTTGAACAAAGTGCAGGAAAAAGGTAAATATTTGCTTTTCTACGAATATTTTTACCGGATATTTCAACTTAAGAAACCAAATTCCGTTGCTATAACAATGTACATGTATTTTCAGTTCTCTTTTGGTAATGGATTATTTTTTACTATGAGAATTAAACATTCGCTTGTCCGAATGCATGATAAATTAGATTGAGTACAATATTCTGCTTTAAATGTTTGCCTTTTTAGTTTCTCATACTCTGGCGGTCATATTATTTTACAAACCTATTCAAAATTGGTTACTAAGTATCTTATAACCTATGGAAAACATGTTTGTTTTGTCAAGGCATGGGCTTAAAAGACAGAAAGCATGTACACAAGTTAGGGAAACACCATTCTATCATATTGTTTATGCGTTTCATTTTCTAGTCAATATTTGGATTATGTAAAAATATTTTTACTGACAATTTCAGTACACAACCTTTGTTCATGTTGCTAAACCTTGATTATAAAAACGGCGGATAGAGCTCATGTCGCAAACCCTCTGTCGTTCCCAAGGTGAGGTAATAGCAAAGCAAACAAATGACAGTATTTTATCTTTAAGAGACTGCTCAATCGATTGTATAAACACATAAATGTTTACTGATACGTTGCGTGGTTTACGAGTGTATTATCTGAGGCATTAAATGACATTATAGACGGAGCCGAATCTTAAAAATAGCGTGCAAAAGCAACAGGTTACCATGGATAATCTCGATGTTGAAAACATGTTTTCCAATATTTCTTAGTAACGGTGATAAGTCGATGCGATGGAAACCTACACCATATAATGTTTTGTTTGTGTATGAGATGAACAGAGAATTGCTGCAACCGCAACATTGCGCCAAACTGTGACAACACGTACTCAAATGTAACACAAATTCGAAATGATACACCAAAGAACAAGCAGACGTGAACTCAGAAATAAGATGAGCATGTACTATAGCTGGTTTACGTTGAGCGTTTAATGCCAAAATGCTTTAAGTTAATGTGGTTTCAAGGCGGTGTGCACTAATGCTTTATTTGCTCGAAGATTTTTTTTGAATATGTACGTGCCATACCTTGATGTTAAACGTATTATACAGACCATTTTTATCATCGGCATGTGTGTTATTCTTTTACTGAATAGCTTTCTTGAATATTTCCGTTTCAGAGAGCATTGATGAAATAAGTCTACTGCTTGTAGACCAAAGGAATTTCTTTGTTACTAGCTCCAATGTTAGATACATTATGCTATTACACTGATAGAGCTAGAGCATATTCCCGGTGTTGTCAAATTCAGTTGCTTCGTTAATTAGAATGCGCTAAGCGGCCTATTATGCATTAACGTATAATGAATAAATTAACATTTACATAGATATTTTCTCAGGTGTTTTGAGCTATAGTTTGTCTTCATATGTGTGAACTAACCGTGTATGGCTGTTCGCTATATGATTGACAGAAATTGAATTCTTGTGCAACAGCATGTTCCCGTACTCGATGTTCATTAGTGAACTGCACGCATAATGTTTTCATTGTGATTACACAACCATTATAAAATCAAGTATAACAATAATTGACGCGTGTCTGTCATAACTGAAGGCTTGCAGAATTGTTGAGCTAGCAAATGACAGAGACAAATTGTTTCAATTATTCACCATTCTGTCAGTTCTCAGATTTCTACTTACCGGTAAAATATCTCAACCATTGGAAAAATACTCGCTTATGCATGCATAATGATACTACACTAATGTTGCGTCCTCGATGTTATTTCTCTTTTTTTTGTTTAATTAGAAGATTCAAATCGTGTTTACATGATTATTGAGATGTCGTTCCTCATCGTACTAGATGGTTTAGCTCTTTATGGATCTCAATATATTTGGTCAAACTCCACATCGTCGTATCAACATGTATTGTATACTTTTTAGTTTTTTAAATTCAGTTGTTTGTTTATTTTCAAAGCTTTGTTTTCATTTTCATTAATATTTTGACTGTTTATTTCCTGCTTCAAGCATATGTGTCCAGTATCCAGATTCCCGTATCGTAATATAGGGGCTGACTGTTAATGTCCGCAATCACTTCAATGATTCCATCTTTGACCTCGATTACATCTTCAACGTGTGTGATCATTCTACTGCGTCCTTTGGGAGATACAACAATGGACTTGAAACACGTCATTAATAGTTATTTGCTTTGGATGTTTTATCTCATTATTTCAACATTCTAGTTGTCAAAGCACGGAGGTTGATCAAAATGATTTATAAAATAATCCTTGTCTTTTGTACTACATTTATATCAATATATTTATGCTAGCAAGAAGAGATCGCAATATGAGATTACGGAGTAATTAATCTGACACACCATTTGTTCTTTCACTGTTACATTTTATGGCATGCCTTTCATTTTGATCAAACATATCCATAAGTATTTATCATGACTTTGTCCTTTGTCATTCAGTCATGTAACACCAAACTGTTCGTATGAATTCATATTTGCCAGACTTCAATTGTATTTGCATTTAATTTTATAAATCACCTGATCGCATTTAAGTTAAGACTAAATCATTCAAATCCAAAAACAAATAACAACAATCTCTGTTTTTTAGATCATTAATTTTGTATTTGCAATGAGTTTCATTTCTTAATCGAGTGCATGTATTCTTTCGAATAGTGATTCTCCTTTAGAGCGTCTCGATTTTAATTTAAGTGTGATATAAGTGGCTTTGAAATTAAAATTAAGCCACACAAGAAGACTTGTGTTTTGCTACTAAATGTTCTTTTGAATCTAGAATTTCTGAATTCGGGTGTTGGTTTCGACCACTTTCAAAACGACCTGTTTCGTTATCCAACCAAAATTCTCTGTATAAAGGATTCCATTTGATGAGTCGATTGATTACTTATTTCTTTGTATTTGTAAATACAATGTAACGTAGATCATCTGCAGCATTTGGCTTTATTTCGAAATAACACGTTCGTTCGTTGCGTAAACAATTTCATGTGAGAGCTTCTCTACATAGCAGAATTCCATGACCATTTGATGTATCAATACTGATTGCAATATTGTCAAGTGGTCTATTTGCAATGGTATAAATATTGTTGGCACTGTTATTAGGCGTTATTGTTACTAATGATACTTTTTAATTCTGTTATTTAGTGGATCATTATGTCTTTGTTTTGTATTTGACTAATTCTGTAAGGAATGATACTGCTTGAGTATGACCAACTTTTGATTTATCCAAGACCAAACTATATAAAGGTTAGAATTTATGAAATATTGGAACGGGACTTAGACATTATGAAATGAAGTTAAAAGAAAGAACCCTCCACAAATTCTTTTTATCAAAACAACACAACTAACGCTGGACCACGTAAACATGAAGGACAAAGAGAATTTAACGGAGGATATCTCCTTTGAAAAATATTTAGCAATGCTAGAAGATGAAAGACTAAATGTTACAATATCACCGTATTATCTAATTCAAACTGTATAGGAATGCTTATGAAGCCAAATCAAAATCAAGAGGATAAAACATTATTACAAACATTAAGCAATGGTAAGATACGGTATATTAAATCTGTGTCTGAAACTTCTTACTATGTTATCGTACTAAATTAACCAATACCTTGGAATTCACGAAGGAAGAAGTATTGCAAGTGCATTTTATGATTTATTGTATTTTTTCTGGGAATCAGTTTTAAATCTATATCTACAATCCAACTTGAGATATAACTATGCATTGTTGGCGTTAATCGCTGTGTGTTGGTAATCATTCTTATTCCTGAGGGAATGCAATGCTTTTATGTATTTTTGTGACGTACAATGCGTTTTATCTTTGATGAAATAACTGTGGGATTTGAAACGCTGAAGGGTTTCATGTCATGGTATTATTCAGGTGTACGGTGAATTGAGTTTTGCGTGGTTCAACTTGCTGACAAAAAAGTGATGCATTATTGATTAATGGTCATTCATGTAGACACTTCAATCTTGTACTGTCCATTTCAACAAAAGCGGTCAGAATTAAATGAAGTGAGGCAATATATAAGGGGAAGGGTTTTTAACAAGGTCACTACACACGGATCCCGGCTAAGACACCAATCAGATCTAGAAGTCTTAGCGACAGATGCTAGTATTGCATTAGATATCATTTAACAATACGGATAGGAAATTTTTCATTTTTCCGACTTTACAACTTTTAACTTAAAGTATTACTAACAACTGTCGATAATTGTTCGATAGTTGTTCTACAGCACTGGTAAATAAACCTCGATTAAAGTATGACTTAGACCTTAGTTAAATTCATACATGGAATTATTTCCGTCGTTAACAATTTTACGAGATTAATACATTTTACTTAGAATAAAAGCACTGTCTCATATCCATGTGTCTGTGTGTTACATTTTAATAAGACAAAACTTTATGTGTATTGTATTTTCTGAATTTAGTGTTGTTACTTCTTTCTAGTTTCTCTTTTACCGTTTCTTGCAATTGATCGACGTTTGGATTAATTACGTACACGAATATATGCTCGTATAATTATCGTAATAGAATCTTATTAAAATGGCAGATGCAGCGATCAATACACACCTATGTGTGAGGTAATTGATTAAATTGTTCAATACCGTTTATGGAATGAATTTCTTCTTAGGGCTATAGCATCCGATATTTATTGCAGACTGTACTGTCAGCATTACAATTATCGGGAATGTCCAGGTTTTATATGGGTAGTCTGTTCATGTGACTATACTCGTATTTATGTTATAAAATGTTTCATGTCAGTTTTAATATAATAATAAAACTGGTAAACTGTCTAAAAGCTCCGTGTTATGGTTTTAGCATTCGGAACAACTCGACCAATTCCATGTATTTGGTAGCTTGTAAAGCGTCTACGACTTTGTGATGCAGCTGGTGATTTATTGCTTAGATCGTATGCTATCATAGCTTCATGTGCAATGTAGTCATTTGTAGGAAACCACATTGTTAAGAAACTATAGCTGAAAGAATAGAGAAAAAACACCAACAAAAAGAACATTTTAAGTAGTTTAAGTAGTAAATGCCATGTTTTACATTTTATTGTTTGACCTGCTTAATTTCCTAAACTGGCAGGACAAAGTTACCCGTTTGATTACAATAATAGAACCACGTCTTCGGAAGATCTTGTGTATACGGAAACAGAAGAAGTACCAGTACTTCTAAGATATATTCCGTCTTTCAGCTGAAGTAATAAATCTTTCTAGGTCTGAACACACACACAATTTATTATATATATATATACCAGTAATAAACATATTGTACAACACTCTAACTTTACTGTAACCAATGTTGATTTATGACAATAACAATATGTTCTGTATAAACCACGTCTGTTAAAAAAGTAAACAATCACAATTATTGTGCGCTGTTAACATGATTAAGCTTATCCATTGCTTAATGAGGAGTACAGCTGGTTGTACTCAGTACCTAGTAGGTTTTCATAGAAGTGTATGCCGCCATTTCCAAAGCTTGCTAATTTTGAGAACAGTCCGAAGTAAGCAGTAGCGTCATTAATATACCAATCTGACAAATAAATGGGTACATGTTTACCTTCAATAGTGGACTGTACACTTAAAGGGCAACGCAATGTTAGCCTTTCGGGCATTTAATTGTGTAGAACTATTAGATTGATGATGATTCCTGTACTTTATTTTAAAAAAATCCATCTTATAACAAAAATATTAGTTATTTAATATTTGCATTTAGCGATTTAGCGATTCTCCATATGCGCCGCCATTTTGAAAGAGTAGTCACGTGTTGTGACGTCGTACTGCTAATCGACAGTATACAGTACTGAGACGAATGCACATTCTCACGGTGTACGCTACTATTATTTGTATTGATTTATTACAATAATTGTCGACACTTAATAAAAAATTAATGATACTTTAATTTGATTATACAATCTGAAGTATAATAAATGCTGAAACTAATATGTAGTACCGGTCGTATACTTAGCTACACCAAGGACTTGTATAGATATAAATACGTATATACAGCTATGGATGCTATATAAATATAATATGTAATATAGCATCCCTGGTATATATAAGTCTTTGGCTTCACAATGGAGGGACACTGGTGACAGTTCATACTAATATTATGATATCAAAATCTTTCGCTCATATGCCTTTCGATGTACAAACAAATAAACATACCCAGTTCGCCTTTCGTAATCCATTCACTGAAATACTATATCACTATTCACACCACTACAACACAAGAAGTAAACTCAGCATGCAATGTATTTTTGCACCAACTGGTGTGAAGTATTATTGTTAGGATCCGATTTGTAACTATATTGATCTTCCATTTTAAGCCCAGTTAATTGCAACATTACTGAATGTATAATACTATAGTGTATGTCATTATTGTGTTCACGTGTCAATATAAAGACCGCCTTTCTTGGTCACGTGTAATGAAAGAAATACTCCATAAATTCAACAATTAAGCACTTCACATTTTATATACCAAACACACGTTATCCTACAAAACAATCATATTTCATATCCTACTTTAACGTATGGATAGTTTTATTTGATTACTGAACAATCAAAGTGTAATAAGCATAATTATCTTCCTGATTTATCTTGAAATTTAGAAGAATGACATATTGCTTTTTGTGTCAATTTCGTTTGTACAGTCAAAATAATAGTCTGGGTGACATGATTGTCGCAATTCAACCGGAAAATGACAGTAAGGGGTCTTGTATATTTATATCACCCGTTGTTTTATGGATCTACATTGTTTTCACAGCTGTCTAGGTAGTCAAACACGTTGGTAGATTTTATCTTTAGTAGGCGTGACAAACTGTTTGAAATCGATAAGTATCCACCAATCATTGCATTAATTAGTAACAGGGAATTAATTACGTTTTATCATCTTGACAAAATCGATATTTATATAAGCGGGGAAAAGGCAATATTTTCAACCGACCAGCATATAGAACAGAACAGATCAGAATTTTATTTAGAACTTGTACATTATGTACATCGTTACAATACATCACATAGAATAGTCGAGTACGTGTGCACAGATATTGACGAGCAACATTCCCATTTCTATCCCTAAATAGTTCTTCCATATAAAAGGTCAAAAGTAAAAAATCTATAAATCCATCTTTGTGTCGTGGTGATGGAGACGCTTGCAGCTTAAAAAAAAATATCAAGTGTACATAGTAAAAAATCTATAAATCCATCTATATATATAATGAAAAATAGCTAACATTCCATAGGTATTAATGTTAGTTATTTAATTTGCTTGACTCGGATATATTTCTATATATGTGTGTGTATGGAGTTCTTTTGTTTATATTTCATAGTGTCCGTTCAGTGACAGAATTTAAAAAATCCTTGCAGTTTGACTTTTAATCGCATATATATACGTTCATAGATAGAAACTTCAACTTTTTTATTACAAGTTTTATTTTAGAATTTGGTTGAAATTTTCGTACACATCCAGCAATAGTAATGTTCGATACCTTATCAAAATTAATGTTTTTGTTATTGGTTAATCCATTAATGAACTTTAATTGAAGAAGTCAATTATCTACATACAGTAATTGAAAAGACTAAGCAATTAAACCGATTATGTTTGTCGCACTTCGTAGCGTAATTGTTTGTTGTTATATACATGCGATATTACTCTACCTGAAAGTACACAATGTTTTCACGCCATTAATGAGGCAATTTACTTTTAACAATTTGTAAATATCAAAACGAAAGATGTTTCTAGTAATAGTTCATGTCACTCTAAAAATGGATTTACAAGGTTTGCAAGGGTACAGTTTTGAGCCAGAGTATACGACCGAAGAATTAAACCAAATGGCTATTGATAAACCTATTGAAGAATTCAGTTATAACTCTGTTGAAGAATTCTGTACTTGTGATAATTGTGTTTTGATGGATGATGTGGAAGAAAATGTTTGCTGTAGAACCGTCGACTTATTCTTCACTTTCGCGTATATTAACCGCCATTTTACCATCATTGCGATCATACGTCACGCGCACCTGCTAATGCATGGTTTGATGGCGGCGCACAGTACTCTTTCAGATATCCTATTTTCTACGATTTTCCGCAAAATATCTTCAATGTGAGTTTTTTAACGCTTAAATGAGTTATTTCGCTCGGAACAGTAAGAAATAATTGTTTTAATGGGATTTGTTCATTTTTAGGGTTGCGTTTACTAAGTAAAAACACCACATTTTGTCTATAGAGTTCTTTCATAAAGATATTTGTTTTAAACATATGGCATTAAGCCCAACAGTATACGTGTTATCTTTAAAAAATAAATAATGGTTGAACAAAACATATTATGATAATTTTAGATAAAAGATAATGATAAGTCGTATAGGTGGATTTTGTATAAATCGACCAGTTATGGAATTATTGTACGATTCGCTTGTCGTGGCTATGTTATAATTTGTCTTGTAGTGGAATAGGTATTATTTTTACAATATAGCTCGATAAAATAGATAACTCCAGCTTTTTTATTAATCCTTAACACATTATAAAAATGGTGCCTTTTGCTTGGATATAATATTACTTGTCCAGAATGGTCAACCAGATGAAGTAGATTTATGTTACAGCGGTTATCATGTAGACCTTATCAAGCGAAGCTGTAACCAATCATTCGTACGTATGTTAGAATTTAATTTTTTTCTTTAACGGCATGTTAGGTTAATAACATCAAATAGCATCTTTCATTCAGTATTAGAGAGTAACTCACAGGAAAGTTTAGCAAGCAAATGAATACCGCTGTTCTATTTAAATTGTGCACCCGCTTCCGTGGTCGAGTGGTTAAGGCCGCTGACTTCAAATCACTGTGACCTCTCGCTGATGATTGTCGTGGATTCGAGTCCAGCCACTGACCATGTCTCTTTACGTGAGAAAGTAGGCCGTTGCTTACGGAGGATGGAAGTCTAGTACTGGTTTAGGTACTAGATGAACTGTCCACCTCATATGCCTGACTGTTGAAAAGGGTAGTATAACGCAAACAAACAACAAACATTTAAACCATATGTTCATCTGTAGATAATGCAACAACGATGTCTGATATGTGTCCTTGTGCACAATGGTGTGTATTGTATCTTCTGACAAATTGAACGTAATCAGCAATACATGTGCCTACAGGCAGTTGTAATTTTTGCGTTACAAACTGCATTTCAGTTTTTTATGCTAGTATTTCTGATATACCCGTCTAATTGCTATGTTTTCTGCATACGTCGTACTTGTAAGATAGTTAATGAATACTTTAGGAATTGCAGACCTTTTTGGTTCATTTTATGTGTGACTTTATTATGAATCCAAACCGTGAAACTACTATTTTATTTATTGAAATGAACCCTGCCATACGTTTTATTTTCGTTTTATTATCACATGTATTTTTTTGTATTATAACTGACCGTGGTGTTTATATCTCATGGTATTTACATTCTATGACTATGCACTGTGTACCATGTTCTGTATGTGACAGATCACTTATTACTAGCATGTTTAGAAAAAAAGCCATTGTGATTACATTGGAACTAGACCAATTACATACGCGGTCCGCTGCCAAATGAAAATAATTATGTTGTTTCCTGGGCGCGTTTCTGTCTAGAATAATTTCTTATTATACCAGTTACTAATTATACATTTTCTAATTCTTTGGTTGAACAATTAACCAATATTAACACTATTTTGTCAATGATTACATAACTTATTTAGGTTTGCAACATTTATTTTCATTCAAATATTGATTCTTATCTATAATATGTGGTTTCATACACTTGTATCTTGATTACTAGAATTTGTAACATGAAACCACTTTGATAGTATTTTTATTCACCATTTAATTCTCATCGAAATATTACATGAAACAAATATAGATAATTTGGAACAATAGCAGTGGATTGAAATAATTACGATTAATTAAATCCAATATTCAAATGATGGAATTTTCCAACTTGTTTACGTGTTTAGTGTTAATCCTCACATTGCTCGAAGCGAAACTACAAAGCCTTTGCTTTCTGGATAGTGTCAGGCCAGTCTACATACTAAAGCAATTTGACCAGGCTCTTTACTATTGCAATACTAACTTCTACAGTTTCATTATGATATCCCATAAATTAACAATGGACTGTTTCAAAATGGCAGTTGGACAAAGCCATTCAGGAAATTTAGCAGTTTATTTGTTATGAAGTACTATGAAGCTGATTGTGTATATAAAATCAGTATAATATTATATAAGGAATAATCCAATAACAAATATACCAGTAAAAATTAATGCAACATTTTCACACAAAAGTATATTATATAAGAGACATTCGTCAATATCATTTGTTTCATTTTTTGTATCGACATCCGATTTACCAAATTTTAATCAAATCGTATCAACAACAGTTTCAAAACAATCACTACAAGAATTGATCGCAAGTGATGCTTGTCAGATTCTATGTTGTATACGAAACGCATACTTCAATACTCACTCCATATTCTGATTTAATCGTTAACCGCAGAAATATGTTTGTAAACAATAAATAACGCCTGTTTTCCATCTTGCAATTGCTTCATATGTTGTACTGTGTGTAATACACCGTATAGAACATAACATGCATTGCTTTATTTATTTTGCTGTAATAAGATGGCAAAGTTTTATCAGTTACAATTAGTGTACTATGAATATGAATCACGCTGGCGGATGAGATCATTCGATTAATGTTAATAACGAGACACACGATACATTTTCGAATTCTTAAGTCTGATAATAGAAACCTATTTCCGGGAGGGTTATGCAAATCAGATCGGTAATATCTGAACCGGAAATCAATGAACAATATGTCGTTAGCACGAAAAGCGAGTTTTATCATTGAGATCGTATTGTGTTGCATTTTAAGTATAGGTTTTGTATTGATAAAAGAATTTAATCGTGAATGGCATATTGGAAAATATCAGAATACATTTATGATATAAGTGAAGCATAAACGCATGAACTAAATGGAACTACAAGGCGATTGTTCTATTAACACCATCGCGTGAGGTTGTTTTGTTAAAATGCAGATATGTCTGTGGTGGAATGATTAGCGATGTTTGTGTGTGGTCCATGTCTGGTGCATAAAATACAATACAGTATATATACGATATAGTCGTACATCGGAGTGTTCTGATTTATACAAATCTCTTTCATTCCATCGAAGGGGTGATATGTGATCAAGTAATAACGCCAGGACTTCAAAACGAAATGTTGTGAGTTCGAATCTCGACGTCTTTCAATATTTTGGGCACGCTTTTTCAGTGCCCCAATCCGAACTATCGAGCCATTAAAATCACTGGGAAGGGATGGGCATGTATTGTAATGCTGTAAAATAAAAGAACAGGTATACAAATTCCACGTGTTCCTGTATCTTGTCTCCCTCCTCTATGGTGCGATGGGCCGTTAAACGGCAGATAAAACAAATCATTGAAAGCAACAAACATGAGGGATGCCAGAACAACATTTTGTACAATGAATTTGACACGAGCTTCTTAACAATATTTCAAATTACAGTCAGTTGTCTCCCAGAACTATTGGTTACAATATCAAGTGACAAGATGAGTAATTGCCGTCGTTTATCATTGGCATGTTTTAACTCCAGCAGATCATGTTGTTGTAGAACGTGCTGCAGAAGTCAATAAGGAAGTACTAAACCTCTTAACAAGTAGAAGCTGTTTGGTTAATTTCTTAAAACCTGAATAAAAATCTACCCAGTTTAACTAAGGAGAAGAAATGGTTTATTAAAAATTCTAATTAAAATAGGGTAGGTCGGAGAGCTTTTCTTTATTCTGTTTCTTGAAATCGTACAGAAAAGTAAACTGAGAAAGTAAAAAGAAACCGCGGGGAGAATTCGGGCAGGTATGGTAACCGGAAACAAAAGAATGCTTTACTCCTTACCAATCTATCTCACAAATGTACAGGTTGATCTTTCAAATATACTTGCTTGCAACTTTCTCGTGTCTTACTTTTTAGTGATTATGTCTGTCGTTTATATATAGATCCATCTACACTATTTCAATTCCTCAAATCGTCTAATTATCTAATTATATTAGAAACAGATGTTCTGAAGAGAACACTTGGGGATTTATTATTGTAAATGATATGTGATATGATATAAATGTACAAAGAAGTTGATTTTTTGGTTTATAATGTAAAAATTATGAACTTAGAATGGGATGATGGTCTTTGCGTCAGGATTAATCATCGAAGCGAACGTTTTTAACACCAGTAACTAGGTTAACAACTGTTCAGATGTAAGGTTTCTGTCAGATAGAAGTTCTTCAGAATTTATCACGTGTTCATAAATGAATTAAACTTATGTATTTAAATACTAGTATCTGTATTGTATTTCATTCGAAATTGAATGGAAAGTTCAAACTGTCTTCTGACAAATGTTTCGTGTGATCATGCAATGATTTCCGCGACTGCTAAACCTTTTGATCTAACTGACAAAGAGCGTAAGTTTCCCACCAATGACTGGCGATAAATATATATCAACATGTATAGACAACTCTTTTTTATCACTTTAGTTACTTTCTTGTTTGACCGTATGATTCTAATTGACGGGTTAAATATTATCAGTCTTTTAGTCACATTGTTCTTAGCCCCCAATGCCACATGGAACGTCTTTAGTCGTTTTCCAAAACTATTTCTGTTTACTTGTTTCCCTGACTAAAATTTTCATTTATCTCTGCAATGTTTTTTTTTGTCTTTGTTCACCAGTCATGAACTTTATTTTCTGTTCAGCTATTTAACGTTAAGTGTCGTAACGAACTTAACCGACAGATTTACATTAGATAATTAAAATCCAAAGTTTGCTCGTTTTCGCCCCTGGTGCAGGCAATAAATGTCTTTGCCAACTTTTCAATTTTGTAATTTTATCGCTTTATATGTTATCAGTTTATCTGTTGAATGTTTGTAAATTCGCTTGGAGCATACGTAGATGACGATACTGAACTTGTGTGTAATCAATGAATTATTTAACGGACGCCACTTGATTAGAATGCGAATATGTTCATTCATATACTCAATTGTCTAGAAACTATAGAAGGAAGAATAATAAATGATCATACATTAGATTGTACTGTTGATAGTTCCACATCAGCACAATCTTTATAAAATGTATTTGAAACCAATGGTGACCTAAAAGATTATATGCATGTGTCTTTTTTCTGTTAGGATATCTAATATGCAATATTTCATTTTACCGATTTAATTCTTTTTTACATTGAATCGTCTCTATGATAGTACTATACTACTTGCCAATTAGCAACAGTTCAAGAAGTGAGTATGTACTACTAGTAATCTGTGTTATTCGCGATATATCGAAGCAGTATATCATTTAGTGACTTATTATCATCTTATCGGACTGGGTGAACCGTAATTATCAATTGTACAAGATAATGTGAAATACTGTTATGTCATTGATAACGATGGGTATCATTCTCTTTAAATATAATGAAGGCTTAGAGTTAGACGTCTAATTCCGACATTATTATATGATATACCTGTATAAGAGAATAAATCTAATTCATTAATTTATAATCTCAGAGTATGCTATGTTTCTGGTCACTTTGATGCCTCTTCAATTGTTAATAGTTCGGTAGGTCTCTGTATATTGCTCCCATGTATGTGTTTTTATTATTGTTATCAAAGCATATGTTACCTGATATTTATATAGAATATATATATATGGTGTTTTGTTTGTTATAAAAACAAATTATTTATGGGGTAACACCCAGCCCAGGACTTTAATATAAATTATAACCGTAAACCATGCACAGGTGTTAGGAATAAGATAAAACTTTAGTAAATAGGGTAGTAAATCATTAATGTCCACAAATAATCGAAGTACTGTAAGTACTCATGGAAACTGAACTTGTATATACTTTCACTGCAACATGAATCGACAACTAGTTAAACACTTGCATGGCGGATGTAGATAAACGAAGTACTTAGGACCGCATAACAATACATGCGCGCCGAGTGAGTGACGGTCAGGGGAAAGCTGAACGATCGTTCATTTTCCAAAATGGGAAGCGTAACACATAAGTTGAGGCTAAGTAATGCATACATTACAAAACTCATTTCGATGAAAAGTGATTCCGAACTTTAGAAAACAGAAATACCTCTAACTCGTTTTTGTGTGTTTCAATGACTTCCGGTTTGGTGGCAGAACCTATTTTGTTTTAAGAAGAGTGTGTCTTGCTGATCAGGTCACTAAGGCCGTGGTCCAGTGGTTGGTACGCTGGACTGGTTACCTGGTCATACGGCTTTAAATCACTATCACGACAGGTCATTCACTTCTATGAACATTTTACAAAATGTCCATTTTCTCCATATGTGGAGAAGTTTGTAATGCCGGTCAGAATACTGTCCAGGAAAACTGGTTAGGTGAATAGATCGCTGTTTATAACTGAAATGTCGTGGGAAATTGGCGATGAATTCACTGAAACGAAAACAAATGAAATGTCTACCTTTTTCTTAATGCAATTACTAGTATGCTTGCTAATACAGTGGCATATGTTGTCTAATGATTGCAGTACCACGTTAGTTAGATAAAATACTAATAAATTATGTAGGTGTCAAGACTTGATGAAGTGCTCTAAACGATCCAGTATTGGCCTCACATTGTGTGATCGTAAATAATCATCAATTTCATTTCTTATGATATCATGTTCATGTTATCATAAATCGTGACAGATGTTGTTTTCTAAATACAATTTAGTATTTATTATGTTTTCCTCCTCCCATCGACCCTCCTGTAAATTACCCGTTGTTAATATTCAATATTTAAACTCACTAATTACAATGCAAACAAAGCACCACCATCTTATCTAGCAAATCCCATACGAACAATTGAACAAATATACAAACATTGTACAGAAATAAAGCCTAGAATTCACAAATACTACGAAAGACGACGATACTGAAAACTGCGGCATAGAAATGGACACTATGAAAGAAATTATGGAAACCAGCGAATGTAAATAATAAGTCAGCAGAATGGAGCTAGATTAATGCATGTAACACTAGGGTACCGTAGACTCTTCCTAATCTGAATGTGTTCGTACTGACAAAAATCTTTGGCTTAGAGATGTTTCGGGATTAGAAAAGGTTACGAATTACAATTCATTTCGCATTAAAAGCATAAAAAGATCGGGACTAGCTGACCTGTTCGATTAAGAGTGGTTAGAACTGGATTATAGACAGATTTGGATAAGGACGGTTCGACTGTTTACTTATTCAATGGCGTCATAGAATACTTACATTTGTTACGTTTTAACGTTTGGTACCAAAGCTGTATAAATACTTAGATTGATGTAAAAATATTTTTTTCCTGATTTATGTAATCTTTATGGTGGCTGTTAATCGGCTGAGAAAAACATCTTGTATTTATTTGTTTACATAGTATACACAATATGCACTTTAGCAAATTTTTATCTCTCTTTTCCCGAGATTCTTTACATCTTAATCTTGCTAGACATGTCAAGATAAATGTATATGATTATGAAAGTCATGTTTAATTTGAAAGTAGGTGCGGTGGGAGCAGAGTGAAATACAATGATATTATATGGGCTTTGTAATTCAGTAAGAACGCAATATCGTTATCTTAAAAATAATTGTATCCTTTTGGTTTTTACCGTGTTGCTTACGTTCCTGCATATTCGGTATTATGGCATACTTGAGCTATATCGTATAAAAAATGTTCTTTTCCCTAATTTCCAGCCTGCATGATAAGTTTTAGTGGTGAACAACAACAATTTGAATTCAATCTTCACTTGGTTTTTGAAATGATGGAATTGGGCTTTGAATGTAAATGATGCATGTTTTTATTTTTGTATTTTTTCTCCATGTTTGAACTGCCTCTGTCAATAAAGACATGTTTGTTGCCGTGGAAGTGACTCTCGGATACTTCATGACTCCCTAAAGGGTTAATGTATCCTCCCTGACAACGAAAGTGACACTGTCAATGTGATTGTTAAGCTATTGTGTGTCAGAAATGTCGGAAAGTAAAGTAACTTCCGAAAATGTAGTTCCACTAATACTGTCGTATTCGCAATCTAGACGTCTATATTCTTATAATCGCGTTGATTACATGGGATCTTGACGGATTATAGACATAGTTAGTTGCCAAGTTACAGCTATGTTCCTTTACAATGCTAATGTGTCATGAATACTAATGAATCTGACGAGCTTGTATATGTCATCACAACTTAGACTAACTTGCGAAGATACAATGTAAATTACCAAGAGGGTTAACTTCAGGAAAATATAATGCAGTAAGAGAAATCTAACAGATATGCCAAATGTTAAGCCAACAAGGGACCGCAACTTCATTTACAATTTGCTTTCAATATAAATAGTTAAGCTACAATTCCAATCATATATTCGTGATAACAACCAATTCCCTTTCTGCGCCATACTTGATGTTTACTCACAAATTGATATAAATATTTAATAGGCTAGGAGCACGATTGAAAACGTTCAGCGTGCTAAGGTTTTGTTTCAGAAAACCAATTTAGAAACGTACGATAATGTCAATAACAAAGACATTTAAGTACGACAAGATGGTAAAGAAAAGTTTAATCGATTTAGTATTTATCAAAGGTTTGAATAGAAAACATTTTTACTGGAAGCGGGGCAACATTTATCATTATCAGATTTACAAGGTTTTAACAGCAAAAACGTTTAATGTGGATAGTATAGTAACTGTCAAAGAGCAAGTATAAATAATTTTAAAGAAATGTCTCTTAGCCTAGCTGACAGGTCGTACCGACTCCTTACTCATGACAAGACATGACCGAGTGTGCTCAGATACAATCTCAAACTATATTCAAATCAGGCTTTTTCGAATTGATTTTGTTTGAGCTTCTTCCGAATTTTCTGATCAATTTCACATCACTGCTTCTAGCTTCTATCAAATTAAACAAAAGAAAAAAGGGTTATGAACTGTAACTGTTCATAACAATCACCGACCGTCATGGTTAGGTAGTGGTTTGGTGTTATTTTTGAAGCCCACCTTAGGTGGCCTGCAATACGTGGCTTTTTAAAAATATTTTTTCTATTAATATTTCTATCAATACTGGAAATAACACGAACCTAACCAACTCTGTGAATTGCACTCCTTGATATCATCATTTACCACTATGAAATTGTAAAGCACTCTGCTAGCACGATAAAGATGTGCATAACAAACACTGGTAATTAAATTGTCTGGTTTTACCCCCATCTGCAAGCAGGAGTCGCGTTGGTTGTTTTTGAGCTCAGTTATAAAATATCATTCAATGCCTTAACATAATACACATAACATCTATAGAGCCATCAACACATTGAAAGTTTCATTTGAGTCTTGCTCTGGCATTTTCAAGCTTATTCTGCTCTACAAAATGTGCAGGTTTTTTTTATTTGTAGCTTAACTAAAAGCTGCTATTCGAATAAAATAAAACATAATACCAACAGGTTTTCCGTGACCACTTATCAGGTCCATTGCCACAGTCATATTATTGAACAATAGTTTTACAATACCGTTTAAACTAAAGCACAAAGTGAACATATTGTACATTCTGTGATAAAGCTTATCAGACGTTTTCTTCACTTTATCTTAATCAACTTCATATCTGAGAGACCTATCCGTTTTCTATTTTGTGAATAAAACTATAAAGAAATGAAGTGAAATTGCTCATTCTAAAGAAGAAATTGAGAAGATTGTTTTTGATCTAGCATTGACTGAAAACAAATTCAAGCAATTGTGGTGAGTCACATTTTTTGTTCTTGTCGAGTTGCTGTTCTACTGTTCAATAGGAAGGGGAAAAGTTATTAATTACCATTTCAAGGTTCTTTCGAGACAGCGAGCGATATTAATTAGTTTAAAAGGAGGTTTATCGATCTAAACAATGTGATCAGCTCAGGGCTAATGTTATAACTTTATGGACAGGCCAAACACAAGTAAGCGTACGTAAACATTGATTTTGATTTAGATAATTTTAGTCAAACATCCTTTGAAAAGGTTATGTTGATTTGTAATATTAATTAGAGTTTTCGTACAATCATGCAATAATTGAAATGTCACTTTTAGGTGTCTTAGCATCCATTTCCCGTAAATGTACCAATTGAAATTGGATTGATGTAGCAATATCCTGTACAGTCAATTTACTCGAAATAACTCACTATAAGCTTTGTTTCAAAGCTGAAAACTATAACATGTGTGGAATTTGTGTTAAACATTTTTGGTTTAAAATTCGTTGGATTTGATCCCATTGAAAGTTTGTCTACCCGATTTATTGTGATTTTCAAACTTAGAATACGATTATTTCCTGGTGGTTTTCCACGAAAGTATAAATAAATCTAGACTTTATACATTAAATATTTATCAGTAATTGCCGTCTAGACTCTGAAATTGAATAAAGATTGCCATATTTACTTATCTATCAAACTATTGAAAGGATGCATCGAAGCGTCTAAATTAACGACATGTATGCCCGAGTTCGTTCAATCATTAGATTTCGCAAAACTTAACATCAATCTTATTAACGATCTTGAAGTTGCATAATATGTATTGGCGTAACTTAGGCGATATGCTACATGCTAGGTCACTTACAAGACAAACACTAGGAAACTTAGAAGCAGCTAATCTTTCCCCATTAATGATGCACGGGTTACATTTTTTGTTTATCAACTCGGTTGACATGGCAGAACATTGGATAATTACACGTCTAGTTTTGTACCTTAATGAGCACTCTAAATTGCCTTGCGTTTTGAAATTTCTAGTACATGTAATTACTAAATGTCATATCTGTGTGGTGTATCATACTGAAACCATTCTGCCTGTTCAACTCCTTAAAGGTTTTAGTCTGATAGTGTCCGTCTTCGGCAAAGCGATCAACTAGCTTGTAAGATAAACGCTAATTATAGCAACTGCAAAACTGATTGATTTAGTCGGTCGTTATATATTGAATTAGCTTCGACATGTCCTAGTACCTCTGTAAATGCCATGTTATAATGACACAAATGTTCACGTACTGTGCAAATTTGACGTTTTGGTCGATGCTGGCTGTAGCATACAATAAAAAGCCATCATTACTCGTACAGGGTTTTAACCAGGCAACGTATGTCTGACCAAATTAAACACTACTTGATACTGTGGTAAAAAGTGAATGAAAAAAGACTTCGAAATAGGTGCTGTTCTACAATACGGTGTTCTAAGCTTCAAAAGCCAGAAGCATAAGAAATTTAGCTAGCGTAGGAGGAATTTGCATTGAATAATTATATAGTTATGTAATAAACTCATCATAAGTTAATGCCCGGTCACCAATGCGTGGCACTTTTTCTAACAGCAAACGGACGAGCGCGCGTATTGTCTCTAAGCCGTAAAGCGAAACTTTATCAGCAGTATTTTATTTCTACTGTTTTAAATGGAGTGTCTGAGTAGACAGTATTGTAGTTACACGCGTTTATAAAGGACGTAAAATGGTATAACATATATTCTTCCCCGGTAAAAATGCTTCTTTGCATTTGGATTTTGTTTGTTTAACCTTCTATTAAAAAAGACTGCATTAAATTTGTTCGAACACGGAAAACAAATAATGTATAGAATGTTTTAAGAAAAATGATAACTTGTCAATTTTTTCCCGTCCTTTACCTTCAAAGATATCTATATAAGACAATGTTTCCTAGAAAAGGATTATCTTAAAAAAACACACCCCCTTTACCCAACTTACTCAAAGGTCACCAAAAATATAGGAACAAACTAACATGGAAGACAAAATTAATCAGTTACAAGGATGGAATTATGTAAGCATTTTTTTCGCACTTTAGAGTGCATTTTTTTTAGAAACTTCATTATGACGCAGGTGGATAATATCAGAATGTTTTTCATTACATAAAACCTCCTTAGTGTCTTAGTTAATTCGCCACATGCTACAGTTAGTTATTATTAATAACCATTCAATAATTTCAATAGATTCCCAGACGAGTGGGCGAGTTTCACAAATTATGCCCAGGGGTTTTATTAATACTTTTAACAAGATGATATCAAAGGATAATGATGATGCCTTATAATGAATGAGCAATACGCCAATGTTATTACCAACCATCTGAACAAACCATGATTTGTATGGAACATATTTGGGATGAACTTTGAAAGGAAAGTGACTACAAACGCATTCTATATTCGATCGAGTAAAATGCATAAAACGTGAAAGCTGTATGTAAGCATAACTTTAATGTTTTATTCTTTTTGGCAAAATACGATATTTTCCTGGATAGATTATTTCAATAATGGATTACAAATTACTAAACTGCACAAAAGCATTGCTTCTTCCTGTATTGTCATTTTCACTATCGACATATTGTTTACTGTTGTTTTGCATTGTATGAAGTATCTATAAGAACGTGATGTCCAATTGTTTCAAACAACATGTCTTACAATAGGTATAATTATGTTTAATGTACAAAAGACCTCGCAAGATTGTCTAATTAAAATGACTCCAATAAGTACATATCACGTATATCTGATCACATTTGGCCGTCCCTTTCTTTAGGAATAACTAACGGAAAACAATGTTTAATACTACGATGTATTGTTTACATTTAACATTAATTTTGCCGAGTAAAGCTTCGTAAACCCTTCGGAAATAATCGGAATTGCACACATATCAGTGACGTTACTCGAGTCCAAATAACTTCCATACATTTTCAATGGTATGTGTATTGGTCATATACTCATATAATGTATGCTATTCATCCACTGGTTATCGGAAAACTCACTGAAAATTTACGGCAGTCTCCGTATCACTGACGAAGCGTTAAACAATTTAGCATATAATGTAAAAGTGACATTAATCGTGCTTTATTATGTCATACCGTTTTATGTGGACCATTTTACGATTCTGCACCACGAATTTGCGACTATCAAGCGATGACAAAACACCATTCCTGAAGCTTATTGTGGCTTTAATAAACAATACGTAACATAATTCGCAAATTAAGACCAGCGAGTGCAATAACCGGTTATTAACATACCAACCGTCATATACACGTAAACACGTAGTACATGATGTATCACAGGGCTAGTACGCTGAACATTTGCATGGAATATTTTTGAATTACCAAGACGTAGATTGACTAACACCAGATACATGAGCACATGTAGTTTGCTGACAGAATTATTATTCAGTGTTTGCCCAAGTATTAGGGTCTCGAAACAAACAAAGATTACCATTTTCTAAGATGTTCATCCTACAGAAAAGGGGTTTCATTATTAAACTGAAATAACCAGAAGTCTGTGAAGAATACAAAACAAGAATGTCGTAGACAAGTTTGTTGTCTGATTAATCAAGACAGACGAATTCATTGACCGATTTATTTTGTGAAATGGTAATCAATTAACTGATGGTCGTTTGTGTCTGTTAGAGTGGCTCTGGCTTGTGGCAACAAAACATTATAAATAACAATAAAAACGTGCTTCTGATCAATTAACTGAAATACATGAAACACTATTGTAATTCCTCAAGTAATCACTTCTTGCACTAAATCAAGAATTAAGATGCATTCATAAAATATCTATAATGAGTTCTACAAAACTCAAAAAAAGTTTGTATCAAAATCGGTTTTACTATTTTGCGGACATGTCCATTTGGTCACATCTGGGTAGAACGACCGATCCTTCGTAAGCTAGCTGGACTAATTCCTTGGTTCCAGATGGAATAAGAACTAAGAGGGATTAGGTGGCAGTGATAAACAGTCAGATACAATAACGTCGATTTTTAGTATGTTAATTTACATTACTCTAGTTCTACACTGGCGTCATTTGACATTGATAAGTTTCTAGACTTCAAGCATTTATTAACAGGTGTTTCTTTGAATGAAATCCAACCTTATAATTATGAGATTTTGAAAATAATTGACTAACAGAACCAGAGTTTTATTCCAAATCGGTAATGATGTTAAGGATAATATGAGTGATAGTGGACGATTATAATGATATTCAATACTCTTATGTTAGGTTATTTTGGGAATGGTATTAATAAAGGGAAGGAGGTACTTTTTGTATTTTTTCTTTTCTCTTTTAATACTTATCTTGTAGAAAAATTGTGATTACTCACCAGTGCTTTAAGCTTTTATTTTGGTAATAAAACTGTTTAAAAACGATTTGCTTATGATTTCAGATATGCTTTGTCTGACTGGTTTAATAAATTTCTGGTGGTGGTTTCCTTTTCATGTACGGTATGGTTTGTATTACCGTTATCATTATCGTTTGATGCAACTTTAACTTGATGATCGTTTACACTTGTGAATATTTATGCGCCTGATGTGAACATTAAGCTTTTGCCAAATACTTAGTATCTTTATTTACGTGTTGTTTCTAATTAGAAACGAATACAGATAGGTTTATGTCAAGGCGATACCTTTCTTACAAAAATGCAAACTGCTAAATTTTTTTTTTTCAAATTATCAATATGGTGTACGATAACTTCATCAGCGGTTTGTGCTAATATCTCTTTACGTTGTTTTGCACGACAACAATGATACAAAACAACAACATTATTAATGTTTCTCACTTGTACATTTGTTAGCATTCCGTCTTGTATTAACGAAAACATTTAAACAATGATCAAACTGAAGAACAACATTATGGCAAAACACTAAAGTTTAAACAACAATTGAACGAACGATTCAGTAATTTATTCTCATTTCTTAAGTGAACAAAACCAGCTAGGATTGTAACAGTCCCAAATCAAGAACCTCTGAATAAAAATCAACGAACGTCCCTGCATGTAAGTCTAGTAATAAGTCGGAAATATTAAATCTTGCTAAGCATAGTTACCATGCTTTTTCATTACCTAATCAATCAATCAATGTATACTAATTCTCATGAGTTTTCCATTATGGCATATTTAATTATTATTATTGATAGTAAATATCTTTGCTTTAGTTCGCGTAAAATATCATGTTGTCAATGACTATGTGTTCGAGGGGTGTGTGCGGATGTGAGAGTGCGTGAGTATGAGTGAATGTGTCACTTGACTAAATAAAATATATATTTGTATATGTATGTAACAAGATACTTGTATGTATACGTTACTTAATAAAATATGTTCTGTTCTGTAATTATCATCTCTTTTTAGAATTGAATTTTTTAAGTAGATAGAACAGTTAACGTACACAAAATACTGTTCATACAGAAGTTTGTATGGAAAATGAAAAAAAAACATATGAATGATTCAGTATTGTGTGAAAAGATGATATATTATTTTTCAAATTTACATTTGATAGAACTAAATCACAAATATGTTCATTAGACCATTCCCGAAAGAACTTCAAGTCTTTGATGACGCATTGGATTTGCAAAATAGACGAATAACAGAAAAGCCACCAAAATCGACTGATTTAATGTGTCAGTCATATTTGATAACTTGGCCATACGCCTATAAAATGTCGTGTTTCTTATTTTCCTGTTTTAAAAATCGATCAATGAAAGGATTTCTTTACCACAATTTGTTATAACAAATACAATCGATTTGGCTTTATTATTACTAGGCATTGAAATGATATAATCAGACACTATATCACAACAGCGCAAAGCAATGTCCTAGCTTTTGACACCAATAGCACAAAAACAATTACTAAAATACCACAATAGTGTTGGCAATGAACATTCAATTAAACTTGAGACAGGAACCAGCGGGTTCATTCAATCAAATTACAATTAAATAATCATAAAGCACACACGCTTTGATTGTTAACATCTTTATTCTTCAAATGCTATGCGTTTTATGCCCTCAACATTAAAACCGCATCTAGTTCCAGTTTGCATAAAAAATCAAGCAAGGGGATGTTTTATTTCTTAAGCAAACATAATCGATGTCATTTAAAGGGGCATACCCTACAACTGACAAACATTCTGTGAAAGTGTAAAAATGTGCTAGATGTATATGTAAAACAATATATAATGGATAATTGCAGGAAGAACATGGGTCATAAAATGACTAGTTTAGGTACTAGCCGCAAAACACATAGCTATGAATAATAAATCACTTCCACCCAATAATTTCCATGACTAAATGTACGTTTCATAAATACATATTTTTTATGATTTTATCTTTAATTGGATGAATTTTTGGCTGAAACTTTCTTCGTCGGCTTTTTTCTTTTTAAGCTTCTAATTTATCATCATTTTGCCTTGATTCTAGATGCACCAAGTTGTAGGGTATGCCCCTTTAATGGTTAGTGTGCGTTTTAGAATGCGCTTTCTGCAGTTTATATAGACAGGTACTTATGCACCAGACATGTTCTTCGTTGCTTTTATTTGTTTAATGTTTAATCAGATGACTTACTTGAAACGGAACAATTCTAAATGAATTAATGTGATAAAAGCAACTAATCTTATTATCTCTCAAGTGCTGTAGTAATCATTAATGTCCCTAAGGGATAATGTCTAGTATCGTAAGATATTAGTGTATCAACTTACTTTTTCAATTAAGACATATTGTTCTTGATCAAATTATCTTTACAGCTATGTCGTATTATCTGAAGTAAAGCTGCACATGCTATTCCTTCGTGTGATTAGTTGAGGTTATTTCTTCAATATATATTCATCGAACAATCACTCACTTCACACTTCAGTGATTCGTGATCTATCTATCAATAGGTTCTGTATGTTAATCTATCACCAATTCAATAAACATTAGCGAGTACTTTGCGTCAACATTTCCCATTATCATTAGCAATTAAAATCTTCATTTCCTACGCACCCTAATTGTGCTGCTTAAGAGGTTGACAAATGATACACAACTTGCCACTGGAATAAATAAATAAAGGATTGACTGGTGTACTTGAAGTATTCTCGTATTTAAATTGAAAGCAAGCAAGACCATTAATCGAGACTGCTCTCATGCATGTTCCAAACCTCTAGCGTTATACTGTAATTCATTTATACATCAATTCATGTCATTTTCGTTGTGATAAAAGGATGTTTATTTATTCTTATTTCATTATAATTCATCTATTCTTCTTATCGTGCAACATTAATCAGTGCGATGGTTAAGTTACCAGGAACATTATTGTCCTCGAACACAACACGCACAGGTCTTGCTACACGTTTGGTTAGAACACTCTACATGGAAATTTTAGACAAACTTCAAAATGTAACCACTTTGTAAGCATCCTGACTTCATGGAATGGTGAGTCATGCAGATGCATTTCGTGTTTTATTAAGTAATAACATTATATAAATATCACATCCCACATAGGGTGATAGAACGTAATGTTCACCCGAGACAAGTAATTTCATCCGAGGCGTTAGCCGAGGTTGACATCACTTTTTCAAGGGTGAACATTTCGTTCTATCACCCTATGTGGGACGTGATATTTATTTTATAATACCGAACAAAACAATAATTAAGAAAGACACTAAATGCATCAAACATGTTAACAAATATAACGAAAACTATTATAGAAATTGAAAGCTTCTTTCTGACACCATAGTTACTTTTGCTGTCAAATGTCTACTGCAAAACCGGATGTCAAACTACAATTATATTCCTAAAGTGTCTAGACAAGGATAGTATTCGATACGCCAGAGATTGAATAAAACCCGACACACGGTAATATCGCGTGAGCGCGTGAGTGCAGTTTCGTTATGGCAAGCGGGCCGAAATGTAATGTCAGGGGGTAACATACGGATTGTCACCCTCTGACGTCACATAAGACTATAGAGTAAATAAGTCACGTGAGGTATAATAAAATGACTTGGTGGTCCTTGGTGGTTGTGTTTAATGTGTACTATGCTATTAATTTATGCCAGTTGTCTTTCAGAAGCTAGATATTTATATGATGTACTTACATAATGATATATAGTCGTGTTAAAAGCTATACAGAGCTTGTGTTATTTTGTTTGTATCTTGCCGACTCAGAATAAAACCTATATCACCTTACGTTCTGAAGTGTGATGTTTATATCAATGTAATCTTGAAATGTCTTTATAGTACAGAACCCCTAAACCGGTTGGCTCTGGTACAAGTGCCAACACTATCAGAACGTCATCTACTTTACTATTATCATCACATACATATCATCATTCATGATTGTTTCGAAATAATTTCAATATCCTCAATGTTTTAATAAGGAGGTTCAAATCAAACGACAAAAACTTTTTATTTAATCAATGGTATGCACCAGAAAAGTGTTTGGAGTGAGGTATTTTTGTTTATTAAATGCAGCAACGGCAGAAACGAAAAGTTGGGAGTCTCACAGCGCATAGATAGAATATATTTGCTACAAAGCTGCTTGGCTTGACGCATTTCGAAGTTTGGCCGCTGAGAATTGTGTGTTGACAGCTTGCCTACTTTTGAGAATTTATCTAACGCACTAGGATATGTATCTGGATCCAATGTTGTTCTAATGAAGACTTAAACATACTACAGCTTGCATTCTTAGAATTCTATAGGAATGACTTGTCTTAATATGTTTGTTAGCTTAAAACAAAATCATTAAACTTAGCTGACGGAGCCCTTTGGAATAGAATTTATTAAATCATGATTCTTTCTTCAATTGTTCTAGTATACTTCATAAATAGTTCATGAATGGTTTTTGAAGTATGACAGGAGATGTGTGTACTGTGTTAGAATGTACTATATCGGGTTTATACCATTCTCAGAAACTAATACTTTTCAGGAGCTTGTGTAAAATGTACCCCTAGGACTGTTCTATCAGGCAGGATAACTTCGTATATTCAGTACATAAACACGCTACATTATTTCAATGATTTTCTATATATTCTGTGCGTGGAAATATAATTATCTAAGACAACAAGATTCTCTAACAGACTTTGTATTCTTTTGTTTCAATATTTTACAATTGTACTGGCTGCGTCGATTCGGGCCATATCTGGAAAATCACACGTTCATAGTGTTTGCATAGCTGACGAATAGATATACTTTTCGTTAGCCAGAACACAAAAGATGAAGTACATATTAAAAGGAGCGCTTCTATTTTCATTTTGAATTTTGCCGAAGACATCAGAACAATCCAGAATCAGTTTTAGATCTGTTTCATGACCTTCAAAGTGGATATATTCCTTATGTGTCTTAAAGTTTAAAGGTTTGAGCTAATTTTTGTTACACTGATAATTATAACTGTCGTCTCTGTATCTACAAAACAATTCTATAAAACAACGAAGCCAATAATGAGTTTGGTTCGGAGACAAGCTAATTTGGATAATGCTAGGGTTGCAAATAGGTTATTATCGGCAAGCTAAAATAATTAGCGTTGTAAACAATTTCTCGTTATAAGGGTATAATTTTGGTATGATATGCAGTCTACATACCCTTATCCCGTAATTGGGTCTGTAAGTCCGTGATAATTGGCTAAAAAATGTAATGTGAACACAATTATCCTGTGCATACTGAGTAAGATTTTGCATACTATTTTCTGTAAAGTACAAACGAATAACAATTAGGCTGCATCATTAATGAGCTGGTTCTTAATTGTGAACGCTTTTTTCAGATTGGTTATACGTACAGAAATAGCGAAAATCACATGTTTATGTTTATGGGAGTTGTGTGAGACTATGCTTACAACGTCCATCGATTTATCTGGACAATGCATCGTTCAGTCGATGATAAACGCTTGTTCTCTCATTCCAACAACTACGAGGATATGATATAATGTATTTCTTCAGTGTTTCAGAAATGTTTTTTATTGTCATTCTTTGTTTACAAAGTATTTCTTGTCTTCTAAATCTGCCAAATACAAAGGCACTTCCAACTAAGTACGATTACAACAAATAAGCTGTAGTACCTGGTACATTTATTTTTAAAAATATTCAACTACAGTAAATAACAAGACATACAATGATTACCTTTGCATGTATTTCTGATGTATGCTTCTAAATGTTCGTTTTCGGTGAACACTGAGTCTTATTGGTTGGTCAAAGAAACCATTTCTTATTTTTTTCTGTTAAAAGTCAAATTACTATATCTAATGATAATTTATGCAATGAATTGGCTGTGTCATTCCTTTTAAACAGTTTGACTTTTGATAAGACAAGGATGGCTTTAAATAACAACGAGAGAAAATTCCCTTTCCCTCAAAATACAACCCGACCAATAACCCGCCAATTTGATACCCATACAACATTTGGTAGGAGGTGACACACATTCTCCCGGAGAATTATGGTCGTTAGCAAAGCCGCAGGGGTTTCCAGATAGATCTACGGACACAAACCCAGTGAAACACAAGAAATAAAGCCGCACATTGACATACATGAAAAACAACCACCACAAACGAACATTGATAACATAGTATAAGTTCATCGCACCATATATACTGAAATAAGAGGTGAAACCGTAAAAGTAATTATTGTGTTGTAATTATTTTAAATAAAATTTAACAAAATTGAACCATTATTACATTACTGATCAGTTTGCTTGACTTATATTCCAATTTCCACCATGATGTAGCACGTAGCATGATGTAGGTAAATTCCTTCTTTGTCTGTGGGTCTTGTTTTCTTAAACTACGATTGGAGCGCAATACAATGTACTTCCAAAGACGAGTTCAATGTCTAAGTACATCATTGATTTCTACAGTGGCAATGATTGATATTTGGAAAGACAAGTAATTTTGCAGTATGAATATCAACCTGTACTGGTTTTATTGCATGGAAGTGACAAATGAAAGTCATCTTTCACACGACGAGAACTCTGAGTATAGACAATATGGCAACTGAAGAGAACACAGGGAAAGCAATTGAAATATATTGAACAATTGTACGACATTTTAAAATATGGGCTCTGAGAGAGTAAAGGATATATTGGAACAAATTCAACACGGCTGATGAATTCTAAAGTGTCTACTAAGTCACTTGACCTAAGAACTGAAAGCGGGTTGGATATTTGTCCAAATCATATGAATTAATACTAATCTTGAAGTTCTTCATGTAACCACGCAATTATCAGTTCGTTTCATTGACACTACATTTCAATGTTTCCGGTTAAGTTGAATTAAATCAAACGTGAAATAATGGATTCAATACCCACGAAAGACCACGAAGGAATAAGTCCCTGTTCGACCAAAAATCATTAATCATAAAACAAGAGCACTGCAAGCGGAGCCAACGCTTGTCTGTTCAACGCCTCAGCGAGATCTAATCCACCTAGGAAGTTACATGTTGCTACCTTTTATAGTTTGTGATTTAAGAGCTACATTAAATTATTTGCACGACGACACAGGCGCAGACGCCGCAGTGACATAATAGCTCGATTTCTCTTCGAAAACGGACCGGGTCAAACAGTAAAAATGGAGTATTAAGATAACAGGAATACAGGGCCTACAAACATGTCACATAAAAATTAAAACTTTCAGCACACATCGACGAGGAAGAGTCAACACAGGAACTGTTTTAGGAAATTTTGCATGACTTAAGCTCTTATAAATGAATCATGCAACAATGATTGCTCTGTCATTTGTGTGTTCATTGGTTCAAAACAAAACAGTTGATATTAAATCATATCCAAACACTCCTACTTTTATGATTGTAATACACGAGATGTAAACAACTTCTGGGCACAATATTTGCAGTCATCTTTATAATTAAACTATAAGTCGAAATCAAACACCGTACCTCCTATTTCATTTATCAACATAATGTATGGCAGTGGCTTTAAGACTTAGGTAACATAACGAGCACAAATTGTTTGAAGAATTATTGTAAATATCTTATGTTGCCCTTATAGAGGATTTTGGTAAGGACATAATGGTCGTGTACTGTATACCATTATTCTATTTTAAGAACATCATAAACAAAAACAAAGTTTAGTAACCAGAAAAAATACATCCAAGAGAATCATTCTTATTTCACCAAACTGTGCTAAAATATGCCTAGTTTCATCTTATAAATTTGACAAACGATTGAACAAAATTCAAATTTCACACATCAAAGATGTCCACCGATTTACGCATAAAAAGCATTATGTTGTAAGGAAAACATGTCTGTCTTAGGTTTTCTTGAACTGAAACACGACAAAGACGGGCTAATAAAACAGAATACAGTAATCAACCATTAATTAAAAGTCTTTGACATGCCGTGCAAAGTTAGATTAATATACAAAATGATTAATGTTTTAATTCATCAAAAGCAGACATTGTCATCTAATTATTTCACCGCCATCGGTTGACGATTAAACGTTGATGTTGTATGGAAATAACTTTGCTTAAGATTTTTTTATGAAAGTTGATATTTTTACTATTACGCAATAGCTAAATTGTCAATTAAATTATATGTTGTAATACGTAAGAGAAATAGTACCTTTTCTTATTTCTCACATGTTTGCATGTTTCAGTGTGTTAGATGGAGTTTTGGTTTGTGGCCCGATGGTGTTTTGAGGAGGGTGGATTGTTTTGCTAGATGTGTTGACATGTTCGTATGTTATATAGTTGTATGAGGGTCGATACTATCTGCGTCGGTATCTTCGTATGCTAGATAAGTGTTTATGGGATGACACTAGTCTTGATGATGGGCCAATGATAGGGGTTGACATAGGCAGATAAACCATTGAGTTTTGGAAGAGTTTGTTGTTATCTGTGCCATACTGACATCATAAGTAACTGATTATTTACTTTAAATAATTATAAATCATATAAGACACTCTCTTTTCTTGCACATACTTATCACACTGTAAATATCCACCTGTGTAACAATGTCTTGTATTGTGAGAAATTAATGACAATCAATAATGACGTAAGTATACCTACAGAACGGATAGAATATGACATTAATTCAATTGCCTACTTCCGAGGCACACATTTTATATTAATATCTAAAATTAATTTATTAGTAATAGAACATTCGGTATACCTGTATGTAAACATACTGCCACAGATCTACATATACTTAATTGCATAATCAAGATCTGATGGTGTTTTACAGAATTGTTACCATGTAATTCTGTAATCAAAGGTCACTCATGGGAGGGACGAGTTGTGGCCAGTAATCAGCGAGGTCTTTTTCGTCTTTATGTACATAGACGTAGACTAAAGAGTAATCGTAGTTCACATGAGACATTTACCATAAATGTCCTATTTAAAGGCCCCCGGGGATGTACATTTTCCAAACTGGGGCGCCTATTAAGATGTGTTTTTCCTAAATCATTAATCCGTGAGAACAGTTTAAATTGAGCCATACAGGGGTTATTAAGATTTACAACATAAGTAAATGGCCTATGTGACCGTAGATTGTGCTCATCTATTAAAGTATTCTTTTTGTTGTTGTTGATTGTTTAAAAATAAGATTTCGAAGGATTTTAATTTTGATTTTATATTAATTTTACTCTTTCGTTGGGACTTGGTGAGTAGATTAAAGGGGGGGGGGGGCTTTCTCTCTTGCCAACAGAAACAAGTATTTTGACATGAAATAGCAATTTTTTAAATTATTCCATTTAAATCCGATGCTTGAAGGCTAAACATACTTTTTTCTTTTATGATCGATTTCAATAGCATGTTTCAGCGGCATAAAATCATTATGCGAGTTTTGTATCATCGTTGGGAATTATCTAAATGCTGAACATCAATGCTTCGTGATGAAGCAAAATAAATAGCAGTTTCGAAAAGCAATTAAAGCCATGATGGAGGTAAATGCTTAAATATTAAGATGAATTAAATCATGATCCGGTTGTTGCACGGTATAGGAAGCACCATAACATTATGTTATGTTGGCATATGGACCACCTGTTTTAATAAAGCTTGCTAAAGGTTTCACAAGGGTACTTGTCAATCGAAGCACTAGAAATTAGTTGATAGTATCGTGTGAGGTGAACATTGCTGATTGTGCGCATTGCTCTTTAATGAATACAGAAAATATTTTTTATTTATTGCTGTAATGCACAAAACATAAAGTAATGTTCCATCACGGGAACAGACGAAGACAAAATGAAGTCGTTCAAGAGATAACACGCAATTTGTGTCATATATTTGTATGACACACCTTTAATTAGTCATGTCACGCGACGCCAGTCAAATGAAATGCTGAAGTACCTTAATTTTGTGAGTTGGACGTTTATGTACTCAGTATTTCAACTCACTCTTTATATATATTTGAAATTTGTATGACACGCCTTTAAATAGGCATGTCACGCGATGCTCTGTCTAATAAAACGCTGAACTTCTTTTTGTAAGTTTGATGTTCATGTACTCAGTACATCAACTCATTATACATTTGAAAGTATCTTTCAGAGACTACAGTAGATTTTGAATTAATGAATAACATTGCCACAACTTCACACAATCGATATACTCTAAAGAAATTCAAATTACGCGAGAAAATGCTTCTTTGTCTAGGATTTTGACATGTTTAATGTCATTATATGGATTTGTTATCTTCTTGCACGATTATTTTGTGTATTACACTGAAAGCCAAAAGAAAGTTTACACATTTGTTTTAACGATAAATTTTGAACCGCATATTTGAATTCAATAAGATTTTGTACACAATTATGTTTGGCCACAAAATATTGGCAGTGTAAATTTCATGTCATTTCGATAATTTTTCTGGTCAAAACGCTCATTTTCCATGATATAGACGACTTTCACGAAGAAAGCAAAGTGACGTCATTTTGTGTGAAACACAAGCAATAAAACGATGTTCTTCAATAAAAAACACAAAAGACCATGTTCAAACTTCACTCTTTACTCTTCACGCCGCTTTATTCACGAAAATGTTGATTTTCAAGATACAAGCGACTATCCCCAAAAAAAGATAATCGGCTATTTTCGTGAAAGATGTCCAAAATTGTGTATAAATATGATGCGTTTTATTTTTAAAAAAAGTCAAACAGACCAACTGCGATGGCAAAGCGAAGTCGAAATGAACGCTCCAAGGCATTGCAATGTTGCGAACAGGTACGATCAAGGCGGATGTGGCAAGGATCTTACATTGTTCTCGAGGAACCATACACTAACTTGAGAAACGTATTGCAGTGATATGAACTGTGACGGACCGACAAAGAAGTTGCTCTAAGGTTTTGACCACACATTAAGACACCAACATGTGGACGTCGTAACTTAATCGACTCAAACCTGCTTCATAAACTGCATGACGTGCATTTGGTTCGCATGGGTAATTTGAGCAAAAAAGCTTTATTCTAATTACTTAGTACTGGTTGGTTCCAGGAAAAACAAACTCGAACCCGATAAATATTTGCTTGCGTACAAGCAATAATTGTTAATTTCACAATCGAGGTAAAATAAACCCGTAAGCTAAACAATGGGGAGTAACTTTATTCGCCGACGAGTCAAAATTCAACGTCAGTGGAGCAGACGGACGCAAACGTGTATGGAGACGTCGTGGTCAGAGGTACGCGTAGTGTTGTATTCGTGAACTTGGTGGGTGGGTTTGAGGTACTGTGCGTGTGTTGGGTGGTAAAAGTGAATTACAAAAAGCAGTCTGGATAATTCTAAGAGGAAATATCAATGCATGGGTCTATCTAAATCAAGGGGTTCGCCCTGTGATTGTTCCTTTTATGCGACGTCATTTGACTGGTTGAACTTTATAGCAGGTGAATAATGCACGACCTACTGAATTGTATTGCTAAGCAAGTGGGTGAAGAGCACACATTGAAGTGATGGATTGGCCATCCTATTTCCAGGACCCCAATCATACTGAGAACATTCGGCGTCTCTTGGTAGTGTTGTGTGGAGTAGAGACCCGCCATCTCACAACGTCGTGCAACTTCAACAAATGCTGATTCAAGAATGTAACAATATTTGCAACAACGGTTACATGATGTTAGTTGCTCCAAACGCCAACGCTGTGTTCAGTGCATTGCAGCGTAAGGTGGACACACTAGACATTCTAAATTTTGAGGGCAATATGTGAAGTCTACATATAACATAATATTTCTGGATAAATAATAATTTATATTTGCTCAAGTGTTGAAAATAAAGCTGATTTTACGTGTGCAAATGATTTTGTCAATCTGATCAAATGTTATGTTAAATAATCCTCAATGAAGAAGTGTAAACTTTCATTTGGCGTTCAGTGTATTAGAATCGTGTTACCTTGTAATTGTATTGTCGGATGGGCCAGGAATTTGGTTATTCATTCATTTGGAAACTAATCAGTTATTGCAAGGTAATGTTTTCCTACGTTCTAGTATTTAAGTAGATTCTTCATACGCTCAGATCTGTCAAACTTAGTATAATCGTTCTTACAATTAAGCACTTACAATGTTATCAAGACAAACGTTGCCATCAAGTTAATGAGATAATACATTGAAATACAAATTACGAGACAGTGTATCGCCCAAGGAAATAATTGTACTCAACAAACGAATGTGACATTTTGATAACGTAAAACACTTTAATGTAACAAAAGACAAGATATGTATACTGCATGTTATGTATTTAGTGACGTTAGACTCTACGAATAAGTAAAACAAGTATGGTTAAGATCTGTGGTACATGTTGTTTAATTCGTAGAACGGTGTTTGCTATGTTACTTGATATCAAGTAATTTGGTTGGCTAATAAAAAATTAATGTTGTTTTGAACAATAAAAATTAAGGATTGTTTGAAATGAAAATGTTTGATTTTCGTGCATATGCTTTTCAGCTTTGGGCACTTGTGCTTACCAGACGTACATTTATTTTTATGTTGCAAACATGTTTAAGGAATCCGTATTTTTTTGTACTGAATAATATGGGGTTTAGGAAGAGTAACATGTATGATGTGTATAAAGTAATACAAAATGTATATTGTGTGTATGTATTATGTAAATGGTTGTACGTCGCAAGCATTGCCCAAGTGCTGCTTACAAATATACGATATTAACTAAATAGGCTGTGTTTGTTTCGATCTGGTGAAGTCAGAGGGAATATTCTGTCTGAGTATAGATCTATGTCGTTTAATGAACTCTGAGTTTTTATTGCACGGTATATGATAAGGGCTCCCACATTGTCGCTATCTAGTTTCCTAATCTATTCGCTCTTGCAATGTGGATTCTAATTGAGACATATACAGTAGATGACAACTGTTGATGTAATACTATACGACATTGTCAGCAAGGTCTTGAAATAAACATCGTTAGCTTTGACATTAAAGACGTCCTTCTAAGAAATTGTGTGGGCTTATAGTGGTCCAAACATCCCTAAATATATATTACTTCCTTATGTCATTGTATACATAGCACTGCGTTCTGACGGCGTGGATTCCTTTTTAAATGGGGGTCTGTGGTCGAGCGGACATGGGGTTATGGTCTCTGATGTAATCGAATTAATCATTAGGTTGGTTGTTCTACCCAGGTTTACACCTGGGGTCTTACTCTTGGATATGGCGCCAAATGCTTCTTATATATAAGTGAAGAACATAGATGGGATATGAAGAGTGAAGAGCAACGAAATAATATTCAACGACTTTAAAATATACGGTAATTGAACCAATAACCTATCAATCTTATTAATGCACAATGGTTGACAGCATTGTTTCCAATACACGTTACACAAGGGCAATTAAGGACTATCGTCTTGGATATTTGCTTTAGGAAGCAATGATGATTAAAACTGTATACAAATAGCTTGCTTAACCATGAACGGCGAATGCAATGTAATCACAATGCCATTATATTGCATATATTTAATCAAAAGTGTATTTGCTTCGGGTTTTCGTCATTGCGTCTCGCAGACAACTTAAGGCACGTGATCGGATAATTTGAATTCAGGTCCAACATAGGACATTCTCTTTTCAAGTGCTATGCACTATTTCTTTTTATTTTATAACTATTTCTTTTTGTCTTGAAATTTGACAGCTTCTACCTACAAACGAGCATCAAAGATGTGCCCAAAGCACAAGTATCATCGGAAGTCTAGACACTAGTTTACAGTTCCTCGTCTTGTTATTTGCGTTTATAAATGATTCAACATTAAATGTACATTCAAGTAGAATATGAACTGTAGCTTGTCTATGGATATTATCAATCACGTATCATTAAAGATTCCGGAGTTATGAGAAAAGTCTACATACTTAAGGGACAGTCCTCTAATGTGTTATTTTACTTTACAATGGTTGTAATGAGAGACACCCTCACATGATACGGTGACACTTTCCATGATTTAAACAGTTTCTTTAAAGTAGAGCTATACTGGTAGTTCGTAAATATATCAAGGCTTCAAGACAGACTATTTTCATAAGTATCAATTCCAGCGTATTTAGATAGCGCTATACCTTTGTCCATGGTAGGAGTAGTGTGTGTCACACAGAGCGGATGTGGCGTTTTCCTTGCTATTTCCGACCATCCACATCTTTAAAGCGAACAAATAGACGTCAACAGTGCTATCTGATTTCAAGGAAAGTTATTTACATCACAATCAATTGTGGAAAGTCTGTTTTTGTTGGCTATCCTCGCTGATTCTTGAAATAAATAATTTGATTCACAGCGACAAAAAGACCATCAACGTATAAAAAAGCCAGACACTTATTATATGTGCGTTTACTTCCCTAATTGGTGTGTCAATCTTGGTCTGTATGATATACATACATCAATTGTTCCCTTGCCTATGTTTAAATTGTTATCTCGGTTCTCTGCCATACATCACCTCGCACATCCCGGAAAATGTATCCACCAAGTGTGTTTTGTCTCCGATTTTTTTCAGACTGATCCCTTTAGTGAATTATCAGTTGCTATGCTTTTCTTAACGTTGGATTGGGAAGGTATTACGTTTAATTATCACGTTTCTTACTTTTAAAACGGGTAAGTCACTATGTGATTCTATATATTTGGTTTGAATAAAGCTGACACAAAAAATGGACAGAAGTAAAGAAGTACTGTTTCCTTACTCATTCTGTTTCTCAATTTGATTTGTAATTTAAAGGGATTCAGTTATATACAGTGACCTTAAGATTTTAAGTATTTTCAGCAATTTATGAACTAAGGCTGTTGCAAAGAAAAAGCGTACCCCCCCCCCCCCCTCACACACACACCAATGATACCACTTATATTTAAGATAAGGTAGTTTAATGTAAGTATTCGACCACTTTCAGTTCAGTATAATTCAATTAAACTTCTCTAAACTGACGCGAACACGTTCAATTACTACCAAAGCCAACATGACTGCAGATAATAAGCCAACATGACTGCAGATAATTATGCGTGTGCTGTTTCCTAGTAAGATGTATAAATAAACACACCAATAAACAGCGGCTTAAGGCGGTTATTAAAATGTTATTTCAATTTTACCAGCATGTGTTGCTGTTTTGATAATTGGAGTTTAGATCTAAGATAAATTATATTATTGTTATCATCGAAAAGCAATAACTTTCTCTAATGAGACGTTTACAATAGAATAAAACCTGTAGTCATTGTGTGCATGCACAGCGACTATCTATGGAGGAAATAACACGGAACATAACTTCGTAATTATTACGAGATCTAAAACATCCTTGTTGAATTTTATAGAGCATTAATTACACTAAAAATACATTTTCAAGATATATAACAGAATATCTATCTATCTCTGTATAATTGGTTTTAACTAGAATTTTCAATGATCAAGTCTGGTGATATGTGACGTCAGAGTAGGAATCCTAGTTTATGAAAAAGAAAAAGGTGTTATATTTGTAGGGAATAGCTTCGGGTGCCTGTAAATCTTCCGAGGAAGGTTTCATTGCCATAAGATGTCAGTTCCTTCAGTAAATTCTTGTTAAATTCACATCAAACCTGAAATTTACACGATGTATTAGGTACATTTTACATTGTGACGCGCGCGTAAGTTTGATAAATTACTCGACGTCGTGTGATTCGATGACAAAGGTATTCGGCAAAATATTTTAATTCAGCAAAAAAATGAAACAACGTTACCATTTACAGTGTACCTGGTGGTTATATTTGTTTAGCCAAGAAACTATTTCGTCAATCTCTAGTTAACGCTTTAGTTACATCACGGCTTGACTATTGCAACGCGCTTCTTGTATACGGAGTCCCACAATACACGATTAACAAACTACAAACTGCTCAAAATACCGTCGCCCACATTATAACCAAACCATCGAGGTTCAGCCACATCACACCAATATTAAAGGATCTCCATTGGCTTCCCATTCAATATAGAGTGAACTACGCATTTCTTACTCATATATTCAAAGCTCTTCATCACCAATCACCTGTGTACATCAAAGTCATGATAGAAATTTTATTGACCAACACGGAATGTACGCCCATTGCGATCATTGACATTATTGGTTCCATCCATAAGTAAACAGGTGAAATATGGTGACAGGTGCTTTGAATCAGCTGCGCCGGATATCGTCTGTAGGACGCTTCAAATTTTCAAGAGACAACTAAAAACCTACTAATTTTTGAAGGTCTACAGGAACTGATCGTTTCAATTGCCGTACATATGTTTTATTTTTCCTGTTTTGTATGCTGTATGTTTATGTGTAAATTAGTAATGCGCTTTTGAATGTTACATTTCTACGAAAAAAGCGCTATATAAATATGGTATAAAAATAATATATATGTGCTGTGCAACCTCTCCAAAACAACACCCTTTTGAAGAGGTAAAACTTTG
>OZ026847.1:29539340-29726378 GCA_964023205.1 Lutraria lutraria
GGCCGCTCTGTAGAGGTTGCACTGTACATTAAATGTCACTTAAGGATTTTAGGATGCATGTGCGTAGTTTCAAATATTACATAAGCAATATGATCTACTATTTGGCTTGCTTCTATCAAATACAACAGAAGGCTCGGACGATATGATTGTAATTCAGAAAGTGAGGTATGCAGAACCTAGAATGGAAACCTATTCCCAAGATTCACCGCTGCTCCCGACAATATTGGTACGAAATATATTACACAGGAGTAGAGCTATCAAAGGTTGAAATAACATTGTCCGTTGAGTAGTGGCACGGGTGACTATTAAACCCCTCAATTCATTTTCATCAAATGGTGCTAAATGTTAGACTTTCTTTGTGAAACTGTTTTACAAATATTCTCCTAAACACGCAACAGACCTTACATACTGGAATCTTAAATTGCGATATCAGCATGTTGCTTCGATAACTAGATGCAATATGCCAATACGTATCCGGTCGAATGACACTAAATAAGACAGATTAGCACTCCATATTTCTCTACCAGAAGGGTGGTCGAGCAAACGCTGATCAATCATTTGTTGAATGGACAGATATATGAAGTGCATCCTTATTGTTGGACTAAAATGCAAATTTGTGAACGACCAATATTATTTGGAAAACGTGTTAGATATGGTTTATATAAAATAATCAAGTGTTAGAAATCCTTTCAAGGAGTTAAACAAACATGTTTAATAAAAAAACATTATGCTCATTATACATGACTAGATTGCAATCAACTTAAAAAACATTAACATTTTAAAAAATTGACCATAATCTGTTATAATACAACCATATTGAACTTCAAATAGCATTTCCGATATTATGCCACAATAATTTATCTAGGTCAACAATGCCTGCATGACCTTCTTACCTATCAACTATTAACAAAATAGCAAACGTACATTCAACTTCTAACTCGCTCTTCTGTTGTTTATGTCACGTGATCATTGTGGATATTTCTCATTGAAAGACTATGAACGAGTTCGATAAACAACTACAACCATCATCAAGTATGCAAGTCAAAGGTCAAGTCAAGTCAAAGGTCAAGTCAAGTCAAAACCGTGTATTTCACTCATATCATGTACATCCATGACAAAATGAAAAGAAAATGTTTTTCGTAACATTTCAACAACATAACATTCATGATTTTTTCTATCAATGAACAATTAGAGGACCTAAAATCGTAACATAATTGAATAACCCAACTCGCTCTCTGTTAGTTTATGTCACGTTATCATTGCGGATATTTCGGGTACTAACATTACTTTCTGCTTCGCTTAAAAAGTTGCGATTTTGCATTGTCCGTTAGAAATTAGTATTCTGTGGGTACGGCGACTTCCCGTACAATAATTCCCTTAGGTTTGTATGCCCACAACACGCCGTCATTATTGTGGTTTATCTGGCCTACATTCGGCGTGATGCCGAGAACCAAAATGGCATGGAACCAGAGCATTTAATTCGAAGCTTTATGTCTTGAAGAGCTTTCATAAAGTCCATAAAATCAGAAGCTTTCGCTTTTTTGTCTTTGTTTTGCTCACAACTTCAGAAGAAGTACGGCTCGTGAAAGGATCAAATTCTACGTTTTGTACTATTTAAATTTACGACCCTCCTACATAATTATATATAATGCCAATTTAATAATAATTTAAAATGTTTTAGAGAAGACGCTTAATATTCCTAGCAACGTAATAATGATCATGATAAATTAAGTACTTTTAAATTTTGTTTTATTTTCAAAGTATTTCTTCTAAATGATAATAATGTAGTTTTTATGTGCCATATTGATAAATTGTGCTAAGTCGTCATTGAAATGGCCAATGAAATACTAGCTTCACAGGAAGATAAAAACTTCAGCATTGCAGGTAATAGTTACGACAGATTCTCTATCAACTAAAATACCGGTTAAACCATCTTGATGTACGCCAGTATCTTTCATAGCTTCCTCCAGTGTATGAACGGGTCATTCTTTGTGATTCTCATTAGTTTCTTCAAAATGTATAAACCCGCCTCCGAGGTCGAGTTGTTAGGGCCGCTGAGTTCAAAACACTGTAACCCCTCACTGATAGAGGGTCGTGGGTTCGAGGCCCGCTACCCAACATGTCTCTTTATGTGAGAAAGTAGGCAGTTGCTTACTGAGGATAGGAGTCTAGTACTGGTTCTTCCCAGGAACGATGGTTAGGTGAACTGTCTACCTCATATGAATATGATTATTGAAAACGGCGTAAAACTCAACTAAACAAACACATATATAAATGTACAAGTCTTGGATTTATTTGATTCACTTCATTCGTATCGATTCAATTTGTAGTTCCCACAGTTTACACGGCGTATAGCAACGTCATAAACATAGCGTGAGACAGTTAAATTTTGAAAACTAAACCCATGGGAGACATAGACACGATCTCAAACCGTATATCAATAATTTCTATTTCTCAAAATACCGCGTTTATACGTTTGAAGTATCATAATATAATATGCCGAGAGCATTTATTATCCTACACTTGGCTACTTAAAATAATACAACCAGTTTGTTTTTGTTTATTGTTTTTTATGGCGCATAGACAACTAATGGTCATGCAGCGCGCATTCAAATAAATGGGTTAGTAACAAATTATGATCCAAGTGAAAATGATAACTATATATATATTAATAAGAATGAAAAATATATGATATTAATTAGTAAAATTGGCTTGTAAAATAGAATAAGAAGAGTGAGAGTAATCTAGAAATATCATACAATCATGCACATTGCACATGTACAGTACAATCTCTCCAGTGCGGCCCTCTGTAGAGCGACAACCTCTAAACAACGGCCAATATTTGCAGCTCCAACAGGGCGTTGCTCTACAGAGGTTGTACTGTATACTTAAGATATCACAATAATTACACCGACCTCAGTATCAAAGCATTATACTCGGATAAAAAGTACAAGCAAAACTACTGCAAAAAAAGAAGAGCGTTAATATATGATGCCAGTCTGATTCGACCATGCCATGACAATGTTCTGATCAATTACTGATCTAACTCCCTTCATCGACAGTGTGAAAAGGGTTGACTAACAAGGAGATGGACAGCATAAATATGTTTGTAAATAATTTTAAGGTCAACACGCTGAATAAATTAGTACAAAACGAAAAGGATTTCTAGAGAAAATTTGTTAGTACCCATAGGAATTTAACTTGCATCGCCCTGCAGAGAACTAGTTAACTTTAACAATTGTGTGGTTTCCAAAAACACGAACGATTTATCCTAGAAAATGTAACTATCAAAATCTGATGGATTTGTAAATTTCGTGTAATATTAGTATTTTGTACGTAATAAACGCTTCATTCGTAATGATAATATTTTTTTCAAGAAGCCTTTGTTTAAGCTGGTTGATAAATAAATATCGAGTTTCTAAGATAAGAAGAGGCCGCTTCGATTGGTCAAACGGAAGAACTGCTGGAAGAAGCAGATCTGTACCGAAATGTTCGATTGGTCGTCTTCTGATTTAAGAAAATCTTCTAGCTATTCCTATCGTTATAACTCACAACAAAAATATACTTTTTAACAAATAAATTGTTTACACTCAGTCAGAGTGCGCATTAGTTTTTCCACATGGCTTTAAGAGAATTGATTTGATAGTAAGTTTTAGTTATACCTAATATTCGGATGCAGACATTTCAAATAGTGTAAGAATTAGCGACTTAGACCGTGGCTTTGAAGAAATGGTTTTCTTTTATTTAATCTAAACGATGTTCATTTTCTTCAAATAGCATGTTTAGGAAATACAACAGGTAGCCATCTTGAATTCTTAAAACTACGGATTGCGATCGATTGAGCTTCTCTTCTAAGCCCTTATAGTCGGCGATTTCTCTTCTTACGAGCCCAATCGAACAGGCCTTAGAACTACATGTACATTATTTTATATTTAGTGTGATTATTGCACGATTTCCATGGGATATCAATCCGTTCATAGCATTTTAGAAACTGATTTCGTGTGATGCTACAAATTATGCAATGCTATCTAGAACCGATAAAAGAAGTCTTTTGTTTATCTTGAAAACCGTTTGTAGTTATACACAGACGCTCGTGGGTCTACCACTGACATTGCGAATGTAATTTATACGATACTTATTAGACAATTATGACTGTGTAATTGACAAAATCCAGGCCACAAAAGGGAAATTATACTAATACCTTAATACTATACACTTTGTCTTAGGAAATGTGTTTAAAAACAAGTAGTCGATCACCTGCATTGCACTTTAATTATTGTGCATTGATGTGAATTAATGTGTATTAATATCATATGCCACTTGGGTTCTATTTCAGATTATTAATCTGAATACACTGCTCTGGCCCCGGTCACACTCGTGCTAAAACATCAGGGTCCAAGGTTATAAACTTGTATATCGGTCTCCGAACTCAAATCTCATATCTTGCATTTTATGTTTCTAAGTTTATCAGGCAATTAATGATATTACTCACAGTTATTCTGACAGTATAATTTATCAGCACATGCATTTAAACATTAAACAGCTCTATCTGTATAACCATTATACTTTGAGAATGGAATTGAGATTTAAGCTCAGAGACTGTTCTAAAGTTTTATAACCACGTGACCAGTTCTGTTAGTCTTTTCCTTTTTTATGATAAAAGATGAGCCCTGACAGACGTGCACACAGTATCTCGTTTATCATGTTTGTCTGCTTCACGCTTAATAATGGGAAACAGTTCCATCCTCTTTTTTTTTGCTCGGATGAAACTAGTGTAGTCTTTTTTGGGGGGAATGTAACCTGTCATCAATTGATTAGAATTTCTTTCACTTCGCTGCACTTCCCTGACAAATATTCATGAATGTTATGCAAGAATATTTCAAGAAACAAGAGCGCCCCGAGCGGTGCCACTGCTCGTCTGTTCACCGCCTCAGTGAGATCTATGCACCTAATGCTAATGCAGTTTCATGTTAGTACCTCTTAATAGTTTCTGAGTTATGAGTTACATTAAAGATTTTACATACGCACCAGTGATCACAATAGTTCGACCCTATCGTCGGAAACAGACGAGCTAAAAACCATGTTTTGTAGATTCCATTCAAAGGGGTCAGCACGGCTCCGGACTGAACTTTTTTTACGGTTTATCTTCAAATCAAATGATAGCGTTACACCATTGTAACAAACACAGTGTTGATTGTGTTGTCCCTGTGGTGATTTTAAAATCAGAACCGATACGAATGTAATGGTAATGTTTATTTGTTGGGGTTTTACGCCCTTTTCCAACAGTCAGAGTCATATGAGACAGACAGTTCACCTAACCATCGTTCCTGGGAAGAACCAGTACTAGACTCCAATCCGTAAGCAACTCTCCACTTTCTCACATAAAGAGACATGGTCGTTAGCTGGGCTAGAACCCACGACCCTCCATCAGTGATATGAAGTCAGCGATCTTAACCACTCGACCTTGGAGGCGGATCGCTTTTATTCTGTAAAACAATAAACGGACGAGTTTTGATATATTTTCAGGTACAAGGTATACATGGTGACGATTACAGAGCTCGGGACGAGTAACTCTAGTGAAGTTGTGGAATTTACTACAAATCTGACGGGTATGCTCATAAACATTTCTGACTTGATATCATTGCTCAATTGCATATCGTCACCTTAGACTTAAAGGGGCTTATCTTGATCTTTGACACTTGTCAGATATACCCTTTTAACTATAACTATGGTGACTATATAACTTTGAGATGGTAACAAGGATAATAATAATATGATAGTGTTTGTTGTTCCTTTACGAAGACAATTGTTGTAATACAGTGTATATTATTCATTAAGATATGCTGATGAAACTGACATTGTTTTTGGTGCTCTCAAAACTAACAATGAGCGAGTGGCTCGCATTGAAACCTCAATGCTCACACAAAATCCCTTTAAAAAGGATCATGTTAACTGTATGGAAAGCACTCAAAAGATTGTCTGAAGCCATTAAAGCATATCAAAAAATTGAATAAAAATTGAAACAAAATATCCACGAACTCACCAATTTCTTTCTTGAAAGATGGACACTCTCCTTTGTTACAATTGAATAGTAATATTAGTGTTCTTATAAACGTATATCTTACCGCCATAAGGTATATTTCGGGGTTTGTTGAGTAGGCCTATAGGTAATGCATTCTTGGTGGATTCCAAAACATGATATTCGGTATGGTGTTGTACATTATAAATGGATTTTTTTACATTAACTAGAGAACATAGATTTCCTCAAGGAACTGTTGTACTGAAGATCTCTAAGAAAAAAATGAATGGAGTTATCAAAACGTTGTCGTTATTTTAGTAAAAAGTGTTGCTTTAAAGAAATGGTGATTTCTTAGGTGTGTAAAATGTTCCACAGCTTTCAATATCTTTTGTTTTAACACTAAGCAAAATTGTGTATGTCGATTTCTAATTCATTAGTAAATTCCGTGACGCTGACGGATCAAAACTAACAAATATTAACAAAAAACACAATCAAATAACATGTGATAAAACGATTGGTAAAACCCTACAAATGAAATTAAAAGTGGAATTAAACTTTTATTGCTCCTGGAACTTTTCCTCAGGGATTTTGATCTAGCGCTTGTATGCGCTGTATGTTGATTAAGAATAATTACTTTGACTATTTTTCGTTCTCTAATATCACATATTTCAAAATCTCACTTTTCGAAATTTAATTTTTTACAGAGCAATTATTTTCTTGTCGGATGTTTTGTGGCCGGTGGTGTGTAATAAAATTTGATGAATGAAATTGGCAAGGCTTAATTTATAATGATGGTGCTTTGGATAGCATCACCTTCATTTATCATTACTATTATTTTTCCTGTGCTGCCGTAAAGAATTCATGAGAAAAGCCACTGTAATATTTAAATTGCATCTGCATTGCACACATTTTGAAGACCCGCCTCCGTGGTCGAATGATTAAAATCGCTTACTTCAAATCAATGTAATCTCTCACTGATAGGGGGTCGTGGGTTCTAGCCCCGATACTAACCATGTCTCTTTATGTCAGAAAGTAGGCAGTTGTATACAGAAGTACTGGTTCTTCCCAGGAACGATGGTTAGATAAACTGTCCGCCTCGTATGTCTAGGACTGCTGAAAGGGAGCGTAAAACTCAAATAAACAAACTAACATATTTTGAAATTATAGTTTGTCCTATTTTTTTGTCCAATGAAATGTCCGCATTTCATTAAAAAAATAAAAATGTATATCGCATAAAATGTGCCAAGAACCTGATATGGAGGACATTAGTCAAGTTTGTGCGCTATGGGACCAAACGCTGTTCAGGGCAGTGCAAAATACGTCATCCTTTACCGCAATGGCACAGTGTTCAATAAAATAGGCGGAGTTTAATCAATAATCATCAGACATTATAAGAGATTGCGTCATACTGAACAAAGTCGTAGAGTTTACGAATTGTCCATACTTTTTGTCACTTTTTCGGGTTTGACGCCCGTTTACAACAGTATTTCAGTCAAATACAAGCGGGCAGCTTACCATCGTTCCTTGGTAGTACTAGGTCCCGTGGCTATAAAACTTAACTAATCAAATCCCGTACATGTAGCTTGTCCTTCGATGTTTTTAAATTAATTATTATCAGATATTACTCACATTATTGATACATAATATTACATCATAATCGACCTGAATATGAATTTTGTAAATTAATCTGCTCCTTATATTCAACCCTTATTCTTTGAGAATGGAATTGATATTTGAGCTAAAGAGGTAGATTACAAGTTTAAGATAGGCCAATACCATACACGTCCGTAAGCGACTGCCTATCATCTATCACTCGAATGAGGTATTGTGGTTATCAAGCGCAATACCCGTAAGCCACGTATAGCTTAGTATGTCGTTCTAGAACTGTTCATGGTAAAACGAAAAGTTAACTGAGAGAAGGCAGGGCTTTCAGCTGCACTTGTTATTTCTCGAAACAGAAGGTCGGAAACTGTAAATAAAGGTACACGGGCCTAATGGTCCAAATTGAAAGAATGGTCAAACAGTGAGAAACATTAAAATCATGCATTGCTGGGTATCGACTGTTAATATAATAACTAAGACAGTACCAGTTCCTCCAGGAAAAAACTATCATAGGTCTAGAATTAGTGAGCTAAGTGAAAATCCATTGTTACAGGTAAATGTTGGCTCTTATTAACGCATCTAAAGCAGACTGGATGCCCCCGCTTTCTTTTTAATATCCGTCTGAACAATATTATATGACTGATGTACTTTCTGGGCGGTGTCAAATGATGATAGACAGTTTTTGTCGAGACAAAACATGCGTACGTGACAGAAATTAGGACAAACTGTAAATCATATTCGCGTCGCTTGTGATATAGATCTTCACCATGAAATTCAAAATATGAACGATAACAAATACTTTCACGATTGTGCCTTCTTGCAAAACACTAGTTCAGACAGCTTTGATTTGATATGGTTAAGTAATAGAAATATCTACTTTTATCTACTTTCAGATACGTTTGAGTACATCCACGTGCGCTCAAAGGGTATTCAGATAGAGGAGGCGGCGGTTGTGTTTGTAGTAGTAGGTCTCTGGGCATGCGCAATGGTGTTGTTCGTTAAACAGTGGGACAATATTAGGATATTACAGCCTCAGGAACCGCGATTTAAACATAGTCCAAAGAACTTGGACACCATAACTATTGTTAAAAAGCCACAAGATAGTGTCATATATAAGAACTATAGTCGAAAAATGTCGTTGACGATGGTTGAACGTGAAAAGAAATTAATGCGAATGAATACGGTGCCAATAATGGAAAATGTCGCCTCTTTACAAAATCTAAATTCAATTAAAAAACTGCCGACTATTGAAATGCTGGAAGAGACATCAATCAAAGAGGAAGTAGAACAGAACGGCACAAACGAAGCAAGCTCAATTGTTTGATATCATTCATGACGTCATTAGAGACATCATCTATGACATAATTCATGACGTCATTCATGAGGTCATTTGTTGTAAATAACTCATTGCCACGTGATGTGAATAATTACTGTGATATGTTCAAAGTGGTCATGTAAATAGTGGACTTTGATTGGCCGGTACATAGATGTCACCATGCATAACCACACCCTCTACTTAAAATATGGTAAAAAATGACAAGCCCAAAACTTAAAACAAACGTTTGTATCATATACTAGTATCTTCATTAAAAAACTATAATCGTTTTTATAAGCTCTAGAAACAGTTTAAGACCTATCCATCAATGACCTAGCTAAGACGTTGGGACCTTTTTTGTCTGTAGATTTATTGACATAACGTTCTTTACTAATTCCTGCCGTTTAGTTACTCCGTAGATTATTATAGTTGCAGCTATTTTTTTCTTATCAAAATAGTGGATAATTATAAAATTTGCTCGGCATCTCTGTGACGGCATAATAAACTCTCATTTCTGGTTTGTGTCATGTTCGTTACCTTAATTGTCAACGTCATTGTCTGTACCTAAGTATTGTTTCTATTGCATGCATCAGATTCGAATGACATCAGTAACATCTTGATTTATCTCGCAGAATGGATTATAATGATATGAGAGTATCAGATTGACCCATTCGTCAGATTTCTTTCCATATACTTGTACAATTACAAGAAATTTACGAGAAAATTAAAATAACGCACTACTTAGTAATTTGTATATAGATGCAGGCGATGCTTGGGTGCTACTTGGTTTCAATTTTAAAATTACTTATTTACACTTTAATTCATATAAAGATCGATGTAGTCCTTGATTTAGATATGAAGTCAAACCTGTATTAGCGACCTCCTCCAAATAAATGCAAGTCTGTGAATAAAGAACATTCGTTCAAAACCTTCATTGGTTATTAAGAACAAAATGACCTTCGAATAAAGACCACCTCTTAATATCGGCCACAATTGGTCTGTCCAAAGGATGGACTTTGTTCACAGATTTGACTATTGTTACAGTACGTATACATGTACTTGTATTTACTTGTTCACGATGAATCTATTACTGGGAGATGGAAATGTTCGCTTAACTTTATTTTCGGTGCTATACATAATGAGAAATTTATGCGTACTTGAGTTCTTTTTTTGGGATTCCTTATTCTGAGGATTGTTTTAATTAGACTGAATGAAAATTATGTTTGATATATCGCCTTACTTGGACAACATGCAAACATAATGTATAACTTACGTTATACGAACGTATATGAACAATTGTCTCAGATCGTATTTTACAAATGGCGAAACATCTTCTTTTGTACAAAATATCTGTAAAGGTTTGTATGAGCCAATACCGTATATGTATTATGTTGTAACATTTCGTATCGTTGCATGTAAAAAATATGTAATTGTCACATTGACCATTTTACTGTCAGAATGGAGATATTATTTTTGTGAGAAGCTGTTAAATCGTTTTAGTGGTAATATTACATGCCCTCTCCTTTCAGACATCACCATTTGAATGATTATAACGCTATACTTATAATAAATCATCATTCTTATTTCCTGAATATATCATTGCACGTCAATCGGAACTCCTCGGTGTTTGTCTAAAGAAAGTGCTTCCGACATAATAGGCAGGCCGCCATTTTGTTGTAGTACTTCACGGGCTACTTTCCACCATGGCTGGCCCTGAGAATCCAGCGATGGAAAAAATTTGTTTCTCTTCCCGTCGGAATATGATACCCATTCTATCAATCACAAACGATAAACTTTCTACGAAAACGAGTACCTAGTATTGAAAAAGTAGTTACCAGATACCAATCAAAATTTGTAACCCTACACTTATGTACGATGCGTATTTTTCAGTTGCGGAAATACCCGAGTAGTTACGATTGCTTGCACGTATGCTGTTTCGCGAACAAGCTAAAACTATCTAATGTATATGTGTTTTGTTACCCAGCTAACCATTCGTCACTGCCTCTCTCCACACAATAAAAACCTACCACTGACTAAACCTAATGCTCATTCCTTAGATTCAAGCTTCCGAACAAAACTGTTCGTCAATACATTAAACACGGCCTGAAAGATTATTTCATGAAAATGCTTAGGATATTTGGCTAGATTTTGTTCCGTTCGTTTCTCGGGAGCATTGTATTGTTTTTTGATTTTTTGTCTAAGATTAAGAAAATAACACTAGAGCCTTTGATATAGTTCATTTAATGCGCCAATAGCGATGTGTAATTAGATTAGGAATAAAAAAAACGTAACGTAGAAATACAGAATTTCTGTTATTATAAACATCTGTTGATAAGCTTATTGGGCCGTGAAAAAAAGTTTGCAGTGCGTTTGAGGTTTCGGGAATATCAGCTGCCATTAAACGAATAAAGCCTGATCTTAAATATGTCATACATTTATAATGGACGAGTATCTACTAGAATTAGAATTGTGCGTATGTTCTCAATACTAATATATTGTTTTATTTGTAATACATTTTTCATTTATTTCAATTTGGCCATTTCTTTACTGCTCCTTCTAAGTTATGTCGGGACAGACCTCTGCCGAGAAATAAACGTAAATCAATTTAGCCATATATACCATTATTAAGAATTGAATTGTTTAATTAAATCAGGCGCTTTGATAGAATTCAGTGTACAAACACAATGTACTCTGTTATATGTCAATTCCTCCCACCATGTTTTATGAATGTGTTATCATATCATGAGAACTACAATATAAAAAAACATTTATCCCATGTCACACCCAGTTTGTTAAGGTGACAAACTTACGCATATAATAACATTAATATATACAGGCAAAAATTGCCTCGCCTCTAGAAGTAAAAAAACCCGGAACAGATTAAAACAATAATGAGCAATGAATAATTCAGTCATTCGTACTTTTATTTTTCTACGTTTCTACGCACAACTTTATGTAAATAATCGAAACGTTGTATGTAACATGTAAATATGTAAGTGTATATGCGGAGATTGCCTTAAATAAAATGACAATTACAAGCCAACGGTTGTTTGTTTATTCATGCCCATAGACCCTGCAGAGAAATTTGAAAATAATAATGAGGAAAACTTAAAATTTCTCTGCAGGGTCTGTTGACAAACTACGTCAGTAACAATGCTAATTTTGGTACTGATGGATTCGGAAAATTGTGTGCTGGAACATGGGCTACATGAAAAACTCGGAAACATTTAAACTTTCGACGAACAATACGACTTACCTCTGAACGTTTTGTTGCCGCCATTGTTCTCGACCCTGTGGTATCAAAACAACATACCATGCGATAATATACCTCGAACAAAAGAAATAGAAAGTCTTAAACTCGGTTCTTCCGGCAAAGGAATGATTGAAAGTTCGGTCTAACTGAGAAATAGCAAAAATGATTTCATAAGAACTGTATTTTCTTCTCAACATACTTAAAGCAATCAACCACGAGAAGAAATGTGATTTCCCGCGAGCAACATGATGTCAATAAGACGCTAATTGATGATCAAATTTTGATTTTTTAGCTTGTTTTATGTTCGAAAGATTCAATTTTCAGAATTGAGTTGTAACACTGCAATGACCCAAGGGTAATATTTTACATTCCATTTACGCTCCTTAATTGGAAACTATACAGTCTGTTTCTTTAGCTGTAGATATTCAGAATTCTCCCACTACCGCCTGGCATCAGATTTTTTAGGCTTAATTTGAATGAAAATAGCAGTTTGATAACGTATACATCCTTAATATGCCTGTGGTATCAATGTTTCAGATATGAACTGTGGTTCTTGTGAATTCGTTTGGATCACTGTCAATTCTAAAACGTTCATAGTCAATTATTTTGCATCAACTGGACACTCATTCAGAATCAATATGTTAAGATCTTTGAGGTAACATCTGTGAGCCCACCTTCCCTGGACCAATCAACCCCAAACTCTGCCATCTCATTGGAACATACAAAAGACTGAGGAAAAAACACAGCCTTGGAACAGTCGATAGTAAAGCTACCAACCCGCCTCCGTGGTCGAGTGGTTAAGGTTGCTAACTTCAAATCACTGTAACCTCTAACTGATAGAGGGTCGGGGTTCGAGCCCAGCTACCGACCATGTCTCTTTATGTGAGAAAGTAGACAGTTGCTTACGGAGGATGAGAGACTAGTACTGGTTCTTCCCAAGAACAATGGATAGGCAAACTGTCCACCTAAAATGAACCTGACTGCTCAAAAGGCGCATAAAACTCAAACAAATGAACAAACGGTAAAACTACAAGGGGATTAAGCAAGCTTTGAAAGATCGACCTCATTCTTACCCCGTAGCTAGTCAATGGTCAGAAAGTTATAAGTACAAATTTATGTATCTTTTTAAATCTTGGAGTCAGTGAACACGCAATCCTTGATGGGCCTAAGACAGGACCCTGGCGTTGGATCCTGAGAGCCTTTTGAATGTAAAGTTTTATAAAAGTAATAATTAGATTTCTCGATGCTAGAGCTACTAAGCGGTCGTCTGAACTTGGTAATAAAACCTAGAGTTACTTAAGGCAGACCCATTGATCTCGAATTAGGTAGATGGCTAATCAAATACTTAGTAGACTAGTTCTTCCACGAACAACGAGATCATCTCAGTAAATGGATTTTGTCTGACCAAAATAGCTCTCAATTGTTGTATGTGTTTTTTCAGTACATATGGTTGTTATGGTGCCATAGATATCCCTAAATCAGCTTATACAGAATGGTCGAAATTGTCTAAGACTAAAAACAATGAATACCGCTTATAACGATTGCAAGGATCTATTAACATGGAGACAATCCTACTATATTGATTATGTACTAAATCAGACGTATGAATTGACTAGGAACGAACGGGGTTCGGGATTAAAGAGACAAACAAAATCATGGAGTATGCGGTCGATTGTCAGAAACATTCGTAAAACGCATTGGAATATCTTTTTAGACTCATGTGTGCATCGCGTTTCTAAACTTACGAGTCTTTAGGTAGGCTGGAATTACAAGTTACAGCAAAGCCAGGCTGTTTGACCCATGAGTGACACAACATACATATCCCGTTGTGATAAACGTCTGTTTCAGTAAGCATTGTTTTAATGATATGTTAATGACATACATTTAGAAAACTGCTTGATTTACATGCTTACTTAAGTATAATATAACATTTTGTACGGGATGCCTACTTCAATACGTATAGCATTCTTGTCTGACAGTGTTCATGGTTAAACAGCTGTTATATCCTCTCCTAATGTCATTGTAAAACTTGCTGAAACAATTTCAAGACAAAAGCATCAAATGTAAACATTCCTGAGTAGTTATGGTAGGTATCATAAAGAAAAGGTGAATAATTCACAGGTGAAAAAAAACATCATCGTGAAGGAATCAGACAGTGGAAACCAATGACTTTGGAAGCGAAATCTTCAATGAAATGTGTAGCGTTGAAACATGACATGACACATTGTGTCTTGTTACAAGATATGGAAACAAGGTCGGCGTTATGTCCCCTATACATCAGGCTGATAGACAGGTACTCTTTTTTATATTCAAAAAGTTATTTTTATTGTGACACTCAGGCCACCGGCCCATGCACAGTAATGTATTACATGATACTACATATCATTGCATTATATGCTAGAGACATGGTAATTAAAATAGATATATAAAGACGTGAAAGTTGACAGAGCTTGTAAAATACAAAACTGTCGTCTTTCATAACAACTGAATCGGGAATTTACTTTTGACTGTCAGAATTGCCTCTGTAGTAATCGTCAATGACAGGAGAAATTGAGAGATTTACTCTTGATTGTAACAATCTGAAAGTGCCAAGTTGCATTGATTATGTAATGAATGTTTTAATTTAGAACTACTTCTGAATTGCATCGGTGTTGTTGAATTATTTAGTTTATCTTTGTATAATAATAAAGTTCTCAAAAGGTATAGTATTTTCTATTCCTGCTAAGAAAGACTTGAAAGGAAATGGATAAAGAAATAAGAATAATTGAGGGCCATTACTGACTGAAATCTTTGAATTATTTAGCTGTCTACATTGGCTGACAGTTGATTGTAAACGGGTAATTACGGACAGTCACATTATGAGCTAGCACAATTCATTATCGTTAATTGAATAATAATACTTTTTTCTCTTTCTAATGATTAATTTAAAACAGTTTTAGATCATCGACGTAAATACATGCAGTGAAGAAAAACGGACAGACAGTGACTACTGTTAGGCATGTATTTGCCGATTTTGTGAATAAAATGAATTGGAACTATTATAACATTGCCAATAGGATTAGTCGGATCTAAAAGTAAAGTAAAAAGGACAATGCAATATTTTTCTACAAAACAATAGCTATATGTGATAAAGTATTAATTGGTGAAACGGGCTGATACAATAACAGTGTGTGAGGTGGAAGAGATATATACACTTTCTGACAATGAATACTATCGTCAGAAGCGGACTGACTATCAATTAGTTAATACTTTTGCTTAGTTTCGATTGCTATGGTATGACGCAGTGCTGCTTCTCGCTCAGTTTTATAGATTTTTAGAATCATCTTGTCATAGGTGGGTACTTACACACTCTAGGGAGAAGGCAATATTATAATAAAGTATAAGGGAAACCAAGCATTAATGATAAGATTCATCTCATGATCAGGCAATTATATCAGACGTATTTGGAACAGACTGATCTAGTCATCAAGTATACACATTTATCTCAACCGACTTAGCCTTCAATTTTGTACCATTTTTGGCCACAAATATGTTTACTTTCTGAGAACAAATTTACGCACTGATTCCTCGTCACCTTCCTAGAATATTATCCCACTCTACACTTCTAACCACAGTAAATATAACACAAAGTACTCGAAGTGAATCAATTGGAATTGGAACGTCAGCATTCAGTACTCAGTTTATAAAACGATTCAAACGTATTGTGCACATGGAATATAAGTATGAGTATTCAATAAATAATGTTCAAGATGTATGGCTTTGAAATGATTTAACCCGCCTCCGTGGTCGAGTGGTTAAGCTCGATGACTTCAATTCAATGTAACCTCTCACTTATGAATGGTTCGAGCCTCGCTACCGACCATGTCTCTTTAAGTGAGAAAGTAGACAGTTGCTAACGGAGGATGGGAGTCTAGTACTGGTTCTTCCTAGACGAACTGTTCAGTGTCCACCTAGTATGACTCTGACTGTTAAAAAGGGGTGTAATACTCAATATAAACAAAATTTGAAATGAGTTACTATTTCAAAAGCAAAACCGCTTAAAATATCCTAATAATAGCTGATCAATTGTTCAACTATTGCTCAATTAGTAGACGAATGACTTAACTGAATGTGAACTTTTTATAGGAACATGCATTTTTCAGAACTATGAGTGTTACAAGTAACATAATTATAATCATTCACTCACTTGGATTTTTCCCTACGAATTGGTATTTGCGTCCCATTGATATACTTTTTAAAGAGCAAAACAGTGCAACCTCTCCAAAGCAACACCCTTTAGGAGTAGCAAAGTTAGTTTAATCGTGCAATGGTAAAAATCACGCTGTTGTAACAGAGATGTTGTTGTTCAAGAGAGGGCCGCTCTGGAGAGGTTAAACTGTTCATAATGCGTGCTAATATTCTCACTTGGGCACTAGTTGCTAGTGTGTAAATGATGAAAGAACAATCAATTACTAGACGTATGTCTAATGATATATCATATATTGTCTACTTTTGTGTAATGATAGTGTACCCCTTGACACGAAGCGATCATATAGCGCGGATTACGGAATATGACGATTTGATTGCTTGTTACATAGACCGTCTTAGGAGCTTCATAGTCATATGGCAATATTTCTTTCACATTGCGTAGACACTCTGCCAAGACTCGTTGACGAAAATGAACAACATATGTGTACCAATGAGTCAAAACTAGGAACAGTTCCAAACGATGAATTGCCTATGATACAAACTAACCGCTGATCAACCATACAGATAAGGTTGCAAATATTGCTAAAAAAGAAAATCCCGAAAAAGTGGCGTAAAACGCCGGGTGAACCTAAACAAGGATATATTCAAAATCCAGTACTCGCAGTTAACACATTCGGAAATAAAATATCTGCCTAATTTGTCGCGAGACTGCCCTAAAGTTTATACAATCCTAGATTAAAGTCGTGTACAGGAAAGTTACCGATTACTTTTTAAAGTAGCCATTTACATGTCAAAGTTAAATACAACATGTCATATATACGTATGTAGTCGTGTTTATGTTTCTCAAGACTAGTAACCAAAACGCCTTAAATTCTTCATTTGTCGCTGGGGTTTATCATATTTATTATGATATGCAAGCTCTAAAAATTTAGTACATTTGACATTTTTTCATCTACATGTAAAGATTAATTTTCCTTATCGCTATAACTATTATTACATGAACAAAGTAACGTGTAACACGTGTCACTGTATCAAAGATTACGCCTATCCATAATACTACCTTCCCCCAAATACCCTTACCCTAAAATCCACCAAAAGCATGTATGAAATTTTAGACCATAAAATAGACATAAAAAACTTGATAAAATGTGTGCCAGACGTTATTAAAGCGAGACGCGTCGTAAAGGGCGAATCAGGAGAGAGACGAATCGTTACTAATTTGATAAAATGTTTATGCATTAGCGAGACAGGACCGTAAAACAATATTATAGTAATTCTTTTTTGGTGGCTCTCCAAAGGACTTCAATTAAGCATAGATATACAATCGACTTGGTCTATAACAGACATACTGGCCACATAAACCACTTATTCGTACGTAATCATGTAATTTGATAAAAGCCAATTCATTAACCTAAAAGTCCACGTTCATTTAATCTTGATAATATGTTCATTGGGTGGGGAATTATATTCCGTGAGCATTGACCGTTTGTTTTTCACGGTTGTACATAAATGTTAGAAAGCTTATAAAATAGTTTATTGTAATATATTAATAGAACGTGCGAAATGTCAGTTGCCATTAGTGAACTACTTGTGGTAAATAAATTAAATGAGTTGCACAGCAATGTTATATGAATGGATGTCTGCAGTTTCATTTTCATTTTGCCACAAGAATGCATAATTTTTATAGTTATATCTAGGTCCACTGATATATCTTACCCTGCCCATGCCCGCTATATATATTCTTAGACCTGGTGTTTAAAGTATTCTCGGGGTCTTCTTTGGTAACCCCGGTCAAATAAGAATTCATCATTCTTGAACTATTCGTGGGAAAATCCAGGATTTTAATGTTTAGATGTCAATTGTATTTACTTAAAACTTTAGTTTCACGATAGTAAAATTTACATAATGATTTGCTTCATTTAAAATATCAATCTCTTTTTGAAATATTTTTCCAGCAAGGATTTCTTACGTTCCTTGGATTCTTCATCATGACAGCGTACCCTAGCAAAGCAAATAAGTTGCATTGAGACATGTAACCACAATGAAAGGTAAAAAAAGACTGCACTACACAAACAATATCAAAATACAAATCAACTCTTATAAAAAAAGTTATCACATATTTAGTAAATATATCATTATTATTAATAAGAGTTGTATCTGTGTTCAATTGTTACATAGATCCTTCTAAAATACATTTTATTGTACTAGACACACGTTCGTAGTTGGCATCGAACAAGTTGCTTTCCCTCTGCAAGATATCTTCACAATCACCAGATTTGCAAAAAACAATATCCTGTATTGAAATAATAAGTTTCCAAATTGCTCAATTTATATTCGACAAATAAATCATCGTTGGAGTTGTCGGTTATATTCCAGAAAACCCATGGAGGAATATTAATTCAGAAGTACAATACAATTGCAACATTATCAAAGTCTCCTGTGAATTAACTTCTAGTTTATCTATAGGCTTCAAAGTAGTGAACCATTCTGTTTTTTTTTACATAAACAACCAAATACATCACGAACAATGGATGAATATATTCGTTAGAACTCTAACGACGATGAACAAGTGCATCTATCCCATTCCTTTCTAACTTGCCTGAACTATGGTAACATAAGCATGTCACTATGGTGTTTATAAGTATTAAGTTACACATGGTCTATGTCTAGAATAACACTATTTTTGTGGTTGGGGGTTACATGGTATTACATACATGGAGATAGATCGGTTAGCTTTTAATTTCTATCTGCGTTTTCGAAACACCTTTTGACTGTAAGAAACTGAGGTACTATTTATACCGTACTTAGGAGTATTGTGTAATGGGAAACGGTTATACGCCGCATTTTGTGAACCATATGTAAATATATACAATAAATTATATAAATAAATTAACATATTGATACATGCATTGTAGCAATGTATACATTGTTGTTGTTGTTTTTTTTTCAATGGAGTTCAATAACGTCATCCAAATTTATATTTCAGTGCTTAAGTGGTGACCAGTTCACATTTCCAGTTTTCCTGGACTGAATTATATTAACTAACTTTTGTAGCTATTGATAAAAAGCCGGCAAAATCTCCTCATATGGAGGACCAGCGCCATTTTTGTTTAATGTTCATAGAAGGGTATGTCCTGCCGCGACCGGGACTCGAACCCAGATAGTCGAGTAACAAGTAGAGCGCACTAATCACATGATGCGTTAGAATATTAGTCGCCTGTTAGTAATTAGTTTTACACGTTCTGGTGTAAACAAGTAATTTTCGTTTCTGTGTTCTCAAGCACACAACCTGCATGGTGCATTTTCGTGCATCTTTTTTTTGTCGTAAATGCATCGCATTGACGTCTTTGTGGAGTACGTCTTAATGACATTACAGTTAGATAGCAATCAGGTAAAAACGTTTAACTCATTCTCCTGGGGAATTCAATGATTTTGCTTAAGAAATAGTCAATAAATTCTCGATTAGTTTTGTCATTAGTACGTCTAACACAAAACAATGCACTTAATGAAAACGCATATCATCTTATCGTTGCTGTACGGACTCCTCTTTGTGCCACGTGAAATGTCGTCCGTCGCACCCCCAACCCCCACCCACAACGCACGACATTGCGATACGACGAGCGACAATTAGATACGACGGGCGACAATGCGATATGGCATTCGTCAATTCTGATATGATATGTCACGATCTCGTATTGCAATGTCGCGATGTGTTATCACATTGTCCTGTTGGGGGGGGGGGGGGGCGACGGACGACATTTCACAAGGCGCTAACAGGATTCCGTATTGCTCTTACAAATTGCCTCAATACAATTAATCCTAAAACAGCCGTTAACTTTGTGTGTGATTAATGTGTTTCTAATCATTGGGAATATCTTTGTCCGTGAAAGCTGTCACATAGTACTATTCACATAAATCAAACCTTCATTAGATGAACCACAGATCTTTTTTGCATTTCATTGTACGTGTCAATGTATTTTATTTGATGTGCTATAAATCAGCTATATAACATAGAAACATTAATCCATTGTATGTAAATAAGAAGGCATATACATGCACTATAAATGTCTGGCATCTTCCGATGTAGTCATTTATCTGTTAATGTCATAAATTATGCAGAGAATTCAGTACCAACAATGGATTAGTCAGTGGCTGAATTTGACCGGAACCTTCAGTCCATTATTTCGACGCCAGTGCAAGTCAGAATCCAGGAAGCAGTCACCAAGAGTAGCTAATATATGTTGTAAGAACTTGCTCTACAAACGATGTAAAATAAATAAGTTTAAAAACAAAACAAAAATATATAAAGATAATTGTTCAAACGGATATTCATGAAAAATAACGTCCTGGCCAAAAGCTGAAATCTCATATCATGTCTCTTTTGTTTGTGAGTTTATCTTGATCAGACAATAATGATACAATTATTGATACTTTAGTATGACAACAAAGACAACATAATTGATCGGAACATGTATTTCAAAATTAATCAGACACTTCATTTCAACCATAATACTTTGAGAATACTTGGAGATTGTTTCCCGTGTATTTCGGTAGAACATGTCACAATAAACAGAGATATTGAAGAAGATATCCTGAATCCTTAAGTGAGATTATATGATAAGTTTGATAAACATTCACTGAACGTATCATCTACCAAAATCTATTCAAGATCGCCTTTCATATTGAGTAAAACAACAGTTGCGATTGAACGAAAGCGATGTGATTATAAAGATGTGAATCAACTATAAAGCAAGCGAATGATATTCCCAAAACGACATTGTGTTCACACAGAATGTTTTAAATTTGCGTATAATTATATTTTAAATATCATATTACCAGTTTCTCCTAAATTCAACCGTGAATTATGATTTATTTTCTGGTCATTAAGTTACAGAATTACGTAAGTTTTGACATCAGTGCGTTAAGAAATATTGCTGAATGTCAACAATATAACATTAAATTTGAATTTCTTAAATACAAAATGTTCCCTTTGAACGAAAGCAATATGGATATAAAGACGTATATGTTCTATAAGGCAAGGGAATGATTTCCCAAAAGGACACAATGTTCACACTTATCTGAATGTATTCAATTTGCGTTTATATCTTGAATATCATATTACCAAATACTAGCATCATCTAACTTCTACTGGGAATTATGATCTATCTCCCAATTATTGTGTAACAGAATTATGTAAAGATTGACAACAACGCTTTAAGAAAAGTTGTTGAATGTTGGAGCGGTGGACCAGTGGGAGGACGTTTGCTTTTGGATCGTGGGGTCCGTGTTCCAAATCCCGCCTGGATCATAGTAATTTTTCTGGGCAAAACATTTATCCCACCTTTGCTCCTCTCCACCCAGGTGTTTAAATGGCTACCTGTGAGGAAAATAAGTCAATGTTCCGTGGCTGCCTACGGCGCCGAATGTAAGCGAATGACCTACAACCAAGTGATCGGGGTGGGGGGTAACGGCTGAATATGTATATAAATATCTGGCTATAAACCTATCCTTTACCTTTTACTTTACCTTGAATGCCTGCAACATACGTTAACATTTAAATTTCTTTATAGAGAATGTTCACGTAGAAAATGCGCTCAGATTTCTAAGGCCCATAAAACGACGGGATAAGTGCATTATTTGCTAATATTGCATAATTGTTATTACATGGAATAGGCTGATTTAAAGTCAAGTCCTGTTTCTTCATAATATCTATCATATTTCATAAGAATATCTGAGATACTAGTTACGGTAGATAAGGCGATCTACCGGTCTGTGGGCAGTGTTCTATTATAATATTCTAAATCCTTGGAGAAATTCTGAAACTGCAATGGAGAAACCATTCGTGAGTAACCGTATAGTAAACAAAAGAATTGCCATGACAGCATTTCCTACTGGCAAGACGTTAGGTGAGAAACTCCATGGTGCATTTGCTTCAGATGTCAAATTATGAAACGTATATAATCATGTAATGTTGTCCATTATACTAAATTGGTACAAAGCGAAAGATAGATGGCAAAGCAATGCAACCTGTAAAAGCACACACCTTACCACAAAGACAGCAAGAGCTCTTTAAAAAAAACTTTAGTAGACATCGGCCTAATATGTCTGTTGTTTAACGGACCATTCGACAGCTATGGACATTTCAGAGCAAGGGAGAGGGGAGAGGACATACAGAGAACCGAGCATTTATATCCCTTCTCTTTTGGAATAGTTTTGCTGGTTCATTATCCTGGCAGGCTAAGGTGTAAAGCGACGATACACGCCTCACCCGTCACCCACGATTTTGTAAACACAGTACTAGTAATTGTCTACGTAGTTGGGATGCGGACACTGAAAAAAGCGTCCCTGAAATATTGGATGGCGAAGTCGCGATTCAAACCCAAGACCCCTCATTTAGTAGTCCTGAGCGTTACCAATTGATCATCCCGCATACCCACCAAACACATTAAGCATCGCAAAGAAAGCACATACCTACCAGTGTAGTTCATATGACAGTTCTTCAATTTTGCAGCACATTGCATGCCGCTTTTAACACGATACAAGCATTATAATAGCTTATATCAATACTAAAAGCATCCAACAATAATTATTATGGCTGTAACCAACATTCTCCAAAAATAATACATTGCGCAGGCTGTGCTATATCAAATTTAGGAAGATTTTGATAAATACAGTCTGTCAGGAGTAATTATTTCGGTGTCGAAAATGGTCCCTGGTCTTTTAAATCGTCGCAGTTCTGCGAGTATTATTCCGGAGAGATTTCATTATAACATAAAACACTAGCCGTCTGGGTATAAATTGCATCAAATTGAATAATTGTTGAACATAAAGATATGATTTATTATTGTCTTGTATAGTTGGATAATGGATAGACATGATATTGTAAACACAAAAATCAGAGGCAAGTTCTTGATTCAATATTTGTACAGTGCAACCTCTCGTAAGCAACACCCTTTGGGAGTAGCAAAATTATGTTGTTGTTGAGAGGTTGTTGCTCTAGAGAGGCTAAATCAATCGTTAATTCGTACAGTCGGAAAACATCGTGCTGTTGTTGAAGGGAGAGTGCTGCTCAAGAGAGGGCCTGTCTGGAGAGGTTGCACTGTGGTTGTACGCATTCATTTATTGCATAACTTAACAGCCATCTAACTGCACGGTATAACAATTTTAGACTATGTTGCTCATATAAGTATGACAGTGTTGCGTAAACTAGAAAGATACACTTGCAGTAAATAAAAAGACTGATTGGATCATGTCTGCAAGTCTTGACTAATCTTCTGTGTAAATACTAAGTATTAGGTGCCCACTAGACACAGTCTGTAAATAAATTGTATGAGATTAATTTGCAGTGTTAGATAATCATCGTGAAACGGAATAGTTAACTAGGAGATGTATTGAATATACTATGATGGACTGTCTGTATCGGACAGTTTTATATAGTACGTAGAAAAGACATATATAATGTAAGTAGTTCTAAGGATATATCAGAATCTGGTTCTGGTTCAGAAAACCTTTGTTTAATAGACAAAATGCTCAATGCGCGAGAGAGAAGGGAGAGAGAGAGAGAATGGAAGGAAGAGAGAGAAAGAGAGGGATGGGAGAGTGGGAGAATGAGAGAGTGGGATGGATGGGGGAGTGGGAGGAAGAGAGAGTGGGAGGGATGGGGGAGGGGAGGATGAGAGAGTGGGATGGATGGGGAAGTGGAAGGAAGAGAGAGTGGGAGGGATGAGAGAGTGGGATGGATGGGGGAGAGGACGGAGGAGAGAGTGGGAGGGATGGGAGAGTGGGAGGTATGGGAGAGAGTGGAAGGAAGAGAGAGTGAGAGGGATGGGATAGTGGAAGGAAGAGAGAGTGGGAGGATGAGAGAGTGGGACGGATGGGGGAGTTGAAGGAAGAGAGAGTGGGAGGGATGGGAGAGTGGGATGGATGGGGGAGAGAAAGGAACAGAGAGTGAGAGGGATGGGAGAGTGGGAGGATGAGAGAGTGAGAGGAATGGGAGAGTGGGACGGATGGGAGAAAGCGGTGAGAGCGGTGAGAGCGGAAGGAAGAGTCAGTGGGAGGGATGGGAGAGTGGGAGGATGAGAGAGTGAGAGGAATGGGAGAGTGGGACGGATGGGAGAGAGCGGTGAGAGCGGAAGGAAGAGTCAGTGGGAGGGATGGGAGAGTGGGAGGATGAGAGAGCGGGAGGGATGGGAGAGTGGAAGGAAGAGAGAGTGGGAGGGATGGGAGAGTGGAAGGAAGAGAGAGTTGGAGGAATGGGAGAGTGGGAGGGATGAAAGAGTGGGATGGAGGAGAGAGTGGGAGGGATGGGAGAGTGGAAGGAAGAGAGAGTGGGAGGATGAGAGAGTGGGACGGATGGGGGAGTTGAAGGTAGAGAGAGTGGGAGGGATGGGAGAGTGGGATGGATGGGGGAGTTGAAGGTAGAGAGAGTGGGAGGGATGGGAGAGAGCGGAGAGAGCGGAAGGAAGAGTCAGTGGGAGGATGAGAGAGCGGGAGGGATGGGAGAGTGGAAGGAACAGAGAGTGGGAGGGATGGGAGAGTGGAAGGAAGAGAGAGTTGGAGGAATGGGAGAGTGGAAGGGATGGGAGAGTGGGAGGAAGAGACAGTGGAAGGGATGGGAGAGTGGGGGGAAGAGAGAGTGGAAGGGATGGGAGAGTGGGAGGATGAGAGAGTAAGATGGATGCGAGAGTGGAAGGAAGAGAGAGTGGGAGGGATGGGAGAGTGGAAGGAAGAGAGAGTCGGAGGGATGGGAGAGTGGGAGGATGAGAGAGTGGGAGGGATGGGAAGATGAGAGAGTCGGAGGGATGGGAGAATGGGAGGATGGGAGAGTGGAAGGAAGAGAGAGTCGGAAGGATGGGAGAATGGTAGAATGAGAGACTGGGAGGGGTGTAGAGTGGAAGGGAGGGGTGGGAGAGAGTTGGAGGAAGAGAAAAAAACGCCCATATGCTTATTACAGACAGTGTCTGGATTAAGGACACACGGTTTATGGCTTGATTACAAATATTTGTCAGTGACTATTTGGTTGATGACATCATAAATGTTTACAGATTGCAGCTGTCCTCAAATGCGTTTACACCTGACTGGTTTGAAAAATTCCGTTCCTTGAAAATAAAAAATCGCATTCGTGGGATTGAAGCAATATCAAATTCGGATTAATGACAATTCTTTGTTATGGTTAACTATATTCAAAATGGACTTGAATAATTCAGTCAGATATTGATGAATTGTCAAAACGAATCTAGAATGCGCATAGCCTGATCAAAAACATTAGTTGAATCGATGCAGAACGGCTGACACGGTGTCTATCTAATAACAAGTCTATTAATTTTGTCAGATTTGCATGTTCGGTTATTCGAGAGCAAATTGCTAGGATTATTAAATCATTCGTGTTCTGTTAAGTTCATATTCTGTAAATCTATTTATTGATATTGAGTTGGATAATGAACAACCATATGTCAGTCAAAAAAGAGAATGCTGAATATCTATGGACGCTTCTCAATTCACTTTTACGTCTAGATAAACCTCAAGGCCGCCGCAGAAGTCCAGTTGTAAGGGGACTGAACTTTTAATCCGGGGGTCGAATCAGGGTCGCAGCAGGTAATTTCTTTCCCTGAAAATTTGACAAAAATACCGATTTTCCGCCATATGGGAAGAAGTCGCTGGCTCCATGTGGAAAGGTAAACAAGTACTAGAATAAAGTCCAGGAAAACTGGTTAGGTGTATCGGTCGCTGTATATTACTGAAATATCGGTTCAAAAGGCGTTAAAACGCACTGAAAGTGAAACTTATTTCTTACGATTTGTCAATATCAGGCATTCGAAGAACTGTCGGTTTTGGACCTCTTACTTACCAACTTCTGAAAACGTTCATGGTTTCTTTTTGTTTGCTTTTTATTGAAATGGGGCATCTAACAACATCTGGGTGTTTCGGGGGTGGGTCTAAGATAAGTTAAACTAACGTGTCAAACTGTCTCGGTTGCTTGCAGAATTATTATTCTTCTCATGGCTATACATATTCCCGTATTGATGAAAACTTTACTTGTGCTTTCGGAAGTTGTAGGCAATTTGATACGACAATTATTTATACAGCTGGACATAGCGTTCGGTAAATCTCTTTGAAGTTCGCTTCCGTAGACCATAACGAATTCGATAGCCAATTAAGGTCTTAAAGTTATATCCTATTTCACTAATCTTCAGTTAATTCCTATCATCAAACGTCTCCCTAAACTTAGGGTACTTGTTATCGCAATATCGGTATTGAATATCAACATGATCGCTGTATCTATTTCAAGAAACAATATTCGCCGAGGTTTAGTATACCGAAAGTATAGATCAAAATCGAAAACTGGAACATCAAAGTATTGTTTAACTGAAGTTTTTTCTAGACGAATTTTAGTCATGGGTACAAGTTTATTCTAGTTGTTTGTGGGTATATAGTATAGTGTCTATTACTAGTTTGCGTAATCCTGGCCATTTTATTGGTTAATGGTGATGACTGAATCTATTAATAGTTGATAGGTAAGTAAATCATGCAGGCATTGCTCTGTGATGATGACGTAGATAAGTTGTTGTGTGGAATAATATCTGAAATACTATTTGAAATTCTATGTGGTTGCATCATAGCAGATTATGGTGAATTTGTTAACATTTAGGGTTTATTTTATATGATTGATGTAGGATATGATATTACCATGTGCTTGTGAACTATATACATGAATTTATTCTTTGTCAAATACTCATGATTGTCAATATATGTGTACTACTCATATCATGTAAATATGTTATACTCTCCATAATGGAGGATTGAGTATAATATACAGTTGAATCTCGTTATGTCAAACTCGCTTATATCAAAATTTCGGTTATGTCAAACTCTTTCGTTGGGTCCCGATTTTTTTGCTTTTTCTCTATACGAAATTATTTCGCTTACCTCCAATTCACTTATCTCAAAATTTCGTTTATGTCAAACTAATTTTTTGTCCCCGTGACTCTAATTAGCATGTAGTTTGAGTTGTTTATCTCAAAGTTAAAGCAGATCAGCGAACAATGGATGCTTTCACACCTATCATGACATTTTGCTAATTGAACAATTTAAATGCTCCGGGAGATTTATAGCCGTGTGACAAACAGAGAGCACACGTGTAGTGTAGCATAATAATCATACCTGGTATTTGACTTAACTAAAATTATGGTAGGTAAGGTAAACAAATACGCACCACGTATAACTTCGGCTGCTATGAGTATCCGAATACAAGGATACTCGTAGGTTTAACTTGAAAATTGAGTACTATTACTTGCCACCTATGACAGTGTTGGATTCCAATCTTAGTAAAATGATCTTAGCTTGATAAAAATAATTAATTCTGAAAGCGTGATCAACGTTGCAGCAAACGCATTCATCTTACATTATGTACGGAATGTGTACAAATCCGAAAATATGTAAAGCTAGACGCTCCGTTTTTTTTCGAATTCTTACAACAAATTTCGTTAATAAGTATTTTATGTTTGGACATTAATTGTTGATATTAATTATTATGAATAGATACATAATTATTTTGTTTCTTCTCTACCTATGCACGTATTTCATTCAATTGAAACTTAATCATACATGCGTTGTAATTTTAAATAGAGGCTCCTGTACGTGCGTGTACACAAATACTTTAAAACATATATAATTATATAGTATTTGTTTATCTCAAATTTCGGTTATCTCAAACTAATTTTCACGGTCCCTAGAAATTTGAGATAACGAGATTCAACTGTACAGTCAATATCCTTTATGAAAAAAGCAACTTCATACAGAAAAAAACATAAACCAATATGCTTCTTGTAATTTGTCTACCTATTTGTGTTAACGATTGTTTGGTCAATGGACTCGGATTTGATATTTTGTAATCCTTTCGATCAACAGTCTAAATTTCTTTTGGATACGAGACAACGAAACCAACATTTCCATTTTCTTTATTATGTTCCTAATAACACTGACACAGGAGGTAAGGACCATGATAAATATATAATTAGAAGATATCTATTTTGAATCATAGCCATGTAAATTTCGTCAATGGACTCGGACTTGATATTTTATTATCCTTTCGGTCAACAGTCAGACTTTCTTCCGGCACGGACTAAACTACAGATGAATTAACTGACCATATAGATAAAGAGGAAAAACACTGACGACATACACAAAGAGGAATTTATTTTCATTGCTATCTATGTTACTATACGATGTACTAACATTCCAAGAGTATATACAATGCGACACAGTATGTTTAAATTTACAAAAGTACTGAATGAAACGAATAAATGTAAACTTAATATTATTAACAGCTGTATGTACGTAGGCTATTCTTTTCTTACTTTTGATTCTGACAATTATTTTTACTTAATTACCAAAATGCTCACATTCGCAAATTCAGCTAGATAATAACTGTACTGTATTGATAAATTGATGATTTTGTTCTGTTCTGTTACATTTTATGTTATTTTCAATGTTTGTAAAATTTTGCTTATAGTTCACGCATGTAAGTGTATGCTTATGTTTATATGTCGATATGCTGTAATGCTAAAGTCTTAATCAAGTATCTGTTCTGTTCTGTTTCTGTATGCCCAAAGTGTCTGTGTGATATATTATGATAATGCAGTGCCAGTTCATTTCTGCACAATAACAGTTGATACTTGATTAATAGGATTAATATATTATGGAAAATAGATAATTTAATTCAGATTCATTTTACTTAAAAAGTGTTGATCCTTTTTTAGTAAAATGTACATGAGATGACACCGTTAGTAAATCAAACGACGTGCTATTCTTACGACACCGTTTATAAATACGACTACGTGTTATTCTTACGACACCGTTTGTACACACGACTATGTGTAATTCTTATGACACCGCTCGTAAATAAAACGACGTGTTATTCTTACGACACCGTTTGTAAACAGGACTATGTGTTATTCTTACGACACCGTTTGCAAATAAAACGACGTGTTATTCTTACGACACCCTTTGTAAATACGACTACGTGTTATTCTTATGACACCGTTTGCAAATAAAACGACGTGTTATTTTCACGACACCGTTTGCAAATACGACTACGTGATATTCTCACGACACCGTTTGTAAATAAAACGACGTGTTATTCTTACGACACCGCTTGTAAATAAAACGTCGTGTTATTCTTACGACACCGTTTGTCAATACGACTACGTGCTATTCTCACGACGTGGTTTGTAAATAAAACGACGTGCTAATCTCACGACACCGTTTGTAAATAAAACGACGTGTTATTCTTACGACAACGTTTGTTAATACGACTACGTGCTATTCTAATGACACCGTTTGTAAATACGACTACGTGGTATTCTAACGACACCGTTTGCAAATAAAACGACGTAATATTCTTACATGTTACATGTGCAACAACATCGGACATTTCATACAAAAAGCATGATAAAAATAAGATTGTCCTGTAAATATAACTTTCTGACACCAATTATTCCCCAATACTGAATTATTGCTTAATATGTTAATCTTTTTATTTAACATATTTCAAAGGTATACATATATTTACTGGTCAGTCATGAACAGTGCATACCAAATGATTATACAGTACAACATAATCTTAAAACATATGGTTTAAGGTCAAACAGTAACCCAAATAGTAAATGACCAGTGTTTACTCATGAACAGGGACAACACTACACTTTCAAAGGCTAACACGCATTGTTTTGCGCGGAGCTTCCCAATTGCTGTCTCCACAGCAACATTTGTAATTGTAGTTTTTCTTGTTCTTACTGTTAAGATATTACCTGCGGTTTCGGATAATTCATGGTACGGTATATGTAGATAATGCTTGAATTCGTCATGACTGTGAAAAAGTCGGGAGCGAAATTTCATTTCGAATACCACCAAATGTTTGTATAATCTGTTGTTGGAAAATCGGGGTCCTGCCATACTTAATAGAAAAGCTTCGGAGGTAACTTTTGAAATAAAACATTTGCTGACTTTCATCTATTATTCATGTTAGCATTAGAACCTTTACAACGGATAAGAGTTGATGGAACTATATTGTCACGTATTTATTGTGTTATGTAGGTTGCTAAAAGTGGTGTGTAGAAAATATGATTACGAAGATAAATGACTACATCCTACTTATACGGCGTCCATCGAGGAAGCGTAGGAGAGGACATTCACTATTTTGCATGAAGGTACGGAATCCTGTTAGTGCCATGTCGAATGTCGTGTGTCGCGTTTATGGGGCGACGGACGACATTCGACATGGCACTAACAGGATTCCGTATGAAGGCCAATATATCCACTTAAATGGTAGAAATTAAAGCAAATAATTATACAAGCGCCCAACATGAACATTCATCTTTAAGATGACTCGAACATTGCATTGGAAACTGAAAATGTGTGGATCGGCTGTCAAGTGGTAACGCGCTGGACTATTTTACGAAAGGTCGTGGGTTCGAATTCTCGGCTTCGCCTTCCGATATTACGGAGACACTGTAAAAATTCTAACTACCGATCCAAGTACCGTGTTTAGAAAATCACAGGGAATGGACGAGGCTTGTATCGGTGCTTTACACAGGGCTCGATAAAGAACCAGGAAGAACTATTCGAAACAGATAGTAGAATTATAAATGCCTGGTTCCCCTGTATCGCCCCCCCACACACACACACACTCTCTCTTGGAATGACCGTATCTTAATCGCTAATCAACGGATAAATGGGAAATGAAAAGGTTCTGTATGGTTTTGAAAAAGACTGTCTCATCAAGATATGTGCACATATATATTATGAATAATGCAATAGTCCCAAATAAGACATCCATTGTCTACATTATTATATCTATGTTTGGTTGTTCATGCTATTTACAAACACGAAGGATTTGAAATAACATAGAATATATCTATATAACCCAGCATAGCATGGTCTCCAGGGTAATGTCTGGTATTTCTCAATGGCCATTGATATGACGATTTACATATAACCAATCCCCAGTCGTAAGAAATATGATATGAAAGAAGACGCTGAATAAACAAAGAACACACAAAAGATAGTTCAAACGAATTCCCGGGAATAGCTACAACAAAAATAAGTAAAATACAAAATGCACAATCCTGGGAGATTTTTTGTCAACTGATGATATAATAATCATATTGTCTGAAAGGATTAATACCATTAGCAAGTTATTTAAGTCTAAAAAGGCAATGATCTTTACTAATATACGTCTATGAGACACATCCCTAGTATTTACAAACTAAATAGTATAGTATCCTTTTATGAAGCGTATATACACCGAGATATCAAACAGACCTCATCTGTCTATCGATTATTCAGAACTTGTAAATACCACTGTAATGAAACAATATTTAAATATATTCACAACGTACACGACAGATATTAAATATCATAGTCATAAAGCATAGAGAATGACAGCCGAGCTAGACAATCTCAAAGTTTCCTTATTCGCTGAATTCCTTGATACTTAGTTAATACGAATCTGTGCCTCTAATTGTGGCTATACATTCGTGTCACGCGTGCTTCAATGTGATAAAATGATTATTAAATAAATTGGAATTTCTCCCAAACACACAAGCATGATGATTAAGCTCGCTCTGTATAAATATAACAAAGTATATTTTGCTGTGAACAATTATTCAATTTAATCTGACAACCCTCCTGAGATGTGCTTTATAGAAAAAGATGCCAGCTATTCGGCAACTACATGAAGCTTGTCACGTATTTGATAGTTGATTGGCTGGAATTGATCACGTGCTGAAAGGAAAACAAACTTTAAAATTGCGGAACATAAATCAAAGCACTGAAAGCACTGTCAGGAACGAAGTTTACACGTGTAAGATAAAGCCAGCCTTGAAAAATTAAAGGCCTGTCCCTGTCGATAACTTGATGAACAGTTCACGAAATGTTCATCAGTTTATTCATGAATTGTTCATGAATTTAATTATGACCTACAAAATGAACATGAAGTTCCTGAACAAAATTTGTTAATTTATGAACCATAGGAAGTATTTATCAAAAACCGTGTTCTTCATTAGGTTCATGAATTATTGATGAATTAATTTGATGAACCTTTGATGAACTTTGATTAACAATTCATTAAACTTCTTGAACGTATCATGAACGTATGATGTTCATGAACAGTTTGCTAAGTTTCATGAATTGTTCACGGACTTCAGTTCATGAACAGTTTATGAAACTTAAGTTCATGAACTGCTAATGAGTTATATGATGAATCTTTAGTTAACTTAGATGAACAATTCATGAAACTTCATAAACTGTTCATGTACATCATCAGTTCATGAACAAATTCTCTTAATTATGAATTAGAATTTGAGGGTCAAATATATAGGCTTGAAAAAAGTACATCTTTAAGTCAATTGATCACAATTATCAAGGAAAAGCTACAGACAGGACATACAAAGAGATACTTGCTGACAACACAAACAAATTCAGTACCTTCAGCGCTTTGATTTATATACACACATTGAACTATATAAACCATCTGTACTGAACTTCTGACCCTGTGTCATTATGTGAAATCTCAACACTGAGATTGTGGTACGACTTTTGAGAATGAAACCATTTCCAGTATGTAGTCAATCTTGTCACCTGGACAGATTATGAATGAACTTTAGTGTGGATGAATACTTATTATACAAATGTACTTACTAGTTTTACAATTTAAATTGTCAAAATATTTTCCGTGCTTTCAAAATCAAAACAGAATCCTGCAATATATCTCCAACATTTATCAAACCTTCAAAGTCTGCAATGTATACTTATACAACAAGTGATACAACGCGGACGAGAGGCGTCACTGGTTTGTCGCTACAAAAATGTGTGTACTATCTATAAGGACTCCATTCCTAAAAACTATGTTTTCACATACAGTTTATACATTATTATATAAATGGAGTGAACATCGTTGCTTTTTATTTTCGACTGAAACCTTTTTTATTTGATACACGAATTGTTTGTACGAGCACAATACATATAGCAAATCATTCTCTTTGTACTTGATATAATATTATGCAACATTCTATATCGGAAATAATTTTCCGTTTCGTAAATTAGGATTCATTGAATTGAACGAATGTGTTACATTTTGATAAATGAGGTAACACGTAATTTGATTAATGTGGTGTGAATTTTGTGGATATTTAAAGCTGGGAAGATGTTTAAGCATAATATCACCCTGTCAGTATCATGAAGACGTTGTTACAATTAATGGTAACCATTCTGCAATGTGACGCACGGAAATTGAAATAAACCGGTTAGGAACGATTTGACGATGGGAGATTAAAGAGTGTATCATATAAGTTCTTCAAACACTCTTTCTGCATAACATTTTTTGGATGCTCCCATATTTAAGGTACCATACTGCATATTATTACCATATCATTACCATATTCTGAACGTATATGCCTTTCATTTCGTTGGTACCATGTTATGTTAATTGGCCTAAGTCGGTGATTTCGTTCACATTAACGTAGCATTTACCACACACAGGTTAAGGTGGATTATATATACAACACTCTAAAACCATGTAATCCACGTACGAGTATTGTACCTAGGCCAAGCCGGCTACGCGTTAAAAATGTCCTCCTCAGCGAGTGGGTGATAGAGAGTTGTAGCCACTGGTACAATCACTTGAAATCCGTACTAGAAAAGTACACGCAGACACTTAGAACTGGAATTGTCATTTGGGGAGAAACACTTTTACGTGAGCGTAACCTTGACAAATACCATTGACAAATCATTGCCATTTTGGGCACCTTCGCGACTGTATAAAAGCAGCGTTTCTGGCATACTATGCAAAGTTATGATTTTGCTGCTAGCCAAACAGAAATAGTTATTTTACAAGAATAGTATGATATAACAATCAGAGTTTCCTTACTCCCTCAGGTAAACGAGCTCTTAAACTGTATCAGATAATTCTACGATACATTATTTAAACAGCTTGGGCTTAACTTAATGCACAGATTGTACACATTTGCATAATGGTTAAAATATTTATAAGCAAGAAGCTTTCGATGCAATCTCTATAATTCAATTAAGTTTTTACCGGCTGAGTATGATATTTAGTTTAAAGTTACACTTGTGAAGTATGGAATTCGTAAAGTATCGGATATTGTGACGTATCGGATCTCGTGAAGTATCAGATCTCGTGAAGTATCAGATCTCGTGATGTATCAGATCTCGTGATGTATCGGATCTCATGAAGTATCAGATCTCGTAAAGTATGGATATTGTGACGTATCTGATCTCATGAAGTATCGGATCTCGCGAAGTATCGGATATTGTGAAGTGTATGATGAAGTATCGGACTATGTCACGTATCGCATACTGTAAAATATCGGAAATTGCGTGCTATCGGATATCATGAAGTCTCGGAAACTGTGAAATATCGGATGGTGTGAGTTATTGGAGATAAAATGAAATAATTACATTCCTTACCAAGCCCTAGTGTCCTTATTTCAGAGTAATGTTTATAATGAAGTCTCGATTAAAATGAAATAATCATAATTTACAATAAAACTACATGTATCTTGCAGTCATTCCGAAAGGCCTACATCAAGTTAAAACAGATATGGATCTATCTGTTTAGCTTAGAACTTTCAGTTTCAAGGTCGGAATAGCAGTTCTTGCTGTATATCGTATATACCATTATACAATTATCTAGCAAATTGTTTCCGCAGTAACGTTTTATCACTCAATTCTCTGATTATTAATCTACTATGGTTCTTTATCGCCCTGTTGGGAAATACACGAAGGGTGCAATTTGTTCCCTTTATTAGATAAAATCATGTTAATGGAATTTGAGGAATTATCCGGAAGCTCGATCGACCAGCAAGCCCCGTACTGTGGCTATTTTCCGAGTTCTGAAACTAGATGATAGCATGAATTGATATACGTTGTCTAGGCACGAATGTATTTTGTTATAGATACGATCTATTTATTAAGCTCATAAATAATGTGACAAAAGAACAGACAAATACATATATGAAAATAGTAATAAATCTGTATTCTATTACAGTAAAGATTACACGATTCTCGCTTGTTTTGTAAATAGATAAGCTATAAATGATTTATCTTACATAGAACTGTTTGGTTATGAATTTTACTTATGTATTTATTAAAATTAATATGCGCATTGTGATTCAACAAACATGGATCATGGATTAATAAGTATAGTTAAAAGTTGCGAATTCGTTTCGCGGATTTTTTTGTGGGGGGTGGTGGAGGTTATTCGAATTGTCGACTTTTTTTATTGATTGTCATGTCATAATCATTTACTTAATGAGTTAATAATATTAATATTACTAATACTAATAAAGACTTTACTTTACGAGGAAACTTATTTGACAATATACAAATGTACTAAACAATCAATCTTCCATAAGATCCTCAACAATGAACAATGAACTAGAAAAATAACTATGCAATGAAAATAATGGTATTTGATATTTTGGCCCCTATGATGTCTCACAATATAAGTTGAAAAAAATACATAAAAGAGTGTCAGTGAAAGGAATACGGGGCACATTTATAGGACCCATGTATCTGGTGGAATGGTTAATGTTTCCTACTAGTAATCAATAGCCCCTCTTCGATGAGAGTTCGAATCCGTCTCGGATCCATGTGACAAAACAATACTGTCCAGCTAGTTTACGCAATTCAATGTTGTTTCTACATGTGCAGGTCTACGCCTTGGGTTGTTAATCCAATGCTAAAACTGTAGAAAAAGGTGGCCAAATGATCATGTCTGTTGGTGCAACGTTAAATCCGAGAGAAAAGGGTTCCAGTCATTACAGAAAAAGTGTGTAAATATCTTCAATACGTGAACGAATGTCCTCTTGTATAGATCCAATCATATCGTATATAAGTATTGGTTAATTTTAACAAGAACGAAACAAATGGACACAGATTTAAAAAGATCTGCTCGGCTGAACTTTTACTTAGATACATAATTATACAAACTCCGAAAAATGCAGCATGTTATGTTGAAAGTCTTTTATGCATAAGAAAACAATTGGAGGTTTTAAAAATATTTCTTTCGATGATAAAATCGAAGTATAGTAGCAATGGGAGCTAATTCTGGTAGTTATAAGTTGGATTATATAGAGTTGTTCCCCTTGTTTGGTTAAATGAGTAGCGTTCAAATAAACTTAATAATTCATGCAAACGCAAATATATCAAACAAATTCACCGCTGAAACTCTGTAACCGACACCTTCAATTCATCTTTACCAATGTTTTGACCGTTGACCGTGAAGTCTAAGGTTCGAGTCTAGACGTCAGAGGTTTTCTTTTTTTTGGGTGTAACCGCAGGGTTTCGTTTATTTTATATCATATTACATGGTTTACAGCTGAATGCATATAACATAAGAATGTCAGGTGCTTTCTTTATTAATGTGGCGTGTAAAGGCGCCTTCCCCTCTGAAAATTTCTTTGAAATCATACAATTGTTCCCAAATTTCCAATTTACTCTTAATACTTTACTTACTCTTTGAAATTTTATTCCCCAAATTGATTTCTGGCAATATTGTTTTTCCCAAAATAGACTTCAGTCCGCTATTTCATCCCTTTATAAAGGGCTATGGTGCCTTCCCCAAAACATAAAGAAAGCCCCTGGACGGATATTCTTCCCACATATCGAGCGTGTCTGTTGCAACACTGGTAAATAATAAAACTATTTTGATACGCAGCAATATCGATTATCTGTTTCAATGTTTACGCATAAAAAATAGTAATAAGATATGTACTTTGATGTCTGGTAAACTACGAGTATATCTTTATTGGAATATTTTAATAAATGTTGAATAACTGCTTCTAAGAGACTCTATGTTATAACTGTTCTTCAAACACACACCTGTATAGAAGCGTGCGGAACTGTAACCATGGGTAACGTTTCATAATTGTACCAATAAATAAAACGGGATGGGCGTAGTCTATATTGCAGTGGGGCAAGTTGTTGAGTGGATGCCGATTGGTTCTAGAAAGGTAAAGGTTTTGTTTATTATAGTCCTATTTAAAGGGCCAGCTAAGTTGGCTTGTGAGACACCTATCTTTTGTTTGCAAAGTACCTCCCGGATCCCTTCTCCTTTTTGTTGGTCGCCTGGTTGGTATGGGCTTACGGTAAACATTATTAAAAAAACTAGCTGGGGGCCCATCAACCGATTGCATCAGTTTTAACCCAGTCTCCACTAGGGTTCGAGCCTTCGATCTCCCGCTTTGAAGGCGGACACCCTAACCACTCAGCCACCGTTGTGTTATTGTACGCTAGAGATGTCCGTTGAATATTTAGTAACTAGTACTAGTACAATTGTATCCTATATTACGCATATTGTCATTTAGATTTAATAAAATTTTGAAAGTTTTACATGTTGAGTTCTGTACAGGCAGTGTGATACATAATATTTGACTTTGTTTGATAAAGATCAGATCATTGACTTGTAAGGCATAGGTCCCATTCATTTTGAGCATTGCTCCTTTTTAAATACATGTAGGTTTCTCCACATCAGACATTTCGTCCGTATGTTCGACGGGGAAACGACAAGACCGTACCAAAGTACGAAATTATTTAGGGTACGAATCGTATCTCCAAAGTACGAAATTTATGTGTAGAATAAAATAATAAAAGAATATTTTGTGACCTGTCATTTTTATTTTTTAACCCGTGACAGGAAAACGCTATGAGTGATTAGTGAGTGAGTGAGTGAGTGAGTGATACTATCTCCCTTATGCATTGACACTTTTTAAAATAAATTGGCTTAATTATTAAACACCATGAGACGGGTGCAGTGCACAAGATCCAGGTCTCTAGCTAAAAGGTCAAGGTCACACTTAGAGGTCAAACGTCAAAAATGAGCATTATAGGCCTTGTCCGGGCTGTATCTCCCTTATGCATAAATTTTTTTAAGATAACTTGGCATAATTGTTATGCACCATGCGACGGTGTGCAGTGCGTAAGATCAAGGTCTCTAGCTCAAAGGTCAAGGTCACACTTAGAGGTCAAACATAAAAACAATCATTATACACCTTGTCAGGTCTATGTCTCCCTTATGCATTGAATTGAAAATGACTTGCCATAATACAATGAGACCATGTGTCTTGGGCAACAACCAGATTTTCATAGGTCAAAGGTCAAGATTACACATTCGGTCAAATATATTTTCGTTGCCTGGGCTGTGGCTTCTGTTTGCATTCAATGATTTTGAAATAAATTGGTTTACTTCAATGAAACGATGTCTCTTGATTATCACCCATACTTCACAAGCTGGCTATACAGGGGGCTCGACATGTTGACCTTGGGCTTCTAGTTCTATCATTGTAGCCCTGTTTGTAGATGCGGATTTTTCACATTTATAATAAATCGTGCTTTCTTAGAAAATTGGTAAATGGTAATGCACCTGCCAATATTTTGCCCGCCCATGGTGTGGGGATGGCGGGCTGACCCAAGGGAGTTTGATATTGTATTTTTATGCCTAAATTCCAACCCTAGAGACAACCGTATTCGTCTAAATCACCACCGTAGAGCCTACTTGGCGTATCAAATGCCTAAGGGGTGGGGACAAAGTATTTTAATTTGCGTTGTCAAAATTCCCAAGTGCCGGGTTGTAAAACTCGGCCAAAGTCTACTCAGAGTCAATAACTTAATTAAATACCCGCCTGTCGGAAAAAGTCGTATGTCTAAAGTCCCCCGGGCGGGTAAAATATTGACAAGTGCATAAAACGCGCATAATAATCATTTGACACTGAATAATAAAAACATAAGCAGAGAGGTTAATATTATTTTTTTATTCATGAATCACGCTCGAGGCTTTGAAGTTGGTGTAACATTCGTACTTCTAAAAAGCCTTCTTACAAAAATGGTTTGTATAGCAGAGCATACAATAACAACAATACATTGACAAATCGACCATTTCTGGACATATTCGTTGTTTCCAGTAATCAAGTACCAATCCTTTACGACATGCATACGACTGGACGCTTGGTGAAGTTTGGCATCAGTTATAGATTGTTGAACATTCTGAATCAGTTCCTGGAAATGAAAGAATGTTCTGTTGTTAAACATATTTCCAACGCTGTTGCCCGGTATTGCTATACGTGGCGATATGCTTTTTTCATTGGTCATGCGCGTACAATATAATTATACTACTCGAAGTTTGATAAGGATGATGGATCAATTGCAATAGTGCCATGTTGCTGCTGTTGTTCACGGCCTACTTTCCATCACAGCTGACCCTGGGATTCCGAAAAATCATGTTTCTCTTTCAATGGGAATTTGATGCCTATTATATGAATCATGAAAGATAAACATGTTTGAAAGTATGTCGTTCTTTAAAAGAATGACTCTTGGAAATGAGAAAACGAGTGCCTAGTGATCGGAAACCACATAACTAACATTTTGTGACACTACACATATACGAGGCGCTTTCTCAATGACGGAAATGTCAGGTAATGCCCGGGTAGGTACGATAGCAACTAAATACATGTATATTATACAAACCGTAAAATTAGCGACAGTAAGTTGCACCGCCTCCAACTCAGTTCTGTATTTTGACCACTCCTCGTCGACATAAGTTACCAAGAAAACGTAGACAAGCTTAGAAGCCATCCTACTCATGGTGTTGTCTAAACATATTGCGTATGGTCCTGTGTGAGTAACAAATTATACAAATGTAAAAAAAGCAAGCAAGCTCAATAAACTTAGACAATGCTATTAAATCAATCGGTGACTTTGTTATCAAATACAAATGTATCCTAATTTAACAACATAACATTTAAGGTTATTGCATATAAATTACATTTGTGTATGTATAAATTCGTTACAAGATGTCTAAGCAAAATGCCTACTTCATATTACATTAGGACTAGTATAAAATTCAATAATATAGTAAAGAAATGTATAAATTTCAATGTATATTTACAGCCTTTGCCAACAATTAAACCCCAACTACCAAAAGGCACATATATTTGACTGGTATAAATATTAGCACACAGTTTCCATGCACTGTCACCAATATAATTATTAAGAAATAATAATGAATTATTAATACAATAAAATCTCAATAATCCGAAGTCATTTGGACCGAATATTATTTCGGATAATCCATGGTTTCGGACAACACGATTCGGAGGCTATTTTACATTGAAATATATAGAGGAAAATCGGGACCGAAAATTAATTTTGGATAACACCGGTTTTCGGATAATCTGAGTTCGGATAATCGATATTTTACTGTATAGTTATCCCATAAATATAAGCAGTGTTCACTGTTCAGTAATTACAATATACATGTGTAATAGTCAAGACAATGCAAAATGAATTCCCCAGCTATATATAGACATGGTATATGTTATGGTAAGTTTTAGAACCGTTTTTTATATTTCATAATCGATGCAAAATATACAAGTATACACGTATACTAAGTAATATTCACTAACATTCTGTACTTTTTCGTTCATTTTTTTAGGAAAAAATGAAATATAAAATGTCCCTCATTGAAATTTTGAGAATGTTTATTTCTGAAATACAAACAAAATCTATCTTCCCAAACTGAATTTTAAACATGGACTTCAATGTCTAATATTCATCACACTGGGGTAGTCTACTAGAATCAAGATAAGCTCGTTAATTATTGGCCATCATTTGTGGATACTTTTAATGAATCTTTAACTAATAGTAACAGGGTTTTCATGTGACCCTTAAAATGGTATTTTGATCCTTGGAATTACTAAAATAAGGACTCTGACTCTTTTGGAATTTGTACCAAACGGTCATACTTTGTATTACACTAGTAGGAAATGTTGCTGACTCCTTATATCATAAACAGCACAGGGCCATAATTGACCCTGAACCCTAGAACATATACACTCATAAAACCTTTGCGTATGGGTGGTAGGAATGTACCACCGATCTCTTGTTCAGACATGGGTCTGGTTTCAGGGTATTCATCAGGGTCAAGCACCGTTATCCATCTAGGAGTGGTTCTCGCTTCTTGTAACACATGTCCAGATATACCTTTAATGTTGAAATCTAGTGACGTGTCGCCACCACGTAATACCTAGAATAGTGAGACATATAGCAACCTGTTACCCCATACACCATCACCGAACAAATTAAACCAACGGGACAGTGAAGCATGTCCAAATTGGTCATACAGTACAACCTCTCCACGAGAGCAGTCCTTCCTTCAACAACAGCATGATTTTCCCACGATTTACCCATTAGTTTAACCTCTCTAGTTAGAGCAACAACCTCTCCACAACAACATAGTTTTGCTACTCCTAAAGGATGTTGCTTTGGAGAGGTTATACCGTACTTAGACAAAAATACACCAGATGTATTTGAAACAAAAGCTAGTTTAAAAATCAATAGATTTTCAGATAAATATTTTAATATCAGTTTATTATTTCATGACATATTTGCGTATATTTTGTAGATGCTCATAAAATTATTGTCTCTCCGTCTTTTATTTTACAAATTATTGTCCTATTTCAAGAGAAATAAAGATGATCCCCGATTTTTTTAATGAGTTCTTACTGGGTTTCTAGTGTTAAAAAGATATGTTATTCGGCTTTTTTTAAAGTACTCTTTAATAGATAGCACAAAAGCGTCGAAAGCGGTGCCAATGCTCGTCTGTTCACCATCTCGGTGAGATTTATCCACCTATGAAGTTTCATGTTGCTACCTCTTATAGTTACTGAGTTATGAACTATATTAAAGTTTTTTAAGCAAACGACGCAGTGATCACAATAGCTCGACTTTTTCTTCGAAAACAGACGAGGTATAAATTAAATTTAAATGGATAGATCTTAAGAATTTGCAAGGGTTCAGGCAATCTCACCCGTGCTGACACAACAATGTACAAATGTGGTAAAATATCAGAGACAAACATACAAATACATGTACGTATTTCAGAAGCGTAATTATCAAGCAATTCGCAATAGAAGCATGTGTCTTAGGTGCATGGAGGTGCTTATATCATCTATCAAAATGACCAGGTAAAACAATATTTCTTTTCGTCTAATTCAGTCATATATTGTCAACATCCGTATTGTTCCCAAACATTAAAGTCTCGGACAAATGGTAATAGTTAGCTTTTTTTAAATGTCATGCCATGAGAAATGTTGCTTTTTCTGCTCTGTAAAGCAGACTTGTAATCACACTTCTGAATAATTCATGCAAACATATATAGATTTATCAAACAAAAATGTCCAGGCACAGTGGCGTATGTTTCATTCACAGTTTAAATGCAAAACATTCCGTTTTAAGTTTACATTCAGATTAAGGTGCTAATGGTTAAAGTTAACCCCGGATAGTAAATGTGGGGGTGTGCTGGGATTGTTTGGGACATGGGGTGATATATATAGAGAGAATAGGGAACAACCGGGTCATGACGTAAGCTGGCTTACCAGCGTCTGTAATTTCGGGGCGAAGTGTTCCTTTTTCTCGCCAGGTGACTAGCCCGGCTTTCTTCATGTCCGGGTCATATGAAACCATCGCAATTTTAACATCACCCCCACGTAAAACCTAAAAGGTTAGGAAACTTTATGTATTAATAGGTAATCATGGCCCATAATCACGTGGTACAGTATAACCCCTGAAAACCGGACCCCTTCCGGACTGAGCCAAAAGTCCGGTTTTCTGAGAATTCCGGTTTTCAGAGAACTTTTTGTAAAATTGGAAATTTACCCATACTTGGTCTTATGGATGACTTTTGTCTTCTGTATAAGGGTTTTATAGCAATCAAGTTGTGTAAGAGAAACAGCTTGAACCCAGTTCTACTCAGGGAAACTTGATAACACATGTAGAAAAGGAAATTACATATTCAATCATACCTTTAAAGATGGTTTAAGAATAGACTCATATCATCTGACAATCTTAAATTTGTCTTCAAGAGACAATTCAAACATTCTACGCTTAAAAGGTGGTTCAGACATTATTTTTTAAAGAAGTGCAATGAAAATGAGACGTTTATGTGGAGAAAGCAGACATGAAATGACCAAAAAAAAATTAAAATAATATTTCAACATTACTCAATGAAGATATCATAATTTTAATGGTCATTTCCAGTGATCCTTTCATAATGATCGTAATTAAACGGGTTCGTAAATTACGTGCTAATTGCACTTTCGAGTACAAGTTCCACTTATTGATATTTTAATGTTATCTAATTATATGTTTGTAATCAGTTTGTTATCACTGGCTAGTTGTGTTTTAATACTTGCCTTTACAACAATAGATCAAACTACGTGGCCATCGTGTTATAACTGCATAATTACGATCTTTATTGACCTTATAGTTCAACTTCAACACCCAATGTGTTTTTCACGCCTGTATTAATTACACGCGCGACCGCTAATCGGTAAACAAAGGAAAATGACACTTGTCAGTCCGAATATACAACTTGAAAATATGCGCGTCCGGTATTCCGGGGTAAAATATAGTTTGATTAGCGGACAGTAAAAACCGTCCGGTATCCGGAATTCTGAGAATCCGGTATTCAGAGAACTTTTTGCAATGATTATAGAAGAGAAAAAAATGGGACTTGAAAAATCGTCCGATATTCAGAGAATTCCGGTTTTCAGGGGTTATACTGTATATTGTTTTGATAATGATTGTTACCACGGGGTCGCTAAAAATGGTGGCGACGGTAAGATGTAGAATTATGTTATTAGTAGGATTTTATGTATCATTATTTGTGTACAGGATGTTACATTAAATGTTCAAAAAAGCATGGACTGTTGTCCAAAAACTAACAATTTATGAAAAACGGGCGCAATAAAAAGGTTAACTTAACCATTAAAATAAAAAATGGCTCGGATGAAAAGAACATGCAGAAAAATTCGAAAACGTTTATATCCAATTAATTAATGAGTTACTGTATGTTATTAAATAAATATCGCCATGCTTTCGTACGCACATTAGAAACATACTCAAATGTTGTAAATGTCACAGTCGTATTAACTACAAATGACGCGTAAAAGTTTCCCCAACAAATGCATAGATCTTTTTTATGCAAACCTACATACTTAACTTTGATAAGTTTTTACCATTATTTGATATTGCGTAAGTACGCCTAGAAAATAAACGGTCGTATAATTATATAATTGCATGCCACTTTGAACATTTGACTTTGGTAGCATACATGCATACGCTTATTGGAATGTATAGGATGAAGTAGGGTAGCAATATGTTCCATTTTGGTTAATGCTAGCGAGCCTACCATGGTTTCAAATATTTTACACTGTGCCTGGCATTTCACAGTCAAGAACACCTTGAACGTTAAAGCTCTCACCAAATGATAGCACCACTATAATTAAGTACAAAGGTATTCTTGTCATTTCTATTCGATAATTATATATCATATAAGCTACATTGTAACAATAATATGTATTTAAGCAACTTTAAATAGACTTTGCTTTACACAAAACGTACTGTACTAAAGCATATGCCCTCTATGCCCCTCTATGAATGCTTTGTTCATTTATTTGAAACGACAAGAAGTGGAATCTAACGAATTTGTTTGCACCGGGACCGAGGATTGTGGATAGGAAACGGGCGTACGCTGGGTGTCGGGCGTACGCTGGGTGTCGGGCCTACCGGTTTCTTGGAATGGTCCATACTGAAATCCCCCACGAGCAATCTGGTCCGTTTTCTGTAAAATATCGTAGTTAGCACCGTCCTGATTCAGCAGAAAGAGAGCAACATTGCCGTCCCCACCACGCAGTACCTATATAGTTATAACAGATGTAGACTGTAGATGTATCAGTAACAAATTAACTCTATTGAAGACCACTCACTACTTTAGTAAGCTGTGAATGTCGAGATTTCAGCTTGTATTCACTGACCAGCAATGGTGAACATCTACCCATTTTGTCATTTTTATCCGCTCTGACTACTGATCTCAATGTGACTTTTTATACAGATGAAATAATATAGTTGAAATAATGTATGGTTCATATGATGTGCCATTAAGAATGGATTTTTTTCACTGTCGTGTGACTGTCGTACGTATCATTATAAACAATATCGATATGTTTTAGCACGAAATATGTTATATGTTAGTTTAAACCGTATCGTGTTAGTGCATTATCGATATAAGATGGTATCAACTGTTATCGTGATATATCGATATATGTTAAATTGGTATACACCGTATCGTGTTTGTGTGTATCGATATGAGTTAGTATCAACCGCATCCTGATATATCGATACTTGTTGGTATGAACCGTTTCCTGTCAGAGTATATCGAAATGTATCGGTTATAACCGTATCGGGTAAATTAGTATAAATTGTTTCTTGTTAGTACTTTACGCAATATGTTAGACTATAAATTGGTTCCGTGTTAGAATAAGTTATGAGTTAGTAAGAACAAATTTCCCAACATTCACTAGTGTTTGTTAGTAGTTAGTATATTTTCCGGCATGCTTATGTGTCTGCTCGCTTGTAGTTACCCCTTTGTCCTTCATTGTACATCATGGTACCATCGGCTTTGGAGTGTACAGCATCAATTATATGTCTAGGATTATCTGCATTTGTTAAAGTAGAGGATATAATATAATCCCCTCCCTGTATCACCTAGCAACGAAATATAATTTACATACAAGTATTTAATAGATATGTTAATTTATCCTATCAATATTGGCAGCATAAGTACTTTCAAAGTAAAATTTCTATTTCGTTATAAAGTGCCAATACTGCATGATAATGAATACATTAATTGCATAAAAGATCTAATGGTTAATTCGTGAAACCACAAAGTGACATTTTTAAGAGACCATCATATCATATTATCATATATATATATATATATATACATAGCCGGATATTACAGGATATTACAGCCATTAAATTATATATCACAACTAAAATAGTTTATATATATAGTAAAGTCTAAAATGAAATAAACTTGGCAGTGCCCTAATTACATTTTCGGGGACTAGTTAGGGCCAGGGGCACTCAGGTAGGTTAATTTCGCGTAGTTTTAAAGAAAGGAAGGAGATTTTGTCCTTCAACAAAATACTATCAGTATAATACATATTATTAACTTTACAAAAAAGTCAATTTCAAGTTTTAACAACAGCTGTTAATTACATTTATTCATGAATTTCCAGGACACGATTTGATTAAAAAGTGAAAATCAATATAAACAAAAAGCTTCTTTGTGAAGGGAATTTTTCCAGAAAATAGTAGGAAAATATATTTACTGTAGAATCATTAATTTTCGTTGGAGATTTAATTTCGTGGATTTCGTGGTTCGCCTCATCCACGAAATCAAATCCCCACGAATTCAAATGCGGAGATAAGGCATTTCTTTTCAAAAATCAATATCCACGAATTTATGTCCCCATGAAATAGCCTTTTTAGTAAAAACCACGAAAATTGAACCCAACGAAAATTAATGATTCCACAGTATTCATTGAGGAGGGAAAGTGGCCGAATTTCGGCCTCCGAAATCATGAAATAAGGGCCCTGCTAGGCTGAAGTATATCTCTATGGTCAAATAGCATTTACATGTACAGTATTTTACCCACAGTGTTATAAAAATGACAATTGACAGTAAACTATCAAGTTATTGTAATAAGAATGCTACATGAGTTCCAATTTTTATGAATTCAATTCTGTATATTCAAATGTTTGAGAAGCCGTAAAACAGTGTAATCTTGCTTTTATATGAGCAGTGATAGAGCTTCGATTCACAAATATCTTGAACAACAATTTTATGTGAGTTGAAGAGATATATTTACAGTTTCGAAGTACAAGCCTATCATTCAGAAATTTTATTGAGTCAGACCAAATGTCGCTGTACACGTCATAGACTAAACCCCTTAAGGGGACAGAGGCATGCTTGATTACTAGTATTTCATGTTACAGGCGACAGTGTTTTTAATGAATGAACAACTGATAACGCTAGTTTTCAGTACAATGGTGACTTTTTGTATTCATTTTTGCTACGCACATGTTAGCTTAATTAACGTCTAATAATTAAATACACAATTTTAAGCTCTTTAATTTTTACATAGCTGTTTCGCCTAATTAACTGCTAAACAAGTAGACGGGAACTTCTCCTGTGAATATAAGGAGGTGAAATCGGCATTTTGTCAAATTTTCATAGAAGTTTATGACTTGACGTGAGAGGAATTCAAACCCGGACCACTGGACAACAAGTCCAGCGCACTAACCCCTTGACTTGTCCCTGTTCCACCATGCAGAGCATCAAAGTCTCTGTACAGCCAGAGTTAACGGGAACCAGTTTAACCACGGTGGTGGCCCTTTAAAATGGTTTAATAACGTAAAAGTTCTATAAATGCTGCATTGGTTATATTTCAATGTGTAATTCTTTGTAATTGTTATTATTATCAAAATTTCAGAGAGGAGACATACAAATGTATACATAACACAGTCATATCTTAACAAGGTACAGCATAACACGAGTACATGTATATATATATTAACTTCAAGTACTATAAGCCCTTGATTATTGTTTTAGGGAACAGGTATCGGGTCCCATTAACAGGAGAATTTTGCGTTGTGAAAACACCAAATTGGGTTACATACTTAAATTCTTGTAACATTTTTTTTTAATTTTCGGGAATTTTTTCTCTGTGGGGAAAGTATATACTTTTCTACTTGGGTGACGGGGGCGATTACCGGACTCAAAAATAGCATTAAGAAGGTCCGGCTTGGAGTAATTGTTAAACGACATAAGAATGTGGACTTGTTATTAAACAAATCGTATCAGTTAAACTACATTCGCAATTACTTAATTATCTGTAAGATGTATCACAAACTTGGTGGGTCGTGCTGATGTTATTTTTTATTTATTTATTTATTTATACACTATAGATATGGACAACATAGCCCAGTTTTTAAATCACAATTATCTTGTCCAAAATCACGGGAATACTAAATGTTTAAAACATGATTTTCGACTTGAGTGGACTGTTTTTTCTAGATAGTGCGTATATCAAAATAAACCCTTCACTTGCAATGGTATAATGTTTTAATGTTTTCAAAATTTTAAAATTCATATGCGGACCACGCAATAATGTTAATTCGGTGTATGACAATGATGATTTCGTCTGCTGATATTGTACAATACATGTGTGTATGTTCCCACGCTACGTGCAACCAATCGTAAAACAAGTAATACACACCTTTTAATCGCGACACTGGTGATGTATCACTTTAAAAAACAATGAAATTGTATTCAGTAATTAATGATACATATACAGAAAAAGTAGCCACTTTTATACATACCTCAAACGAAATATGAAGTTTTCCTCCTGCAGGAATTGTTTGGTAAAAGCACTCCTCCTTCCCGGCTCCAACTTCGATCTTAAACTCGTGTTGGGCTCCAGGAAGCCCGTCAAAATCAAAATCATCTGTCTCTTCTCCAAGCACAGTTTCCGCACGAATTCGGAAATCCACACAACTTAAAAATACACTGAAAGCAAGCCACGAAGTCCGCATTGTTTTAGATTTTTAAGTCCGTCTACTGTACACGTATTAAGTCACTATAACCAGTTATAGTAAACTTGTCATTCCATACTGTATTTGTTTTACTACAATTTCTTATCAAGACACTAAACACACACAGGTCGCCAGATAAATAACCAACTATATCAAGGGAGACAACTCCCGTAGTTCGTGCATTGTGACATTTGATGGATGGCCTTTCAGACGTATGGATGACGGGCCTTTGTTGTTTTGTTGTCATTATAGCCGTTACTATGACATACTCATCTAAATGGTGTTGTTACATCAATAGCTGGTTTTCGATCCAGATAAAATAAGTCGAGTGTATATTTTAGGATGATCATGGTATGCATTGCATGTTCTTTAAAAGCTAGTAGCTATAGCAGGTAGGTTTAAACTGAGACGCGTTCGTTTTTTCTGAATATATTAAACACACCCGTAAACAGTGCGACGATTTATACCAAAATCTATCAACAAGACCTAAAATATATCTTCAACAGGCGATGTTTCAGACTACCCTCAGTCTCAAAATTTTCCGTACAAGTAATGCTTTGGGATTTTAGTCGAAACCATATACGTTTACAGACGTTATTTTTCAATTTCACTCATCAAACAACGCAAATCTGTCGAAAGAAAAATCTTCAATTCTTTCCTTTATTGAGTGTATAAAAACACCAAGGTAGTGCAGTCGTGCAGTCGTCATCAGGCTTTTCGATTGACGGAAGTGACGAAAATAAGCGTTCCTTCTAATGCACGTGTTTTCCGGGAACCTTGCTTTCGCTGTTGTGTGCCCCAACTTTAAACGTTTTGACAGCTTTAGAAGGAAAGCCGGGACCCACGCTTATTTTGTCACTTCCGTCAAACGAAAAAATGGCGAGTTCACTATATACCTTGGTGTTTTTTATACATTCAATAAGGGAAAAAAATGAAGATTTTTCTTTCGACAGATTTGCGTTGTTTGATGAGTGAAATTGAAAAAAACCGTCTGTAAACGTATAAAAATCACGGAATCGAGTGCCTATGGTCGAAACCACGTGAAACGATATCTGCTTCAATAGATGCATACAGAAGCGTACGTGTCATGAGCTGTTGTCTTCGAAAGGGGACATTTCAATAACTTAAAGTGATCTACAAGACGAAATGAAAAATGCCAAGTTAGTTTCACAACAGATTATGACTGAAAGTAGAAATTAAATATCAGAAAAAAATATTCGTGTTACGTTACGTATACCTAGTTCTGGGTCCCATAACTAAATTTGTCTTTTTTATTTATTTCGTCTTGTGACCATTTTGAACTGCAATGTAATGCAAACATATCATCGCCAAAGTCCCTTCGACTAACGTATACCCGACCGACTCTATATCTTTGACATCGACCTTTGTACTGAGCTATTGACAGCAAATTATATTACGAAAGTTCGTACTTAAATCCATTAGCTTTTTGGATGTTAAAATCAAAGTAGGTCTTATTAAATCAGTGTTCGAACTAATTGATAAAGGACTAGTCCAAACTATTGGTGGACTGTCGAACACTAGCCCAAACAGAAATTGACTAGCCCCGGGCTGTGGACTTGTAGGTTTAAGCGTGAAGACAGTTAGTTTACCTAGAAATACGTCTTATCGTGCATGCAACTCGTGGCTTTTATTTGCAATGAAAACATTCCGATTTTTTTTTTAATCACGAAGTATACATATAGAAATTTAATGTAGCACAGTACGTGTTTTTCAATGATACTGCTAAAAATGAGAAAAAGCATCTGACAACATTTTTACGAGATGTGACTAAAGAAAGAAATATTGTTTTAGAGCATAACTTTGTGTGTGTACAACATATTTCTTCATTATATTTTGTCATTTTATCCATTGATCTGTATTGCTAAATTCAAAGTTTTAATTACTTAAGAGATTTTAACGCAGGGCATATATAATTATATATGTACGTGCTTTCAATGCGTGGGTGTGACGTACACAGAAAACGAAAATCCATTCGATGTTTCAAGAATACTCGTGTATTATATACACGGATGTTATCACATTGTCTGCGTGTAGGTGGTCGTGTTGCGTAAATTATCCGCTTTAACATTCATAAGCGGATTAAATGATATGTGCCGTGGGTGGTTGATATAAGTCTACTCCTTTCATTACGTAATAACAAATAAGAAATTTTAAACGAAAACAAATAATCTAAAACAGCACTAAATTGTTTGCCGTTTATTGAAAAGGCACATTTTCGAGACTTCACGCCCTATATATATAAATGGTAAGACAAAAGAAAGGTCGATCGAATTACATTGAAGGCTATTGTAACAGATGTACGCGTGCATATCGAATGCATTCTTGCTTTTTCGAAGTTATTCATTTGTTACAACTTAATTGCTTTTATTTATTACAATTCTTACATGAATTAATACTGTGATTCGCTTTTGTAACATTCATTAGTGTGGATAATTTAATTGAGTTGGAATAAAGGAAAAATACTTCTTGCCGCGGGTTTGGTTAATTTTTTAGGACTATCAGGTAGCTGTATTAACTAAATAACTGTAACTACCTGGGACTATATAGCTTTTCATAACGAGATGCGTGTTTACAATAAGACCTTATACTGATTGCTGTATGTACATCTTTTGATTGTATCTAATCATACAACCAATTATAAACATTTAACTTTCAACTAAATAATGAAATTAATGTACTGTGTGTATATATACAAGAATATACATAGCTTTATAAAACTGTTCATTCATTCAAGTAAACAAGCCATATATATCGGATTACCTTAAAGTATCGAAAAGTGAGTAACATCACGTGCATGTAGTTATATATATAACTGCTAAGAAATGCAACCAGTATACATATATACGTTTATAAGGCATAAATAAATTGTTTGTTTCTGGTTCCCCGATCTACCATATAGTTTTGCCTCGCGATCCTAGACTTGTTATTAGGCCAGAGGAATGGTACATCGATCCTAGCTGTTTCTCACTTTTCCTGCATGCTTAATTTCAATCATTTAAAACAAAATAACATCCCGACCTACCTGGATCCTTTTTTCAAAGAGATGTGATCAGAGATAAACACTGTTTAGGCCTAAATTCAAACAGGGATGCTATATTACAATAATAGCACCCCGGCCTGATTCAAGTCACCAAACCTATAGGCCTAGCTAACAACAATATATATCAGAACTTTAACAATACCGACCGAAATTGAGCAGCCTAGTTTTCTGATTCACGCGCGTGAATTTGTTCATAACTCGTGATTTAAATTTAGAATTCTATGAGTAATAGATTCTACTACCATCTTTGATTTATTGTTTTAGGTTGATCGATTTAATCTTAAATAGTTGCTAGTTTTCAACAAGAAGGGTATAAAATCTAAACTGTACCGCACTGCAATAAATCTTCAGCTTTCATGCTGCATTTTACGAATAAAACATGTTTTGCCTGCATGTTGATTGATAGCGTGCATCCGTTTGTTGGAAATGTTTCGTAATTTTATCAGATTTTTCACGCAATCGGGTTGATAACTCATTCACAAAATATTTCACCTGTTTAATGGAACCTGCGGGTTAAAAGTCAACTTTGTGTAAGTATAACGGAAATGACGTCACATATCCATTTATGGAGTCGGAAATCTTCAGTGAAATAAGTTTTTAGCTGGGATTTATTGCTCTTCTGTTAATGTAATTTTGAATTTAAATCGAATTTTGTTATGTAAGTACGTTGACTGTCTTTTATCTATTTTTCTTCTATTATGTGCTGATCGTGGTTTGTGATATCCGGAACGAAGAGTTATTTACGTTGTTCTGCGGTGGGTGGGGTAACTGTCAAAAAACCAGGAAGAGTCTAGACAAATATCTCAGCTATGTTTGGAATGTTCTTACCGGCATGTTTATGTTAAAATAGACTCAACTTTGTTATGATGTAGTACTTAAACAAAATATTACCTGTATACTGATATAGTAAGAAATAGAATAGTATTTTTACAACTTTATTTTGCATATTTATGATTTTATCTTTGAACTTGTTTAATACATATTTCAATGTTTGACTTTAATCGTAAACCTTCTTGTGATGTAACTCTATGTTTTGTGATTTTTTAATGCCAGACATTAAAGTAATAGCATATGGATTTCACTGTGTGTACATTTCATGTTCCTTCAATGATATTATCTTGTGTGTAGTTTAGTGGTTTTGTCTGAAACATTTCCTGGTGGACTTTTTTCATGTACATTACAATGTACAACATGAGTAATTAATGATTAATGAACACAGTTCAACACACTGACCCATGCGCTGCATGACAAAGTTTATGTCTGGTTATTGTGTCTCTTTCTTAAATTAGTCTTCCTAAAAAACTCGAGTTGAAATACTAGAATTGTTTGGACTACAAATACCTTGATACTATTACCGTTCATGTATTTATTTATATACAAACTTATATAATTTTTATTTATTATGAATTAATGTCATTCGAAATGGTGGAAGTGCATAACGTGTTTCCTCTGTTTGTCCGTCAGTTCAATTTTTGGTTTTGAGCAATAACTCAAGAAATGGATCTGGTTTATTTTCATATATTTTTTTATATGACGATACAAGTATACTATTATTCATGGGTTTTCATCACGTTTTGGGGAAGACGCCCTATAGCCATAAGTTAAAATGGGGGATAATAGCGAGTAGTTTTAAGCCTCTTTTGGAGAAAAAATTCTTGCCTGAGACCAATTTCGGAAAAATTAGATCTCAGTGCCCAGCGTATTCATGTTAATAATTGAATCTTATAAGTAAAATATATATATTTTTGGTCATATATTCATGAACTTGAAATCATATATTTTTATTACTTAATTTGAAAATAAATTAGGTATGTTTTGAATGGTATGTACAGTGTTATAACTTATGTACGTTTGTATAAACAAATCTAAAAGTGAAATGACATATATATCTCTGAATCTGATAATCTGGTCCCAGATGACACCTAACTTTGGGATTTGAATCACAGCAGTGTGAAGCTAATGATTTCTAGTCAGAAACCATTACCACTTTACCATGGAGGCTCTTGTGCTTTTAGATAAGCTGCTGGAATATAGTCACTTTATTTAAATTAACTTGTAATGCAAATGTGTTATTTCTTCAGAGTGAGTAAACTTAACATCTAGCAATGATTGAATGATGTAATCTGCTTTAGGGTTCTCATTAGATGTCAAAAGTTGAGGGTCAAAATCTCAAATATGACTCTTGGCTGATTATAAGTTAAAGAATCAGCAAAATTTCTAACCATTGTAAAAATAAATGTTCAGCAAATTAAACCCATCAAATTTGTAATTTGGTACAAATTCTCAAGAGTCAGAATCCTTATCTTACTACGAATTGTAATTTAAAGAGTCAAAATACCATTTTAAGGGTCAAATGAAAACCCTGTCAGATTTCAATACTTGTCTTTTTACTATTTTTCAGAACCTCAAAATGACTCAGCATAGTTTAGATCAAGAGTTCCACCGTCTTGCCATTCATGACCAAAGAAGTCCTGGTAGTCAAGTACCAACCTACAGACCAGGTGAGCAGAAGTCTATCAGAATATTATTTCTGATTTCCATTTTAATGATTTTATTGTCAATGTATACTATATGTTTAGCTAGTCCTTAGTCGATCAAGTTAATTTTGAAATATTGTAATATACAAATTACAATGTATAAAATTATAATGGATTGTTTATTGATGTAACATCATTATACATGATTATTAAATTCATTTATGTAAAGCATCTTACACATGATATTTATAAATTTTATTAGATTGAAGTTAAGTTCTTGAAAACCTGATGCCTCGGACTTGTTATAATGTAATATATATTTTCTTATTGATCAAAATTGAAACATAATTGTTAAATTTTTTTATGGTTTAGTAATTGATAAAAAGTATAACCTTGTAAGTTGGTTGTTAGATTAGTGGTTAGAATATGTTAAATTTTGCATCTATGTGGAGCCCGCTAGTTAAGCGTTGGTCTTATAGATTACTGATCAAGAGGCTTGAATGCCGGGCAGAGATGTATTGTACATGTATCACAGTATGAAATTCTTTTTTCAGGACCTGCTCCATATCGAGCCTACAATGATGGTAAAGAGGAATTCCTACCACCTCCTCCCCCTCCCACATCTTCATACATGGATCACAATTTCCCCCCTCCCCCACCAGAGTCAAAAGAGAATATTTACCATGAAATTCGTGATGAAGATTTTCCCCCACCCCCACCAAGCGGTGCTGAGCCTATGTACAATAGATCTGGTATGTTCATATTCATGCACAATTGTACCTGGAACCTTTCTTAAATCCTGTAAATGAAACACTAAAATAAAGAATGAGGGCAGGGTCTATGTCAGTATGTGGTCAAATGGCCGTGTTCTCTGACTATATTACATTTGTAATTACTAACCCCTCAATTCTGTAAGTTTTAGTCCAACTAGCTTACAGAAGGCTGATAATTCAACTCATGTTCAACATTTAAACTTGGAAGTCACCAATTGACCTTAGCTGTGTGACTGTAATCCCTACGAAACTGATTCACTTGGTGAATAGCTTGTATAAACTATAATTGCCTGTATTCACTGTAATTCTCTTACGCTTTCAATATGGCTAGGGCAAGTAACCGAGTGCTCTGAATGATAATCATGAATTGAATGGAAAAATCAAGTACGAATCATCGTCATTACTGAGATTCATGGTTATTTGTCTTGTTTGTTTACAAAAATTGTAGTATTTCTTTTTAAAAAACAATTCACTGACTGATTTTGTAATTGCCTCATCAGGGTCTACCTTGTAAGAGGCTTAACAGGAATTTTCGAGAATGGGTCACAGGCTTGAACCAGCAAAAATGCTTGTAAATCCAAGAACTGAAAGGGATAACATATAAATTGAAGCTATAGAACCATTATTGTATTGATTTATTTCATTATGACTAGAACTGTAATGTTTAAGTTTTAGATGGGTGACTAGATAACAAAAGATTTGTGATTCTATTTGCGGATCGTAAGTGTTGAATCATGAAGTTATCGGATCGGATCACCGCTTGCCCAATGATCTACAGCACTGTCTTTCAATGTGTTTTCAGTGTGTTTTACCTGCTAACAGTGCTATATTTCAACTCTCAATGCATGACATCATTTCCCTATGCATTGATGGACTTGAATGTTACATTGTAACTCTTGAATATATAAATAATGCATCAAAAATTCAAATTCATCTTGCAAGTTACAGATTATTTTTTTTGCATTGATTTGTCTGTCAATATGTTGGTTTTCAGTTACTGAAATATATTAGTATTTTGTAAATTGTGATTAATTATGATCCAGTTTCAAAAATGTCTTTTAATATCTGTTAGTTTGATTCAAACTTTTTAATAGAGCAATTGAACTTTTACTAGTCTACAGCCCGCCCAGTTAGCTCAGTGGTTAGAGCATTGGTCAAGTGATCGAGTCGAGTGGTTGTGAGTTTGAGCCCTGTTTGTCCTCCACATCTGAATTATGTGGGGTAGCATGGTAGTAGCTTGTGGATAGATACATGTAGAGGTTAGTACTGGTTAAGGCCTAAACGAAATCCATGGAAGCTGAGTAGGATAACTGCCCGCCAGGTCTGAGGATATGACTGAAATAATGTTGAAAATGGTGTAAAATCGAAAGAAATATATAAATAAATTCACTAGTCTACAAATGTCAGATCTGTATGTATAGCGCTGACATATATACTTGCCTGGGTTAATGTTTGTCTTTTATTTAATAGCTGGATATCCTCAGTACAGTTCACCATTATCTTCATACGAGAGTCGACACGAGACGCAGACATTGTTACAGCCATCTGGTAGATATGAACGTGAAGTGAAACAAGCTACCTATAGCATCCAAAGTTCAGATAGTAAGTGGTTTAGTTACATTTTTTTTTTTATTATATATAGTTGCAGTCTGGCACCATCCCCTTTGAAAATTTCTTTAAAATCATGCAATTTTCCCCAAATGTACAAGTTACTCCTTGAAATTACATTCACCAAACTGTTTAAGGCAAAAATAACCCACTATTGCATCTCCTTGTCAAAGGCTTGGGTGCCTTAACTAAAGCATTACGAAAAACCCCTAGATAGCAGGGCTTTTGTTTCCAAAATTGTGAAGAGGCCCTAGCCTGTCTGATTTGTGTAAGACCAGCGTGATTTTTCTGAAAATTGTGAAATTCTGGCTTTATTTTCCTTTTATTTTTTGAAAGAGCAAGCACGATATTTGACTTAATTTGTGAAAAGCAATTTACGACTAATATTTCCTTTTTAAATTTATTTTGTAAGGAAAATCAATAAAAACTTGAAATATTTCGTCATTGAATGTTTATAAATGTAACTCTGGTTTTAACAATTTGTAATTATAATTTCGATATTTTGAAAATTTAGGGCCTTAGCAAGAGGTGACTACTTACTTGTAGGCTCGTTTCGGTAATATATTACAGATACAAGACCAATTGCTTTATAACTCTGTACTCCAAACATTTTTAGTTATTTACTATACCCCTGCAAACTATTGGAGTCACTCTGTCGGTCGGTTGGTCGGTCCGTCCTTTTGCTTAAAGTTTGTGGAGCGAACTTCTTCTTCCACATCTTTTAAGCTATTGCAATGAAACTTGGTATATGTTATCACCATAAAGTGTAGATGTGCAAGACACAATTTTCATGCCCAGCGATGCACTCATTGCAGAGTTATGTCCCCCTGAACTTAGCCGTATAGTGTACTATTGCTGTATTAGTGTCAAAGCGGCGGCGGGGATATTAGTCACCTCTGTGACAGCTGCTTTAGTTATTATTATTATTATTCAATTACGCATGCAGGGTCCCTGTGGTGAAGTGATTATGGTCTCTGATTATTTAGCACTCGTACCTAACTATTGTAAGTTCGGACCCCACCTGGTATGAACATTTACATAAATTATGAGGAAGCTGTCAAGCTGACTTATGGGAGGTCAGTGGTTCTACCCAGATGTACGCCTGGGACTTCCCTCCACCATTACAGCTAATTACATTAAACCCCAGTGAATAAAAATATAACTGCATGCATATATGGATGATCACTTTTATTTCAGGCAGTGGAAGGTCTTCCCCTAGGTCATCACCGTACGCAAGTCATTATGGGATACAAAACAATACATATAGTACAAGCCCTGTGCCACAACATTCAACCACATATGGTAATCCACAAACATACAATACGTCAGCATCTTACGGTCAATATTCTTCATCAAATCTCCGCAGTGGAAGCCCCGTTAGATACTCTGCTGGTTCCCCTAGACAGGTGGAAGAATCAGGAGTTACCTACGCCCAGATCGCTCCCAGGTCAGAATCTGGAGTCACATATGCTCAGATTGCTCCCCGGTCGGATAGACCGGTACCCGGTCCACAGGTTCCTATCCAGATCACTGTTTCTGATCCGAAGACTCAGTTCCAACCGGCATCGAGTCAGTCCCAATATTCAAGATCAATGCCAGTACAACAATCAGCAACGTCCCCTAGAGTTGTTGGAGGGGATCCTAGGGGCGGTAGCTCTAAGGAACAGGAAGTAGATGCCCTTACACAAATGTTAATGCAAGGGCTAGAAGGAACAAAGGATCCAGACTTTTTTGGTAAGCATTGACGGTTTGTTGTTGTTATACAATATCGAAATATTGTATCAGAAGTATTACATATATAATTTGTATTGTTTATTAATAGACTTAAGTACTCTAACTTTGGAAAATATATTATTTTTGAACAGTTGATTCAAACTAACTGCAATGGAGAGAATGCTTTTTATCCTGCATTTGTGTTATGATTTGTAAATTGTGAATTAAATATAAATGTTTTTTTAGATGTATGAATATTGGATAACTAATCTGTAAGGGGTCTCTGTCTTGTAATTACTTGCCCCTCACAGCTGGAGTGAGTTTGAGTCCCACCAAGACCTAACATCACATGCAAGGCAGTTGTCCAGCTACATTGTAGCTACCAAAGGTCCGTGGTTCAAACAAGCTGTACCCGGTACTCCTAGTGACTTCCTCAGCTGTTAAATTTTGAAAATATGCTAAACGACCCTGGCAGTTCAGGGATTTTTTGGGGGCGATTTTATAGCCGAAATTCGGTCATATTCCATATGGAAGATAGTAACTTTTTTTTCCAATTTAAAGTGTTTTTTTTCTTAATTTTGTAAGTTCATTGGCATCACTATTGGTAGTAAATATCTTATTCTACTACTGTTCTATGGGAGAATAAGTAGAATAAGTTGAACAGTGCAAAGATTTTAGTTATACATTTTTTCCCAATTTTGATTAAAACATCGTGAAAATGCCCAATTCCTAGGGTATGGGTCATATTCCCAAAATACAAAAAAACCTGCGGTTTGTGCAACATTTAACCACAGAAAAAAATAATTTTTGTGCAATGACAGGATATACATGTACTGCTCGATCTTCAAAATGATATTTTACCATATTGTATTATATTCTAATTGTATTCTAGGAATCTGTTCTAAATGTGGTAAGAAAGTTGTTGGTGAATCTAACGGATGTACAGCCATGGATCAAGTCTTCCATATTGCCTGTTTTATTTGTGTCTGTTGTGGTAAGTTGATTATATGTTTTATTATATCTCACTTGCATTTCCAACGTAGTCGCCTATACCTGATTGGGCAGACATTTTTGGTGACAGACCTGTAAAATCTCATGCACAGAGACAATGCATGTACAGTCCAAAACTAAGTCTTAGAGTGAGTGGGATTGAGTGAAAACAATTACTCCTCCCCTCCCTATTTTTGTCTTCATAAAACAAAAAATCTAAATATTTTTTGTGTATTTGCATTGTTATTGAATACTAGGATTCTGCACAATGAATTGGCTATGAGGCCGAGAAAAACACATGTTAAATATTCATAATAATTATGTAATGGTTCTTTTGATTGGTTAATATTTTCTCCAGAGGGTCGTTTTCCCAGTTTGTCTAGATTCGGGTAAATGTTGGGAGTTTTCGAGATTTTGCTACTCTGAAATGCTTAAATCCAGGAGCTTCCGGGAGAGGGAGAAGACTTTGCCCACCCCCTGGGGTCCCATACAAGGGCTTTGCCCTTGACTCACCAGGGCCCTAGTGGCCCCCTGGACCTCCAGCTTATTTGTCAGCATTTTCAAAATTATCAACTTTCACCTTGCTTAGAAAAATGCTAATAAAATTGCAAAATAAAAAAAATATATATATATATTGTGAAAAATAAACATATAAATCCTGTAGAAATGAAGCGTACATAAAAGTTCATTTATACTGACAGTGTTATTTTTGCTTCACTGACCTTGATATACAGGAGGGACTAAGTTCTCCTTCATTGAATTAACATGAGATTAAACTGTAAGGAGCAATAAAACAATTAAGAATCAGTGGCTTTTGGAGGGGATCACTTGTACGGGAGCAGTTCAATGTAAATGTTATGACAATGTTCTTTGTTGAGTTAGACCAGATATTTCACACAGTGAGTATTGTAGAGTTTTATCATGTTATTTGTGCTGATAAATGAATGTATACATTTGATATTCATGTGAAAGGTCAAAATACTTATATAAAATTATGTATCTTTTTAAAAAAAATATGGAAAAGTAGGTTGAGATATAATATCTTTACATGTTAATCATTTTAAAACTATTTTCTTTAAAACTGACCTACGTCTATTTAATTTGAAAAATACTGTACTGAATAAAAAAATGTATGATTAACTATTACTCTAGGCAAATGTAATGAGAATTATTTTATTTGAGTTATTTAATTGTCCAATAAACAATTCTGATTTATGGCAGTTTCTCTTCATGGAATATCAGAGTTTGTCTGATTTCAAGATTTACTGATAAGCCAGCAAGTCTCGTTAGAATGCAGTGATTTTTACTTTCAAAACTACCTGTGGCTTTCTGAAGGGGAAGATATAGGGCGATAAATCAGAAAAAAGGAAAAATCTGAAATAAAAGCCATCAACTGAGAGTGGGACTATTTATCAGTTTTATTGCATTTCAACATGCAGTGTAAAGTCATAGTACTGGTGACAAATGTGCACGGTATTCTCGGGTCAGCCTATATTCCTTATCATATTTATTTGACTTCTTTAGAAAAAATTCAGTGGGAAGTATAAATTTATTTTTGGAAGAAAATACAGCATTTTTAGGGGAAAATTTATATTTATTTTGGGCTGGGGGAAACGGCCTACCGGTATATAAGGCTGTGGAATATATACGAAAAAAAAAAAGAATTTGGAATGATAAGGGGTTATTGCAAATTTGTTTAAACATGTTAGAGGGTAAGATTTTGGAATTGTTTCCTGCATGTAATACATTACTTGTTTCAATTCTTCTTTGATTTATGTAATTACGTGTGATTATTGATATATTTCAGGAACATTACTTCGTGGAAAGTCATTTTATGCAATGGAGAGAAAACCTCACTGTGAACCTTGTTATATGGTATGTGATTTGTTTAACCGGTCCCAGTTTCACAAAAAAACTCAGCTTATTTATAAAATCATACATTTCTCTATTGTGCATTAACAAAAGGTACAAAGTCAGAGAAAACTGGTTTGGTGAGCCAGTCGCCTCAGGTAACTGAAATATCCTGAAATATGGCATTACGGTCATTTGAAATGAAAGACTATATTAATTTAAGTGTATGTTTGATTAATTAATCCATATATATATTATATGTTTTAGTGTTTTAATTTGTTATATTGTATTTTTCCGTTTGTGTACACATTTTGAAGGATATATATTAAAATCCTATGTGCATCATCATTCATCACTACATGTATGATAATTTCTTGTTTCAGAATACATTAGAGAGGTGTTCAATTTGTTCTAAACCAATCACAGACAGAGTAAGTTAATTGTATACTATCACATACAGTGCAATCTCTCTTAACCAACCCCCTTTGGGAGTAACAAAATTAGGTTGTTGTTGAGAGGTTGTTGCTCTAGAGAGGTTAAATTCATAGTTAAATCATGCAGTGGGAAAAATCATGCTGTTTTTAAAGGGAAGTTGTTGCTCAAGAGAGGGCCGCTCTGTCCAGAGAGTTTGTACTGTATTTAATAATGTTTTGAGTGCTATGTTGTTAATTTGGAATTCAGTCATTGGTAGTTGAATCAGTGTGAGGATCACATGACACCATGACAAAATTTGCTCTTCCATGATTGATAGATTAAGTACAGACATTTGGTTAATATTAATTAGTTTATTTATTTCTTCATCTGTTTTTTTTAATGATTGACTGTCTGGCTGGTTGATTGATTAAATGAATGATTGATTAAATGATTGATTGTGTAATGTATGGATGATGTACAGGTAGATAAAACATTGAATGTTTTTATTTAAACAGCTGCTAAGAGCTACAGGTAAACCTTACCATCCAGCATGTTTTACTTGTGTTGTTTGTGGTAAATCATTGGATGGTGTACCGTTCACTGTGGATGCTACAAACCAGATACATTGTATCGCAGACTTTCATAGGTGAGTTATGTAGTAATATTTTGTATACTAAAAATAATACAGACGAGTAGGAAGTAATTTCAGATTGAGGGGGGGGGGGCATATTTTTGATTTTGTCGTACATCAGGGAGGGGGGTACAGTTATAGCCCCTTTTAATTACCATTTCATACAAAATTATAGGGGCCGCTGTTAGCTGTATGAATTGTATATTCAGTTAACTGATACAGTATATATCTGTATGGTGAACAAGTTATAATTATTTAGATGTACATCAGATTGTAATGAGTACAGATTCCATTTTTATGTCCCGCAATTCAAAATGGCTGACGGGCATATAGTGTTACCCCTGTCCATCCATCCATCCATCCATCTGTATGTTCAAATTTTGGTTTCCGAGTGATAACTCAAGATATATTTCATGGATTGGTTTGATATTTTTTACATAGTGGTGTATAATAATGAAAGACAGGTCAATTTTGATTCTGTTAAAATCCAAACATTTTCACAGGAGTTATGGCCCCTTTTTGACTTAGCTCAGGGGAGCATTCATGACCTCTAGACACATACATTCTAGTTTATATTCTTTTATCAATTATTTGCTATATTTTGTCTTGTGATTAGTATTTATAAGTTTTTGTGTAGGAAATTAAAAATTGCACCAGAATGTTATATGGTTTCTTTGACTATTTATGTAGGAAATATGCACCAAGATGTTATATGGTTTCTTTGACTATTTATGTAGGAAATATGCACCAAGATGTTATATGGTTTCTTTGACTATTTATGTAGGAAATATGCACCAAGATGTTATATGGTTTCTTTGACTATTTATGTAGGAAATTTGCACCAAGATGTTGTGTGTGTATGAAGCCTATAATGCCAGAACAAGGTCAAGAAGAAACTGTGAGAGTAGTTGCTATGGATAGAAGTTTTCATGTTCATTGTTATAGATGTGAGGTATGGTATAATAATTAATATGGTATTTTATTGCTGTAGAACTAATTAAAGAGAAGCTTAAAAAATGTGTCCAGACCTGTTCACTGTTTCTAGTTTTTTTTAAACTGTATGTAGGTCAGATTTCCTTAGCTATCACTCGCTCGGTGTTTGAATTTTTACACGGATCTAATTAATTTGTTTATCTGTATCTATCATGCAGTTGTTAAACTAGTTCCTGTTTCATGTTGCAGTGCAAGTCTGTGTAAGTTCAGATTCCTTGAGTACTTTCAGTACTTGGATTTACTATATCAGAGTTCACTGTAGTTTTGTATTTGTTCTTTCTTATACGTTGATTTATTTTTCAATCTTGCAGGATTGTGGTGATTTGTTATCATCAGAAGCAGAAGGGCGTGGTTGCTACCCTCTCGATGATCATATCTTATGTAAAGCCTGTAACGCCAAACGTATCAATGCCCTTACCACGAAGTTATCTACTGAATTATGAATCTATTTATCGTATTTTTCTAATATTTGTACAATTTAAGCCATATGATATTATTGTATGAAACATAATATATATATGATCTGTATATAATTATTTGCCAATTTTGTCCAAGGTATAAATATACAAGGTCTGTCATTGATTAGAGTGATGTCTATAAATCAATGATTTTTCTGATCGATTATCGATTTCGAAGTTTTGATATTTTGGCTTCAAATTAAAGTAAATGCTGTTTGCATTTTGAAAGTAAGAAAAAGCTATATTTTTTCAACTTATTATATAAAACTATTGAAAAGTAAATAATTTCTGTTATTTAACTCTTTTGAAGAACTTAGACCGATGTAATGTTTATTATACTTATGTACTGAATTGTACAGAACATGCAAAAAGAGGTATTATTGGCTTGTTTATTGTAGAATAATAAATACAACAATTTTTCGAAACATCATTGTTAACGATATCCCATTATATCCATATCATCAAGTCTCAAGTCAATGACAGCTCTAGGTATAATACATTTAGCATTGAAAGCCTGGTGCTTGTAATGTGTGTATATTTTTAATGCATATTATATAATTATACTTGTTAAGTAATTGACTGATACCTTCTGATAGGTATGTAAATAAAAAAACATTTCTTGTGGCTTATAGTTAGCTGTTACATTGCTTCAAACAGTTGATTACATTTTTTGTACAAGAATTTTGTGAATTGAATTTTTATATAATTTTCAATGTTGATTTAAAACTTGTGAACCAAGCTATGTGACTGAAATCATATCATTTCTGTGTTTTGATGATAATTTTATAGTCTCAACTCACCGTCTAATATCTTAACAAAAGTCATGACGTGATATTGGTTGTGATGGATTATTTTTCTGTTTATCTGTATCTTTTAAGAGCTTTATATTTATCAAGTTATTGGCTAATATTTGAGTGGGCATTTGGTGTTTGATCTAAGTATATGAGAAGTAAGCATTAAGGTAAAATTAAATGCTTGAAAAAAAACCCAAAACAATAATGAAACCAACAAGAAAGTTTTTAGGTTTGAGATTTTTGAAAGAGTTGGTTGCATAATTGCAAATGAACAGTTTTGAGGAATGTTCTAAAGGTTTTTGAAGAAACTGATTTTATCATTAGTAATTAAAAACTCCAAAATATCTATTGAAGTATGTTGTGAAGTTTAATGTCAAATTCTAGTTCTTCAACATGAATTAACATATGCCTCTTCAGTAACTTAATATCTCTTCTTTTGTTAAGTTTTTGAATGAGGAGTGTGGTTGCTTGTTTAATTGTCACAGTGACCTTCAGCACGAAAATCAGTCCGACCAATGACTAGAGAACGATTTGGCCTAAGGTCCTCAGACTTGGTTTTGAGGTTGGTCATTGCATTTAGATGACCTCTATTGATTTTAAGTGGAATAGGTCAAAGGTCAAGGTCTTGCTATCCATTTGGCCTTAAGCGGGCAACTGTGTTTCATAGACACTTCTTATGTACGTAATGTTCCTAAATTCACTGTCTACCAAGGTTACACAGGGTTCTAAATGGCTATTTTAAGCACATTCTTCTAAAGTCATTATTTCATCTCAAAGTCTTCCTTTATATTTGACTCATCAAGTCATATTTTTCTGTTGTGCTAACTGAATGATCTGCTTTTATACACAATTTATTTGTTACATTATACATTTTTTAAATCTATTTTATATATAAAATGATAATGATATATGAGGAATGTTTTATTGTGTACATTTCTTGAATCCTTCTTATATTTAATGTATTCTTTATGTATACTATTTTTATGTACTTTATTGCTAGTTTTCACTTTACCATTAAATCATATATGGCCTTAATTCTACTATAATCACAATGCACTACTTGGGTTCTCTATGTCTGAGTGGTTCATGACCTTGACTAGAAATCACTAGCCCCCCACTACTGTGAGTTTGAATCACACCAGAGACTAATAAAATGTGAGGACACTGTCCAGGTAGCTAACAGAAGGGCAGTGGTTCTTACGCTGTGTTCGTCCGGGGTCTTCCTCACTGATAACGCTTGAAGTCGCCCGCTGTCTTCCCGCTGGTCCTGGCTGTTTGTTAGATATTAAATTTATACGAAAACAATGTACTTTTCACTTTCATTTGGAAAATATCTGATTATTCAATGCTAGTTCAACTAAATTGTTGAGATACATACAGTCAAACCTGTATTAGTGGCCACCTCCGAACAAATGCCATCCTGTGAATTAAGGATTATTTAGAACAAAATGTCCTCTGGATAAAGGCTAACTGTCAATAAAGTCCATATTTTGTCTTTCCTAAGGGTCTTTGTTCACAGGTTTGGCTGTGTGGCTGAATTAAACCATTTTTAGAGGTCTAAGAGAAGAGGATTATGTTACCAATGTAAACAATATTCCTTACATACTCACCCAGTCTCAGTTTTACTGATAATGTCTAGTCAGTTATTTTTAAACTTTCAAATTTTCAGTACAGCTTTCCGTCGACTGATGTGTCATATGACATGGCATATTAGTCTTATTTTCTGCAATAATTTCAGATGAAAAATAATTTTACACACTTGGTATTTTTTCTTTGTCTACAAATGTATAACATTTTTATTATATCATTTTTTTGTTGTTTTTTATACAGTACATGTATATGATAAACCTTCTGTTACTGGTTAAGCACTACAGTATTTTTTGGTATGATTTGTTACCAATTTGAATTTGTACCAATTTCTTGAATTTTGTGTTATTAGTAAAATAGAGAATGTGTTCAGTTTTTCAAAAAAAATATTTCTATTTTTGTTTGTCATTTGTACATGTATATAAAAATGTTCTGTTAAGCACCATGTGTGTTAATGTGCACAAGTTCTGTTATGGTCCGGTTTCAATTTGTTGTTTATTTGTTTGTTTGATTGTAAAATGCAATATTTATATTCTTTACATATTATCATACTTCATTGAGTTCTTAAAATGCTTATAGTATTAAACAATCTTCGTTATAACTATCACACTGTAATAGAAAAAAAATCTGTATTAACCAATGAATAGGTTTGATTGATAAAATTTAGGATTTTTAAAAAAAAAATGTTTTATGTTTATAATGGATTTTTTCTGTAAGAGAAAAAAGCTTAAATGGGTGGTATTTCTATTATTGGTGTTAATTTAAAAAACTTACCTGTTGTTATATTTCAGAATTTATTTTGTAGCTTGTCGAATTTCTTCTAGCATAAAACATTGTCAGACAACAGTGAAAATAGTGCAGACTTACCTATATTAGTGACCATCCTGTGAACAAAGGCCATTTTTTTATTATTTAGAACAAAATAACTAAATAGAGACAACCTGTAAATAAAGGCTGTTATGCTTTTCTAATGAGATTTGTTCACAGGTTTGAATGTATGTCTGTATCCAAAATTAAGTTTTCTTGTTATCATTGATTACTTCAATTCATCTGTAAATATCTTCATTTGTTAGTATCCCTTGATAAGGCCATTCTTTAAAGAATGTTGTTTTGCACTTATGTGACCCAAACTTTAACAGTTTGTTGTCGGTTGGCAGGTAGGTAGGGATTTGTTTGGCATTGCATGCTTTGTACTGAAAACGAAAAAGATTGAAGAAAAAATCATCTGTCTTTTTTGGGGGGTCGGGGATTTTTAATGAATTGGACCTGTTACGTCAACCAACAATTATATTAAGAAGGCCTAAATGTTCCTGCAATATTTGAATATCTAAACTATTAACATTACTATATGATGTTTGATTAGACTGTTGCTTGTGCTGTATCTGTCTGAAGTTAATCATCATGTTGAGTACAACTACCAACGAGGCCTGGATGTATAAACATTTATAGACACTGTCTCCATTCTCTGATATCTGATCTAATTCATAATTTAACATCTGACTAGGAAGCACTAGCCCCTCACATGCAGAGTCGTGGGTTTAAATCTCTTCCAGAATCTGACAAAATTGCATGTATGAGAAAGTTGTCCCACTAGCTTATTGAAGGTCAGTGGTTCTACTTCAAGTGATCGCCTGGTGTCTTCCTCCACCATTAAAGCTTGAAAAGTTGACAAATGACTCCGGCTGGTGATTGCAATGTTAATCCCCAATGAAAAAAATAAACATACTTAAACTACATTTTTTTGGTGAATATTTAGATGATTTATGTTGTGTCTACCATTGCAAATATTGTTTTAAAAAAAATACACAAAAAATGAGATTTGTACGGTGATATGTGTGCAATTTCTTTTAAGTCGTGGCCACATGTCGTTGCACACATGTCACCTCTGTGCCACCATAGATTTGACCTAATTCATATTAAGTAAATTTTAAGTCTGATTTTATGAAATCTTTTGCTTTGAATACATGGTATATCATGATTTTATTTATTACATAATTTACATTATTGGCTTATTATTGTAAGTCGCTTATCATTTTGATATCATGTTAAGTGGAATTGTGAGTCTGCATAATGTTTGTTATGATAGCACCATTAAAGTATATTTACCAATCATTAAACTGTGTCGCATTATCTGTCATTGTTTCAAACCATCCGAAAATCACCCCAGTTCTCCTTCGAATATGATTCATGAAAACATGAATTTTTCTTGAACATTTCTTGCATACTTCATGAATAGTTCATGAAATATTATGAATTACTATTTAATAAGAATAGAACAGGCCCAGAGGTTATAAAACTGAGAACAATCAATGATCTCAATTCCATTATCAAAGTATGGTTGAAAAGATAGAACTGATTAATGTTCAAATATATGTTTCAGATCAATTATGCTGTCAGACTAATGTATGAATAATATCATTATTGTCTGACCATAACTTAGGAATATGTAGAGACCTATCTCATGTTTTAGATCCTGGGGGTCATTTCGATTTGACTGAGATTTTTTCATGTTGCAGTTATGTTAAAAATACTTAAAATAGTTAGTGCTTTTATTACTGTCTGGTAACACCGTAACACACAAGAGAATACATGTTATTTCATAATGATATTTAATTAACAAACTGACTATTGTTTTGACATGCAAGTTTTGTTGAAAAACATGACTGAAACAAAAGTATGTCCGTTTTGTCATGGCAGTTTCCAAAAATGTATGGTGTATTTTTGCCTGGGGGGTCAACTACACTGATTCAAAGCCGGAGTTAAAATCATAATTTTGGCAAGAAAAAAGAAGTACAAATATTCCATCATTCTTTTGTTGTTCAACAAATACCATTTAATAACTGCATATTCTTGTTCTTTTACAACGAAGGGAGTTAACTACGTTCATACTAAGAATTGTAAACCTGACGAGTAGTCTCCCTTTACAACAACTTGACCGTGATGATTGCACACCTCAAATCTTTGTAATGAAGAGCGTTATCATTCTATATTATGATAATTAAAGACTATATTACATTATTACATTGACCAGCTGACCTGAAAATATACATCACATTCATTTGCACCGATCAACAACATACGCCAATCCATTTTCTGCAACTGATTGCAATTTTAACATAGTTATTTTATTGTTGTATAAACACATAAAGTTGGAGTATCCCTGTTTCTTTGCAGTAATATTGTTTTGTCAGCCTTATTGTATGTAATTCCGGACGGATAGTTTAATTTATCTTTTCTTGAGAGAAAGATACCTTTAAGTTTTCCTTCTGGAGAGATTTTTACCACATTATGACAAGACTCGCTACTACCTATAACATATATGTTGTCATCACTATCCACGGTCAATGTACGAGGCCCCATCAGCCGCTCATGTTTGAAAATAAATAAGGTACTCAACGTCTTTGTGTCCAAACATATAACGGAATGATTGCCTTGGTCGGAAACAACAATACTGCTTCCACCATTTATTGACTCCAAGTACCACGGCGCACGGAACAGTTCCCGGTGTATTTCTGATTCCCATATTTTCCTTTTTAATTTAAAATCGTAATCAAGCAAACCCAGAGTACCACGGAAACCTACTTGCATAACACTGACAGCTATCCCTGATCTCCAGCAGGTTATTCCACGACATTCTTCGTCAATTTTACATTGTTTATATTTTACAATTCGACCATTTCCCGCCATTATACAATGTATTGTCTCCATTTCCGGTTCCGTGACGTAATATTCAGATCTCTTCCGGTTAGACGGACAAATATCAAATGGATAGGTATCAAATTTCAGTACAGCGGTGCAATTAAAACAGTTATCTAATAGCTTTATATCTTTATTCGCTCTGTCTAAAAGTAAAATTTCTCCAGTAGGCAACACGAGAGACGCTCGCAACACAAATTGTTCTGTGTCGTCTGGGTGACTGATCCTACGTTCTTCAATTAGACTCTTTCGGTTCGATTCTTGTTTGACATATTTTTTGTCCGTTTCTTCTCTTAATTCTACAGCCATTTTGTGGTCTAAAATGACTAATATCGAGTGATAAATGAACTTGATTGCTAAAATGCGTCCTCCTTGTGAATTATTTCCGCATCATTATATTATATGCTATATAAAGGTTCACACTAAACAATAACTGAAACGACCATCGCATCTGATACAAACATGTTCGAAACTTTTTTCAATAAGTATAAACTTATACATTTGTTATTATTTGTCATTTATTATTTATCACTTATTGTAACTGGGTTAGACATTGTGTAAACTCCCAATGTAGTATTTTAAGTGTGTTTTTTTTCTAACATAAAAACAATTTAGTCCGAATTCTTTTCACAAAACTTTCTCTGTGCGTCGATGTTAAAAAATAGCTACAGTTATGTAGATATATAATTTTTTAAACTTTAGTTTGTTTTCTTTCAATGAATTCGTTGAACGGAACGCTGGTCATGTAAACGTGGACAGATAAATCTGATAACATTGCCGTAAATTGGGTTAGTACTACATGTTAAGATTGACACAAATAACTAACTATTAAAAAGAAATGATTGAATTTACTAAATTAAGCCCAAGGTGCGCAATCCGAGTCGTTGGTACGTAATGTAAAACCTCTAAAAACCGGACTTCATGAAAACCGGAAATCTCTAAAAACCGGACTTCATGAAAACCGGAAACCTCTGAAAACAGGACGATTTTCAAGTCTTGATCAAGCCATTATTATGGTAGGTATATCTTTTGTACTTTTAAGGCATCATTCGTCCCAAATATTTTCGTATTACCACGGTTGGTGGCAAATTTTAGATTTGCTGCTAGAAACTTAAGCGTTTGCGCAAAAAAAGGCCGTCGGTCGAATGAACTTTCGAACCACAGCATTTTCTTAATGAATTTGATTACCATAGTCGAACCTGTTTGAGCACGAATATATGTTCTGTTGTAAATAATTAAGTATTCATTTTGCTTGATATAAAAAATAATAAAAGAAACGCTGAAGTATGATCGTAATACTTTAATGGTTATCTATATTTATTATGTACATGTACATGATATTTTTCTGTAAGACAAATATGGCAAATCTAACTACATGTATTATAAACTACATGCACATTAAATGTTTGTTATTGAATGATATTGGTCAATGGTTTCAGGAAGAGCGAGTGATATACAAAAATGTAGATATAATGCATATGACTAGAAATCTAAAATATAAGTGTAGTTTATGTATAAATATACGACAACACAATCTTTTTACTACAAACAATTTACTATAAGGTCAGTCAGGTAACCACGGACAGGTTATTTTTTGGCTTTAAAATGCCACTATTCATGTATATTTAATTCTGAGTGAATAATTTGATTTAGATTTTATATACAGTGCGACCTCTCCAAAGCGACACCCTTTGGGAGAAGCAATATTATGTTATTGTTGATAGGATGTTGCTCTAGGGAGGTTAAAGTCATAGTTAAATGGTGCCATTGGGAAAAAGAAGGGATGTTGTTTTTGAAGAGAGGGCCGCTCTGGAGAGGTTGAACTGCACTTACATTTACACATACAAGGAAATAACTACATCAAGGCACCTAATATTTACATACAAGGGAAATAACTCTATCAAGGCACCTAATATTTACAGACAAGGGAAATAACTACAAAGGCACCTACAGTCACTACATATAATATCTAGAACGACATGGATAAGCAACCTATGTTTAACACATACACATATATTATGTTCATATGTACATGAAATATCACCGGTCATTGTTAACTAGTGGTAAAGTGGTTAAATATACAATGTAGTAGAAATACAGAAGTTTCCTTTGTCCTGGATATATTCTAAAAGAACCATCGTTAAACGGTGCTAACGAGCATTTTAAGCATACGTGTCTAACTCGATTGTTCGGATTTTGATTTTTGAAATTGTGTTTTTTTGTTGTTCCTTACATGCATCTGAGAATGTTTTTTAAAGGTATTTCCTCACATTTTGTTCTACCTTGTGCTATTTTATGTTCTTTTAAATTATCCCCCAAATTATAGCACAATCAAACACGCAAACAAAGACAACAAAATATGGTCTTTATTTACAGATGGTCTTTAATCGGAGATCATTTTGGTCTATACATAATCAATGGAAGTTGTTTTTAATTTTTTTAAGAATGACCTTTATTCAAAGGATGATCTTAAATCTAAGGTGACCACTTTGTACAGACTTGATTGTTGTGCAATCTTGAGATAAATAACATTATGCTTCTTTATATGCCTAGTTGTATATATTCTTATTTGATTTTTTTTAGAAATCATAGTATTTGATATACATGTATTCATATTTGATATCCGTCCGCTGTGCGGTCAATCCTGTAAATAAAGACCACTCTTTGGGCAGACAATTATGGCCTTCATTGGTAGGCAGTCTTTATTTGGATATCATTTTGTTCTGATCAAACAATGACAGAATGGCCTTTATTTACAGGGTTTTCTTTATTCGGAGGTGACTGTTAACACAGGTTTGACTTCACACGCCATTCTTCCAATTAACGCTACAAGCAAAAAACTGGGCACAAATTGAGCCCCACTCAGTTCCAACAATATCAAAACAATACACGCAAAGTCACATTCAGTCAACGAAATATAAACAGTACTATATACCATAACAGAATCAAAATGACGAAAACAAATATTACAGGCGATACAAATTTGTACAAAACGACAATAACAGAATGAAATGAGCTGTCGTCATCAGTTTGCTGTACCGCAGATACACGATTGCTTCCATTCACGAAATCCACACAATTCACTAGCACGGCCATTTTGATTGGTCGATTCGATAGTAGGTCTTAGTTTATTGGCTGATTTGTTTTAAAAACAATCTTCGTTGATTGGTTGTTTACAGGACGGCGATCGGTGATTGGTTGTTTTACATCTAGTCTGAGTTGGTCGATTGTTAATTTGACTATTTTTCATAGCTAATAAAACAAGATCTCCTCCCTCGCTCAAAACAAAACGTTTATTTGCAAATATTGAAAGCAACCATGAGTTCAATGTCTTTAAAACAGATTTTGTATACGTAAGGATGTAGCATTCGTTGCCGAAGATGAAACCATCTAATAAGTCGGCAATTTTAAAATGTGATTTTGGTTCATATCCCAGTTTAACAAGTACAAATACTTATCGGCAGAACATTATCATAATCATGTTCTAAGTATTGAGATAACACTAATGTATACGCTGAACGTCCTTGTCTTCTTCTTCTTATTCTGTTTTAGAAGCCTTGCAACAAGTTGATGGGTTAAACATCAAATCTGGAAGAAATATATAAACCCTTTGTAAGTTATGATACATGAGAAAAATAAAAAGCTTGGTTTAGGAAATAACTTCACTGAGACAAACAACAACGACAACAGCAACAACATATGCCTTATCATCATCATCATCATCATCATCAGCAGCAGCAGCAGCAGCAGCAGCGACATAAAAATCGTCCTCTTCCTCATTATCAGCGACAACAGCAGCAATATCGGCAGCGAAAACAATATCAAAATCATCAGCAGCAGAAGCAGAAAAAGCAGCAACAACAACGACGGAGGTATCTAAGTAAATTGTAACATGGTCATTGTACCGAACATGCTAAATTCATGCTTCTAATCAAGGCTGAATCTCTTCGGGATTGTTTTCATAATGAGCGACATTTCTGTCTAAAAATAGAGTATTGCACAATTAGGATTTATTCAACAACATTTTCCCGTTCCAATCAAAGCGGAAGAGAAAGGAAAGGCATTGTTTGAACTCGATACAAATAGCAGCGCATTTTCAGATCTCAGAAATAGCAGAACGCTCATTAATCATTCTTGATTTCTAGAATAATTGATTCTATTTGTAGAATATTTCACCAATCTATCAACTTTATGATTTTTATCCATATCAATAAAAAAGCGACTAGAATGTATGATCATACAATATTCTCATAAATGGCGAAATTACCAGGACAAGCAAGTTTGTTTACTTAAGCTCAAGATATTAACTTAATTACATGTATTATAATTGTTCAAATTTTAGGTACAGTTTTAATTAATAGTGGAGTTGGAATTAAATACCCCATGTAACCTTCATAGTTAGTATTTATTAATGTGTGGTTGTATAATATATAAATATAATGATGATCATTATTATTGTCATTATATTCATCATCAGCAGCAGCAACATCACCAGCATCAACAACATCTTCATCATCATTATCATCACCAACAACATTATCATCATCATAATAATCATCATCAGCATAAACAACATCTTCATCATCAACATTAACATCAACACCATCAACATCAACACATTTGCACCCCCACTTTCCAATTTTGTGTTTTATGATTTTTATATGACATAAAACAATGAATATAAATATAGCGCGATCAGATATAGCTTCCCAAATTTGCAATGTATTTACCAATAAAACTTCGACAAATGAACGAAGCCTTAAATAGAGAAACATGTGCCCGATCGATTTTAAATAACGACTTTAATCTACATTTGTATTTAAAGTGACAATTACCAAATACAGTGTTGTTGTAATGGAATTATGATAAAGACACAATGATCATAATGTAAACGTGTGCTTGGATGTATTATAACAATTACTGATAATCTCATTATCAATTAAGGTTTCTAGACATCATCATCAGCAGTAGCAGCAGCAGCAGCAACAGCAACATCATCACCAAAAGCATACTTATGCATCATATTTGAACATTTGCACATCACATGCTTGGTCCATGCTTAATCAACAGAATAAACAATTTGTTATACGTTGATAACGGAACATCCAATATGTTATGTTGTCATTCTAGGAATTCTGATAAAGAGCCATTTTTGGCCCTTATTGAATCTACCCCGACCCTTTAGTGTACGAATAATATATATTCCCCATCATTTTTAAACACTTGTCATCTATTCAGTCACAGCAAACATTTTCTAAAGAAGGAGAATGCATTCGGCCTACTTTACGCTCATCATTGATGTATCAAGCATCACACTCATTGCATTCTTATATGATGTCATAATCCTGCATTATAAGCCCAACAAAAAGTCTACCAATACAATAAAACTCCTCAAAACCGGTCCCCATCCGGACTGGGCCAATCGTCCAATATTCTGAGAATATCGATTTTCAGAGAACTTAAGATCAAATTCCGAAATAAATGGGTCGTAAAAAATCGTCCAATGTTCAGGAAATTCCGGATTTCCGGGAGTCCGGTTTACAGGAAATTCCCGTTTTCAGGGAGAACGGTTTCCATGTGTTATACTGTATCACTCTCAATGTGTACACTACGGTAGCGCTATGCACTGACAAACGTAGTGACGTCACGCTATGTATAGAACGTATCACTCTCGATTTCATATCACGTCTGATAGACGCTTGGTTATTTCTACAATAAATCCTATTACAGAGGATTTAATGATAAATCATATATCACATACAACAAAAAACAACAGAAACATATACTGTTGTTATCGATATTTACTGCGCACGAATCGATATGTATCTCTGATGTTCTGTGAATGCGACAACAAAACAGAAAGAGAGACTAAAGAGGAGTGGCAAACGAATCCTCGTCACAAATCTTACTTCACGTATTAAAGGTCTATTAATTCTGGTACATATACATTTATTTTCTATGCTTACAAAAACTCTTCTGAATTGCTCAATGATTCTTATGTCAGAACGAACGTTTTAGATACCTTCTTATGTTAAAAGTGTTTGGGTTCCGACAATCCCCTTTTCAGATTATTTACAGTAACTCGGTTATATGTTCAAGCTGTTATTTTCATTTTCACATAAAATATTTCTCCGACTCAAAAATACAAATTTGAAACCAACGTTCTGTCGGCCGACTGTCCCTTCATGTTTAGTTTTAGTTTAAACTTATTTATTTTACATCAAGTTCCTACAACTTATACTATCAACTACTCTCGATGACTGCTTCCTGGATTCTGACCAGTACTCGCGTCAAAACAAGGAATTGTAAAAGATCCGGTCAAATTGCGCCACTGACAGGATTCGAACCCGCAACCTTCGGGTTAGGAGCCCAACGCTTTATCCTAACACCACTGCGCCACCAGGTTGCTTATGAGGCACTGTTAATGTTAGGAAACTAGTTTAAACTTTGATGATTACTTATTCGGGTTTTAAAATCTAAAATAGATTTCATATCTTAATCTAGCATTTAGGAAATGTGTTTTAGAGCTGTTCTTTTAATCAGACATGATATATCCAATTTTAGACATCTAACCAAAAAATAACATCCGCAAAAAAATCTATGTATCATTAATGCAGTTCATTTTCTCTAAGCAAAATAATTTCAGTTGGTGTTTTTGTGCGTTTGTCGGTACAACCAAGGAAAATAATTATTTTATATGTTCAGTTGTCCACAATTGTGTATACAATAATGAAAAAAATCATTAAGGTCCATAAAGCAACGAAATATTAGATTTAATTAATAAATCGACTGGTTAAGGTAACAACATGATTTCCTTCGGTAAGGAGTTAGGTTGCTATAATTATGTACATATGCCAAAGCAATGCATCATTAAGGAGCATCATTTCTATTGTTATGCCTTTATTCTAATGTCAAGGTACTTGAGCGGTTTCTTGGTTTGACATATTCAAAATGTCGACATTCCCAAACATATCACAAGAGCAACATTCAAAACAAAAAAAAAAAACACACGAGTAAAACACATACAACTAAATAGAAATACAGAACATTCACTATAAAGCTTAGCGTTTCACCCCAAACACGCGCCTACCACCATACAAAACAAAGAAAAAAACACCCAACAAAGCAATCTGCGTGACTGACACCAACAACAACGCAAGACTTCTTTTGTGCCGCCGTATATAGCTGAAACATAATTTCTTTTTATACATGTAGTTGAAAACACGGCGTTAAACCCATTGGAAACGAATAAATTTTTGGATTTTGGAGACGGTATTAATTAAGGGAAGACGGGATGTTTTGGTGTTGTTTTCCGTCTTTATAGGAAATCATTCCTTATTTACATGTATATCCTTCCTTCTCCATACTTTACTCTAGATATTTGTGTTTCTGTTCGAAGTGTTACGCAATTTGCGATTGCTTCGAAATCTTTCCGTTCCCGTATACCCATTCCCGTCTCCCAAAGCTATCTAATCTTTATTTTAACCGTTTAATGGGTAACATACATTTCTTTAATGCCAAACGCATGCGTACTGAATTGTTAATAACTTTTACACCGAGTGATTGGGCGTAAAATGCTGGCTTGATTATATTTACGAGTGGGAATAGCACACAAAACATGTTCACGTTTTGCTGACGTTGGGAAATAATGATTTTCTAACGCCTCACATAGATTAGAATTAACGTTTTAACTAATAATTTGTTTATGTCTGCAAGCTAGGTATTCTTATTTTGGTTTAAATGTTCGCGTAAACGCATATTAAACAAACGAGACCAAACTACGGTGGTTTATTAAAAAGGAATAAAAACAACACCGTGTAACGAAGATTTTGTCAATCTGAAAGGGAGAGTGTGAGAGCTGAACTGCATAATGTGATTTCGATATTAGATATAAGAGTGTATGTGCGCAGAATAATCTTAAATTCAATGTCATAAACAAATTGTTTAAAGCCACAGTATGATTATCTTAAAATTGGTATTGTCATACAAAATACTAAATATTATTCCCGTTAGGCCTAGTTATTTCTAAAGAAGGTACGGCCAAATGAGATCAGATATATGTCCCTTCTGTACCATTTTTGGGAATATTTTAATATCAAAATCTTGCGAAGTCTGTTGTACATCGAAAATAATACCCATTGTAAAACAGACGGCATTTTGGCTTTAAACAATTTGCTTTAAATTCCCCGCAAGCAAAATCACGGACGGACGGATGGAATGACACATTCAAGAACGCACGCATATTCCTAATTCAAATGAAGTCAGGTTGTAAATTATTGATCATCCGTTAGGATGAAAAGGCAAAATCAAGTTAATAATACAATCTATGGACTGCAGTTATTAATTTAATGTTTTTGATATTAATAACTCAGACTAGATTACAGAGATTGTTCAGAGGAAACAACACCTCGGAATTCGGCATTATTAAAAACATAATGCAATTTGTTCAGACAAAGAAGAAATTTCGCTGTGCACAGCAATTATACTGAATAACGCGTAAATTCCAATGTAAAATTTGGAGACGGACGAGCGCTCTTGATGTATGAGCGTTCAAAAAAAACTGGTTGTTTTCTTGTAGCTAAAATGATTTAAACGAATTTGTACGACGTACGTCTATATTACAGAAAGATCGAGATAACAAAATTAGAATTGAAATATAAATATTTCTCATTAGTTTTTTCTTTTCACGATACATGCGCAATGAATTTTAATATTTCTGAATCGAAATTTTACTCAGCGGGATGTCCAGACAGCTAAGAGAAGAATAATATGATATGATCTTGTATGATCTTTATACTTATTAAGGACATAGACAAATCTTCAATTGAAAATACTTTGTCGGTACATTAAAACTTTGTGTAATTAAAATAATATAATTTTTTATACATTTATCAAGATTCTTTAATTTTTTATTGGTTTTCTTAGAATCACGCTCAGAATAGAAAAATAAAAAGCACTGTAAGTACGCATAGAAACTGAACTTACATACACTTTCACTGCAACATGGAAAGGTAACGACTTTAACAATTGCATGGGAGATGTAGAAAAATTTAGTATTTTGGTCCGCATAAAAGTTCATGCGCGCCGATCGAGTGACGGCTACAGAAAGCTAAACTATTGTACAGTTTTCAACCATATACACTCGTAGATATTTGTAATTGAGGAGTTCCGAATTTGCACAGTCGGAACTCCTTGGCGTTTGTCTAAAGTATTTCTCAGTTACGGAAATGCCCGAGTAGTTACGATTGACGTCTGTACTGAGATCATGTAGATATATATAGAGAGATGAGGCTAGTAGACGCTCAACACTATTACATGTGTCACGGTGCCTATACCACATGACTTTCCATGATATGCGTGGAAGAAAATTACTAAACAAACGCTCGATCCAGGTAACAATTTCTTCCACATCTTCTCTAATACTTCATCATTTCTCATCGGATAAAGAGGAGAGCCATCGCATTAAAGTACTGTGGAATCATTAATTTTCGTTGGGTTCAATTTTCGTGGTTTTTACTAAATTGGCTATTTCGTGGGGACATAAATTCGTGGACTTTGATTTTTGAAAAGAAATGCCTTATCTCCGCATTTAATTCGTGGGGATTTAATATATATAATAAATCCCCAACGAAAATAAATGATTCCACAGTAACTGACACATACGTATAATTAGTTTTGGAAGGAAATCAGTATTTTTTAAGATTATGTCATATCATGGTAATTTCATGTCACTCAAATACGCATTTGCCATAATCTTAAAAAATACCGATTATTTTTTCAAAAGAATTTGTGAAACTATTAATTGTTTTGTCAGCCTCGAATATAAATTAAGATAATTAATTACATTCTCCACATGAGACATTTCAATAAGATCTAATCGTGGTATTGAATGTACATCGCAGGAAATTGAATTACATGTTTGAGTGCAAATCTACGTAGTACATTTTCGCGAATTCGTCTCCTATAACACTTAATATCCGACTTAAAGAGTTCAATTTCCACCAAACACGGATATATATCTAGTCTTAATAATATATAGCCTTCTGAGTAAAAATGAAATATAATATATAATAAAATAATTACAGTCCTCATTTTATAAATCAGACATAGACTAGGGTTCGTTTTAATATTTCTTTAAACTAAAGTTTAACGACATGAAACATAACCTATTATTTCTCTTCCGGCGTACAAATCAAATATTTATTTCAAATGTGTCTGTATTAAGCAATGAATAATGGTTGCAGCGGATGCCATCGAAGGAAATTGATAATTTATAATAATTTTAGAAAATAAATCACCGAAGTTATTCGATGTTAGGCACCATTTAAAAGTTATGATATATGTAGTATGGCGTAACTAGTTTTCGTGGGTTTAACCGAACATCGACGTGTTTTACAAAAAACGTCAACATTACTGTATAATATTACATAATCGTGACTGATTGTTTGCGAAAATTGGCAAGCTAATAAAAGTTTCAGACAATTTTTTTCTGGAATGATGCGCATGCGCAAATTTTAACGGTGCAAAACTGAGAAACGTTAACTTTCTGAAAAATCATCGTGTTTACGATAACTTGTTGCAAATCTTAAAGTTTCTGATAGCAAAATAAAAAATAAAATATTTGGACTATTAATCATACCTTGTACCCGCACAAAATATAAACAAAACAGTATAACCTCTCCAAAGCGTCCGTCTTTTAAGCAACAACCTCCTTTCAACAACAGCATGATTTTTCCCATTGCACAATTCAACTATAAATATAACCTCTCTGGAGCAACAACCTCTCATAAACAACACAATACCGCTCCTCCCAAAGGGTGTTGCTTTGGAGAGGTAGCACTGCAGTTGCAATTTACATTCTAATAAAAAATACAGTCAAGTTATTTACCACAATGCCGAAATTATTACATAATTATTTTTATACTCATCTTTACACAAGTTCCAAATTATTGAAACTCAACTTAGCACAATGTTGTCATTGTAACATAAATATTTAAACTACTTTATTTTATTTACAATGTGCAAATTATTATCCTTCAGTTTATATTCAAGAAGATTTCTCTCCATATTCAGTCAAAAGGTTAATAATAACGGTAACTATAATTTAAACTTTGACAATTCTATGTCATTAATCCTAGATACAAAATTATTTTATGTTTCGAAAACAATATACAAATGTAATATAGTAATAAATACAAATGACTGTGTAAATTATTGACAATGTCGAAAACATTACTTAGTAGTCAATGTTCTTGTCCAAATGTTGACTTAAATAGAAAAAGTGCAAAACAAAGGTTAACAACAATGAACTATCTGTATGGTTCAAATGAACGGAATCATGTTAGAGTGAAAAGTCATCCGTCACCCCCCATACGACATCGTGATATATTATGCCAAAAATGGGAACTCGTGGCACGAGAATGAGAAGCCACATCGCGACATTTTGACGAATGTAATATCGCAATGTCGTCCGTTGTATCGTATCGTCGTGGTGCATTGTTACGTGTCGTATCGCAATGTCGTACGTCGCGTTTGGTGAGGTCGACGGACGACATTTCACATGGCAATAACAGGATTCCGTACTTCGTAAATTGTTTATTGTTTTGAATACCATCAGGTGAGTTGGCCCATCAGGTTACATGGTAGATTATAATAACCCCAAACATACGTTAATAACTTACTACACGCATAATACTCGTATTGCAGTTTGAACACTAGATTTGGGCGCGAACTCAAAATTTGAATATTGAATTGATTCTGGAGATATTTCTATGCGTAATAGTAGTTACCTACCGGGATGTCGATAGATTGATCGGAATAAACAAATTTATCTATTTAATTCTTATAACTATTAAAATACCACCTGGCAATCCTAACTAAACAATCCTATTTTCCTATTCTTCTCATTTATCTGCCTGCACTATTTATTAATAGTTGCCAATTTATAAACATATGTATTTACTTTGTATTTTATCATTCGTTGTTTTATCATATCTGAAGCCGCTAATGATCACACTGTTGTTATATCGATAATGCGTTATAAAGTGTTTAAACCTCTTGTCACAATATCATATGTATGTGCTGTATGAAACAATTAACTGTTTACACCGGCTACTCTCGACACAACCAGTCATTTAATTATCTATGCCAATACTATGTCAATCATGGTGATACATTTCGTTTAATTGAACTCTGGAGCATTATCCGACATCGACAAGAGGTAACATGCTTATGTCTTCAACGTGTTCATCTTCTTGTTAATGAAGAAGAACGATTTTTACGTGATTTCTTGGTGTTTTATGTCTCTCTGAAATGACACCCCAATTACTTAAGCATCGAACCAGACGCCTGAAAAAATCTCCCGGATTAAACAGATACAAGCGTGCAATGCCAACCATGTCGGGATGTTTATTGATTGTAAAATAATACGTGCAATCGTAAAAATTACGAACGTCTGATAGCGTAATCATTTCAGACAGGAGCAAGTAATGGAGGTTAAAATATATTGGTCATCTGAACTATTTATTGACCGAAAATACGAAATATATAGCAACAGAGATTAGTATGCTAAGCTTAAATACAATCTCAAAATGTTGATTTAGCATTTGCTATTTTAAGCTGAGCTTAGAAGCTATTTGTCAGATGTGCTCGGCTTGTGGTATTTATAAAATTTAACTTCGATGTAAGCTATTCACAACAGACTTCGTAATAAAATCACGTTTGAATCGATGCTTCAAGGTCGCCTAACATTACTGTACTTTAACTGGCATTTTTATAAGGAGAAAACTTATGGCTGAAAAATATATCGTTAATGGCGGGTTGGCGCTAAGACCTCATTATGTCTTACGCCGTTTGAATATAACGGATAACACCAATCTTTTGGTTACTGGTCACAAATATTTTTTTTTATTGTACGCGATTGATAAAATGGGCATCAAGTTCCCATTGAAAGAGAAACATGTTGTTTCCATCATTGGATTCCCAGGGTCAGTCATAATGGAAAGTAGCCCATGAACAACAACAACAACTATATGGCGGCCTGTCTATTATTTCCGAGGCATTCTCTTTAGACAAACGCCGAGGAGTTCCGATTGGGATGACGCAGAGAAAATACCACATTCGAAAGATTGAACCGAACTGTACAAATCTCACCTTTCCGATTGGCTACTTCTAAGTAGTTTTAAAATTCAGCAAAAGGTCAGGACGTATTCTGAGGCAACTTCTATCCTCTGAGAAAACTACACTATGGACAAGTTATTTGCATACAACACAAATAGAAATGGATCAGATTTAAGATAAAACTATGTCGGAAGGTTGAACCAGGTCCTTTGTTGAACCAATTGCCTAGAATTCTGACAATTAGAAAGTATGCCAATCAAGGAAGACACTACTAGTATATCAACAATTTATCTAGCAAATGACATAGCCGCTAAGACCAAGATGATAGTTTAATATACAGTGCAAGCTCTCCATAGCAAACCTTTTGTGAGCAGCGACATTATGTTTCTGTTGGGAGGTCGTTGCTCTAGAGATTAGAATTAATTAAGCCGTGGGATAAAATCATACCCTTCTTGAAAGTGGGTTGTTGCTCAAGTTTTCAAGAGAGGGCCGTCCTAGAGAGGTTTTACGGTAAATAATTCATACTTTAAAGATTTCGAACACTTAGAATGTGGTTATAAAGGTAACTGACTCAGACATGTATAAACAACAAATAAAAAACAGTTTTATTAGAATGAAAATTATATCCCTAAACGCTTTAAATAAAAAAAAACATTTCATTAAACATAAAAAATCACAATAAAGAAATTAAGTTATTATTGTACATAAAATCTACTTGAATTTAATACAATATTCTTACAGTTATTCAGTCATATCCTTAAAAATATGTAAAAATACATAAAAAATAACATCAAACCTTTTTCCAGAATATCCTCGGAAACGAATTAAATAACGAACTTCAAATTCTGTATCAAATACATGAGTTGTATTCCAATATGTACTAAAAGTGTCTATATGTCAATTTACTTTAAGAGAACGACGCTCCTTTCTGTGTGACATTACAATATTATGCAATACAAACGGAAGAGACGAACTTTTTCAGAGACATTTTCTCCACTCTATCGATTTCTCATTTTCTGTATCAAATTGACAAAAAAAACACAGCCAATATTTTGATCACAATCTTACAGTTATTTTAGATTTTTTTTTGGTATCGAGAAAATCAGAATGATGGAGTCAACAAGACTTAGAAGTGGTCTGGATACTGAGAACGATATTCGAAGACCCATAAACTTGTTCCTGCGATAGATAAATAGCATGTTTGGGAATTAAAATATTGCTGGTTTTAGCACTCCCATGATGCTAGTGTCTTTGAATAAACCTCGTAAATGATCGGGACATAATTTGATTTTGGTCACAGTCGGGCTACAGCAACATGGAGTCCATTATCGTAGCATCCAATCTTTCTCCACATCAGATTAAACCCAAGCATGACTGACATATGATGCTTCAATCCCTTGTTTCCAATCGAACACAAATATTGTGAGCGCTGATAAGTACCAAGAAGACAGTCTGAGATCCTAGCAATATTGCCAGTTCAATATCACAGTCCAGTACATTGATTGATAGTCAGGACAGCAAGAGACCACGACGCAGTGGAGATTATTCTAGACAAAACTATTGCTCAGTATCCCGATGGGAAGCAACTACTTATATCACATGACAAACACAATGACATAAATAAACAAGTATTTAGTCTTTTTACATCATCAAGTGTCAGCCTTGATGAACTGTTCTTCTCATATATTATTCTGATCTATTCAGTCTCAATGCAATGTTGCGGTGGGCTCCGTGGTCAAGTGCATGGTTATGATCTCAGACTAGTAATAAGTAACCCAATTTATTAAATGCTTACTGCTAATTATAAAATTCTTCAATTGAAACTTTATTTACATTTTATTTCATCGGATTTAACGCCATTTTCAACATTATTTCAGTTAAATCATGACTTAATTTAGGCCTTAACAAGTACTAAACACATTCTATACGCAAGCTACTACCATTCTATCCCACATAGACAGTAGATAGTAGAGGTGGAGGACAATTCAACATAAAGTGTTATATCTTCTGTCAAAATTTTCACGAACAGTAGGAGCCTCGCCCAGGATTCGAATTCACAACCTTTTGATCAGTAGATCAACGTACTAACCAATGAGCTAACCGGACGGGCTCCTGTTATTTATAAACTTTGACAGTTCTATGTTTAATAGGTTCGTATTGACACTTATACTTCGTTTATGAATCTCTGCGGCAGCATTTCAATCACATACGAGTTCTGATGTTTCGCAACCTGTTGCAGTGGATATGGAAACCCACAACGTTTTTATTTTCGGCACGTGTCTTCGAGATTAATTTTTAACCTGATCACATTAAAGTGGTCAGAAAATTCTAAAAGTACCATAAATTTGGATTATAATGAGCACTTAGTCATCTCTATCTATATTTCTATAATGTAACAGAAAACATAATACACATTTTGTTTCAAATGAATCAGATTACTGTGTTTAATGCATGGTTCGTGCTAGAATTAAAGTGCATGCTGTTTTAAGACCATGTCTAATTTAAGAAGATCACAAACTGCATCATGTTCGTCTGTACTAGATATTGTGATAATTATGCCTCGAGTATAAACATGTATAGTTCTAAGTTCATGTATGTGATTGTATGTTCACATAGGCATCAGTCCCTACTGATTTCAAAATAAACTTAACACTATAAAAAAAACATGAACTTAAAGAAGAAACGTCACATACGTCCAACGGTCTTGCTACAAAAGGTTTGAAAACAAAGGAAACCATTTTAAACCAGTTGAAATACTAGTACCAAGCAATACGCATTTTACATGTTCTAAAACATTACAGACCTATGACATTTATAATTGAATAGTTTTCTAGCATTATTGATGTTTTCACCAACCATTGCGGCTATCATCTGATCCATTATGCCTACGTAGAAAATAAATCTGGCGGTCAAAACTTGACATACCCCATACTAAGTACTTGAGTAACTATTGCTGAACAATTTCAAAAGTTTTCATCGAGTGACATTTTTAAAAGTAAGCTTTTAGCGACTTATCAAGCAATTTAATTATTCTTGCGAACAATTAGAAAAAACTAGTCTTGAGTACATGTATTAATGACACATAAATCGACTAAATCTGTCAAGTCCACCTCACGTCACGTTCTTGAATATACAGACCACAAACGACTTGTCAAACCGATGTTTCAATGTTCAGTAATGATGCTTATAATCCATTATTTAAAGCTAACATTTACATTACCGCATTATTTTAAGCACAATTCACATCAACACGTCGCCGCACGATATCCACTTTTTCAATTCTTCAAAGCAATTATGAACATCAGTTCGTGATAGAACAAGAAGTGTCAGCATCTGGTGTACACAAAGCTGAAGTGGGTTTACAAGACGACGCTCCAATAAACAGACGTGATGATGAGGTATCCATCAATAAAATGTCAATATTTTCTTTGTTAAGATCAAATAGATATTAGATCTAAGAAATAGAATAAAGAATGTTTAGCATTACGTAAGGTGAATGTTTTGTTTAATATAGACCCGTCACCGTGATCGAGGTAGCTGACTGCAAATCATTGTAACGCCTCACTGATAGAGGGCCGTGGTCTCTTTATGTGAGAAAGTAGGCAGTTGCTTACGACGGATAGGTGTCTAGTATTGGTTCTTCCCAGGAACGATGGTTAGAAGAACTGTCCGCCTCATATGACTCTGGCTGTTGAATAGGGGCGTAAAACTCAAATAAACGTATGTTTATTAAAGTGTCACACCTATTAAAAGGGCCAGCAAAGTTGACTTGTGAGAAAGCATTTGTGCGTACAGTACCTCCCGTGTTCCTTCTCTTTTTGCCGAGCTGAGATGGGCCTATGGCAACCATTATTTAACTGTCTGACAGCTCAGCAATCGACTGCATTAGTTCTAACCCAGTCCTTGCTGAGGATCTAGCCTTAGATCTCCCGCTCCGAAGTAGGACTTCCTAACCATTCGGCCAAGGTTGCGGAAAGGTAGAGCGACCACTAATATATCTCAATGTGTCATATCCACGACTAAAGCGTCGCGTTTTTTAAATGATCAATTTAAAAGGGACGGGTCTGAAATCTAAAGCCATGATTTGATGACAATATGGACTACAATCCTATAAGCTCATGTGCAAACCAAATTACTGTCAGTAGTACTGAAAAAAAAACTATAAAAAAAACTGAAACATTCTGGAACTTTTCATGAAATTGGCTGTTTTTTTATATCACTGGTGGAATAATCATTAATTGTAATTAATTGAGCGTCTGTTAGTTCGTATTTGTAATGATGTCAGAGTTTTGTTGAGAAAATCATTAATTGTTGCTCATTATAGTGACAGATGCACTGGCAAAGTTTTTATTCAACTAAAAAATCAATCGAAATCATTCCGAGTGCTAATGGAACGTTTCACACAGTTTGTCCTAAATTCTAGTCAAATAAAATTTCCGCAGTTCATTTGAAATTAGAAAAAAATATATCGCATAAAATGTGCTGAGAACCTGGTATGGAGAAAATAATATACAGGAACTGTAAATCAATTATCGTTCATGTTTCGAATTTTATGCGACATATTGCACTGCGTTCCGCTTCGGGTTGCTTGTGATACATAAAATTCGAAATATGAACGATAACTGATACATATCAATTCTTCCAATCATCAATTTCTTTGAACTGAGCGATTGAACTACAGTACAGCCTCTCCTGAGCGGCCCTCTCTGTAGCAATAACCATGAAAGACAGTATGACTTTTTTCAACTGCGCAATTTAACTTTTTATTTAACCTCTCCAGAGCAACAACCTCTCAACAACAACATAATTTTGCTACTCCGAAAGGGAGAGATTGCACTGTATAGGAATACAAGTATACACATTAACTACGTCCAATCAGCTCATTTTCAAAGACTAACTTCAATCTGCATGCATACCTTAAAAATATAACATAAACATATGTACATGCAAAGACAAAAATGAACTAATTTAAGCTATTTTAAAACAGGAAGTAAATGCATTATATGCCTTATGTCCAAAATAATAAATCTGATAAAAAAAATGGAACAGAAAGATTATATGGCTGCTCCCATAGATTTCAATGCAGGTTTGAAGAGACAATAATAGTCAATGTTTTTAATAATTTCCTTTGCACCATTTTCTGTCATAGCAATTAAAATGTCCACTCCGGTTTATATACATGTGATAAGTTTGGATATTACACGTGTGGTACCTTTACATTCTGTTTTCAGTCTAAACAATATCTTTCTTTAATCTTCAAAAAAAGGCTACTCTCCCAACCATATATAAAGTATATGCCGTAGCCAATACTATTGCTTCATCGCAAGTCCGTAACACATACTTTCGATTCCAAGTTCTCATCTTCAACTTGTTTTTTTTTCAGACCATCTGGAATGCATCTGAATTTACAATCACTAATTAATGAACAATTTACAAATGATAGTGCTTACGGCAACAGGTTTGTAATTTATAAACGTCCAATATTTAGAAAAAAATTACCTGAACATGAGGGCCCACTCCTCTGTATCCTCAATTTAAATATTGTTACTCCGTGTTTCCAATTTCACACTAGTCGTATAACGTATCATTAACAAAATACGAGGCAGTTCGATCTCTCACGAGACAAAAGGCGAGTTATACGCGATAACTATTCCTTACAGAACAGAACACAGATTCTGAAACGAAGCGATAATTATATCGGTTCAACAGTACTTGTATAATACAATGTATGTTAAAATTTCCATTTACTTTTTTGTAATTTATAAGTTTAACGCATGTTTAAAGTATTTATCAAGGCGTCAAAAATTCAAGGATTCCGCCAAGCCTATTTTTTTTCGCTATCAGTCATTTTTTCCACTGGACCAGTATTGCATAGAGGCAAGTTTTATTACTTATAATTAGTGGCTCGCTAAAACAAACATCGATAAGCATATGATATACAGTGCAACCTCTTTAAATTATGTCGTTGTTGAGAGGTTGTTGCTCTAGAGAGGTTAAATTAATAGTTAAATCGTGCAGTGGGAAATAATCATGCTGTTGCTGGAGGTTGTTGCTCAATAGAGGGCCACTCTGGAGATGTTGTACTGTACTAGTAATGGTATCTATGGAAATACTCAAGTTACAGTTTCGGTTGGAATAATTTCCAAAAGATGTTGATCATATTATGGAACAAAATCAAGTAAATCAATCATATTCTAATTCGATATAGGTATTAATTGCATTTAACACATTTCAAACGCCGATTTCTTGATATAAGCAAGACATGCTTGCATCGAAAATGACGGTTGGTTTTTTTCTTACATCCATTTTAAATAATAAATGAAAACATAACAAAAGTTAAGTGAACTGACGAAGAAAAAGAAGATATTTGTTTGCTTCGGTAAAAGCTGAAATAAAATACCTGAATTTTACAATATGAAAATCAAAAGTGACATTTTGCCCCCATTGACAGAAAATAATTGTGTATTATTGTTCATACTTAACGGTACATCTGTTTTGTTGGAAACCGTATTATACTTCATCTTTCAATAGCCGTCACTCGCTCGGCGCGCATGAATTTTGATGCGGACCAAAGTACAACGTTTGTTAATACCCACCATGCAGTTGTTGGACTAGTTCCTGTTTCAAGTAAGTCTAATAAATAAGTTCAATTTCCATGAGTTCTTTCAGTACTTTGATTATCCTTACGCTTGACAGATGCGAATTATTTGTATTTACAAGTAAAATTTACGATTGTCTGGGAACGATAAATAATTCTATTGACTGGTTAATCTAATTTACTGATCATATAAATGTTTTAATGGTGTCTGAAGCTCGTTTGTATAGATTGTCAAGTCGTTATAGGCGTTCTTATTTCAGGGTTATTCATCGGTGGTGCAAAAAGGGGTAAAGGAGCGCCACAGACAGCCGTCCACATTCACTAATATAGAGTAATAGTATTACAAGGATCCCTTTAATATACGGATACCATACGAAAACCAAGAATAAGGCTAGAAATATACCTGGTGGATAAGAATGCTCCCGCCGAGAGCTACGTCAAAAAAAGGACCAGAACTCCTGTGAAAATGTTTGGATTTTAACGGAAATCGGACTTGACCTGTATTGTATTATTATACACCATCATGTAAAATATGAAACCAATCCATGTAATTTTTCTTGAGTTACCGCTCGGAAACCAAAATTTGAACGGACGGGCGGACGACGGACGGACAGACAGGGGAAGCACATTATGCCCTTCCGCCATTATGAATGGCGGGGGCATAAAATTATCGAAATGAGACAATTTGGAACCCAACTGGAAAGCAAAGCTTGCTCTGTATTTCTTTTAATGACACTAACAGAGCCAGTCACGTAACGTGGATACAATGTTAATGGTTACTGCGTACTTTAATCGTGTTTTCTTTTATGTTCGGACGTTCAGAAAGTGTCATTGTAAATTGCATAAGTATGAACTAGACCTACTAAAATATCGTGTATTCGGATAAAGCACCGAGGCCTTTATACTTGTCCAGATAGTTATTTAGCAGTTAAATTGGTGGAAAGGTGTCAGCACATATTTGTCTTCTATCTCCCATTATTGGTTCTTGAAGTGTACTGCAAGGGATGCCAATAGGGTCTTAAGATTAACCGGGCTTAATGCCTTCAAAAATCTACATTTTGAATTAAAAAGTTTCAAATGAAAACAAAAACAGCAAAAAAACAAAGAATACAAATTTTGGCAGCCGGGACATATGTTGACTTTTATCCGCATTAACAATGAAGGAACACCCAATATGTACACCTAGGTAGAAACACAGATCTTCCATAAGACAGCAGCATCCTCACATATAAAACATTGTCTATATCATTGGTGTGATTTGAATCCAGAGCGTCGTGGGCTTGTGCTTACTCGTCAGAGATCTTAACCTCTCAACCACGGGGCCCCGTAACTATTTCATACTATGCATATTCCATCACAGACTAGTGAGATACCACAAATTCTTCGTTTCCGTAGGTTTAATGCCATTTTCCAGTTATATACGGCGGCCTACTCACCTTATCAGTTTTCTTAGACTGTATTCCAATCAGTACTAACTTACCCTTCCACAAGGAGCTGGCAACTTCTACAAAGATGGAGGAAACTCAACATTTTTGTCAAATTTTCAAAGCAGGGTATATGACCTACCGTGACTGAGATTTGAACCCGGATCGCCGGGATATAAATCTTGCGTACTTACCACAGGACCACGGATGATGACAGAAAAGGTACTTTTGTTTTCATGGCTGCATCATCACCATGTTGATGAGCTTCATGCATACTTGCAATCCGTAGTGAACGACTGATTGTTCAGAGATGAACATAGAAACAATTTTATCAAACAAAAATATGTTTCCTTTGATGTAATAAGGTCAATATACATGTAGTAGTAATTCAGAAACTATGTTTACGCAATGGTGAAGTCTTCGCAATGTTATGAACAACATTCACTATTGATATCAAAACATTTACATCGAATCCCATCCTGTTAGAAATACTTAATCTTCTTATCTTAATACGTAGTGACAATTGTATGAACCGTGGTACTTCTGATTTAGCTATTTCATAATCAGTGTCAAATAAATTCCCTATATCTCAAAATGCTTCTTGACTAAATAATGGCTAATGTCAATAGAACTGTCGTGAGAAATTGGCTTGTATTTGTTTTAGAGCTATCTATAGACATTGTGGAAACGATTTTTGAGACTAAATCAATATAGGCGCTTCTTTTATACCGTAAGGGTAAACTGCTCTTGTAAATGTGAATATTGTAATATGCGATTTTTGATGCTCACCGCTTAATAGGAACACATCCTATGATGCCATAGTTGAAATCAGGCCTTTATCAGAATCATGGACCTATTAGAATTACTTTCTTTGGTTTTCTTTCTTCCAATTTACCACCTGATGTCATAATGTGAATCTATCTTAGATCTTAAAATTTAAAAAATCATGCATTACCTTGGTATTCAATTAATTTAACCTTTACGTCAATAAGTATTGATATTAAGTCTCAGAGTCATTGGCAGTCGTTTTAATTTTAACTATTTACAATTGGATACTCTTTGAAAAGTGATTTATAGCCCAAGATGTGGACAGCAGTTTATAATCAAGTCATTAGATAAACTGGAAAGAAAATATGTATTTGGATACATGAGACAGAAAAAGTATAGCATCTGTTGTCTTTAAGATACCCATTTCACAGAAAAAGATTAAAAAATAATAAGGAGCTTATTGGGTTATGAACGTTATTTTAGTAATTATGATAGTCATTCAAGGGGCATATCAACAATGATAAACTCCAGTTAAATACTTGCTGTACTGGTCTATTAACATTATTGTACGTGTAAGTAATATAAAAATGATGGTATTTGCCCATGAAAAGTCACATCATGGACACATGTCATACAGACAGCAATGTAGTCTAAAAGGGAAGGAATTAAATCAGACAACAGACAAAAAGATAAGAAACGTTCGAAGCTAGTTCGAAAGAATGTCAGCATTATAAAACGCACGTACTTTTAAAAGGAATTAAATCGAGACTATAAAAGTTTTAGACGCATACATCTGTTTTGCATAACAAAAAACTATAACTGGATCAGATATCTAATGTTCAAAGCAATATGGAACAATTCACCAAACTGTTTTGTACGTAAGCCATTATTGAATATATATTTATATTACATCAATTACTGTTATGTTTAGAGCACTTTGTATAACTTTGTTACATACAGTTCAACAATTCGGTGAACTATCTTTAGATGAACTCAATACTGCAACAGCATCTGTTCTAAACAAACTTGGATTGCATTATCAATACTACTTGATAACATACAGAAAGAAAGTAGGTCAGTCACATCAATTGGATTTTTCTCAAACAGTTTATGATTGGGATGAACTACAAAGCGATGGAATACTTGCAGGCGTAAGCCTATACGATTTGACAACATATCGAAAGACGCCAAGATAAGTAAGTGTTAGGTTTGCTCATTGTGTGGCAGTGCTGAATATTGTTTACGACCGCCGCCGCATTGCAGAAATGAACTTAATACGTTGCCAGCAAGCATGACCATATCGGCCCGATATCGGCTGGATGATCGCATATCGGTAGAGGTTTGCCGACGTAGAACCGATATCAGCCCGAAATTTATATGATGCATCTATGTATTTTTCTGAGTAGAACCTATTCACGAAATCATGTTTCAAAAATGCCATTTATTCTTATACCGTTTGAATAATTGGATATTACTATATAAAACTACAGTAATTATTAATATAAAGGAATGCGTAGGATATGCCCCTTGCTTATAATTTATTTGATCTATGAAGGTAACTCCAAACTTTATTCATTACTGTGTCTTAAAGCCATTCATCTGATTCAATTAGATATTGTTTTACAATTACATAATATCTAAAGTATGTGTGTGAAATGGTTTCTTTGTAACTGTTTTTGTAAAACCGCTACGTCATTTGTCTCAGAAGTTGCAATCAGTTGAATGAGACGCACTTTGGATTTATTTTCCTTGTTAGATAATTACGATTTTAAATGCCACGTCTGCTCGTTTTATCTTGGTCGTGGCCGGTCACACCATTCTATGAAAGTTGTCGTTTTTTCCTCCATATGTAAAGTAGTCGTCGACTCGATATGGAATGATAAGTTAGTATGGGTATAAATTATATTGTCCATGAAAGACTGGTTAGGTGAGACGGGGGCCGTATTAACTGAAATATCGTTAAAAAACGTCTTTAAACCCACTAAAACATATATGTTTTGTCGTCAATGTAGATATTTTAATTGCTTGTATTCTGTTTTATCCATATTTAGATACTTTCATAATACATATATTCGAATAAATGTCTTGATTTTCACAAAAGTAGGGCTATAATGAGAAAAGTACTTCTTGCATTTCTCTGAAATTGAAATTTATGACCCAGCAACAATTGTATTTCAAGTTCTTTTACGGATGAACATAAAACTGAATATTTAGTTTTTTTATAAAATATTTAAAAGCTAAATAATACGTTCATATCATAGACGGAAGCAAGACACCATGGTTTCTATTAAATTACGAATGTTTGTTTTTAGAGGCTGGTATTCACTTGAGAAGTACAAGGAGGCTGTATTTTTGTCCTCCATTTTTCTTATTGTTCCTATGTGTTGGGTGTTTTTTGGGAAAGGTAATATTTTTGGAATGTGGGGTAATTCATATGGTCTTTTTCTACTAATCCTTTCTTATCTATAATAAGTACTTGTGCAGAATCTAGGAAAATTGAATTACCGAAACATTTGACAATTATTTTTCTCTTAAAATCACAACAAACACATGATATATGTTATCTCATTAAATGTTCTTTTCAGGTACCCATGGACTATTTCTAAATAGTCGGAGCTGTAAAATGAAAGTTTGGTTAGAAAAGTAAAACTACAAAGTAATGAAAAGTGGTATTATTTTAGTCTAAATTTTCCGAATTTATTCTACTAGTATGCTTTGTGTTATGCATGCTAGCTATTTGTGAGTGAGCAGTAAAACCTGTGTTAGCGGTCACGTCCGAATGAAGGCCACCTGCGAATAAAGGCCGTTCTTTTAAAGAATGTCTTTGTTTATTAAGTACAAAACGACCACTATATAAACACTACCTGTCTATAAGGGCCACATTTTGTATCTCCAAAGGGTGGCCTTTGTTCAGAGGCCATTGTTTTTAATATAATAGTATGACTGATGATTTAGTTGTCTGCTTTAAAAAGTTGATGCCTATTCCTGTGCGGCATTGACAGGAAGTTTTGCTTTGTAATCTCTCTCTATGTATAATTCATTTCCGTTCCAAAACAGTTTCTCTTCAAATTAAGAATGAGACGGTCTGGAACACATATCCCAAATAATTAACACATTCTCTGACTATATCGTGTTGCAGTGTTTATTATTTCCTTCTCCGAGATTACCGACTGTCAGAATGAATACCAGGATTTGGTACGACAGTGTGACATTTCATATGCAAGGGGAAATATGTGTTTGTCTGGCGGCAGTAAATTAATTCGAGGTTCCATTGATGAGATGATTACATTGATTCAGCGAGTCTGTGTTTTAATCCTGTCTACAGCTCATTAATGTCCACATGGTGAGAAGATCGTGATAAATCACTTTCTGCTCGTCACCAGACACGAATACCATGTCTCCGCCAGTTACACCACATATCGTGTCATTTATCCGCACCTTGATTTTAACCGTATTTTCAACATTACTTCTGCCATTCAAAGTTTCTTCAGTGATTTGATTAAGTGTTGAATAGTTATCAGTCTGGTCATGCCGATCGGTTATATTTAGTTTTATATTCAAATTGCATAAGTATTCTAATGGATAAACTGGTTCCCGTTGACCTGTCTGTACAACTTGGTGCACTGCAACATTAAACGGGAACCGGTTCACATCTCGGAGGGCCTGTGTGTTCATGATCACTGACATCGCCTCTGTGAATTCGATTCCCACCAAACTTAATATGTGAAGAAGGGTCTTGATATGTAACGGAAGTCCGGTGATTCTGTCGAGGTTTGCCTCCACCGTTATAACCTGGAAAAGTCGCCAATGACACTGGCTGGTGATTCGACCTCAGACATCATCGAACAAAATATCTAATAATATAAGGTCACATGTCATAAACAATATTGTTATGTTTAGACAATTAATTTCAATGAATTGGTTAGGAAAAATAACGTAAACTGTAACACCGATTCGAAATTCTTATGATTTGAAAGAAACACCATTCTGATTTTAACAAATTAATCTTTTTCCGAATTTCACAGGACTTATGTCTCGTGTCTGTACAGTCTGTCTATGATTCTTAATTACATCGCGGCTTTGAAGTTCTTAGCCTACTTAAGGATCTTGTGTTCCAGCAATAAATCTGACAGTGATTGGAAATAGTTATCATTGATCTTGGTCTGCTTCCGTAAATTTTGCGAAAGTACCAACAAAATTGGAAGACGCTAGTCAATTTTAAAGTAAATTTAAGAACCTAGACAACAGACCCATAATATTAACCCTCTGAACGTAAAAGATAATTGTCTTTTATGTCTGTACATTGCATTTAGTGTTTGTTTAATTCAAAGCAAGCGTTAGTATAACTTCAATCGAAGAGTTTCATTCATATACATACTATCGGACACTCGAAAGAACTTATTACGCCTGCTAGATGAGCCAATCGAACGCAATCGCAGCCCAAGTGTCAGCATCCGAATATTAGGTATAACTAAACCTAACCGTTCAACCAATATTCTTGTGGATTCACTAACGAGCACTGTGACATTGTAAACAATTTATTTGTTAATAATTTATTTTGTTGTTGTGAGTTGTAACAATAGTTTAAAAAAGGCAGTTCCAAACGGTATTGCTGACTTGGCCGTGCTGTTTGGTCACGTGACTAATATCTCTTCCAATTGTTCTAACCATCGGGCGGAATAGATAGAAGCGCTCCTAAAAATAGAAGACGGCCAATCGAACAGTTTGGAAGAGCTCTGCCTCTTCCAGCAGCTACTAGTATTCCGTTTGACCAATTGAACCGGCCTATCATCATGTTAGATTCTTTATTATTTTGTATGTACATTGTACTTAGACTTACGTCATTTTCAGCAGTGAAGTATATGTGACTATTAAATTGTCAATCATGGGATAGGTGCTGCTATTGTTCAATTGTAAAGTCCTTTTTAAATGTTATAAAAAAACAACATTTGCGCTAACGGATATTGTATTTCAGTTTTCCAAACACGCATTTTGTGACAGCGGGTAGCAATGTTGCAATACTTTTGTCATCAGTTACACGTTGACTGACGATCATTACAAGGTTATGTCGACGTATATATAAATTATGTACGTTTCTTATTGCTGTTGAAGGAGCTTAATTAATCCCAATAGTTTTTATGAAAAGGACAATAACAGAACTTTTCCAGTAATACACAACGATAAAATTGTTTCATTGACCAAACAGCGAAAATACATAATTCTGGTTATAAATTCTACCACTCACATTGCAATCCCAATGGCTTTATGCTATAGAAAATATATGAAAAAAATGCACTCATTTCCCTGTGAATTTTGCTTTAATTTGTAAACTTGAATTATATAGAGCACGTGACGTCACTTTTATGCCGTGTGCATAATATGACTGCGGGAAAACACAGCTGTTCTATAAATAGTTTTTTTTCCAATGATATTGTAAAAAATACGATAATTGTTTCGGAAACATCTTTTTTTTGCTATAAAGTATGCACGGGAGGGAAACTCCCCGGATTCCTCTGTTGTAGGACAAATAGAAACTATTACGACCTACACATTTATATGCATATGGGACTTTAATCGAATGTTCTTCCTTAATCCTAATAAATAAATGATTGACCTCAGTTAGAAAATTTACAAACGTATTCCATCTATTAGAAATTGAGATGAAAATTGTTTTAATGGGAATTGAGATTTGTTGTCGAAAATCGGTCAGAAATGCTGGTATAATCTTTGCTGCCTAATGCATAATACTAGACAGCATAAGATTCTAGGCTGTTTCATGTTACAAAACAATACTTAATTGTTCAATCACAAAATACATTAATACAGTGCATCCTCTCCAAAGCAACATCCTTTTGGAGAAGCAAAACCATGTTGTTATTGAGAGGTTGTTGCTCTAGAGAGGTTAAGTTGATATTAAATTTATCGTTTATTGGGAAAACATGTTGTTATTGAGAGGTTGTGGGAGAAAACATATTGTTGTTGGTGAGAGATTGTTGCTCTAGAGAGGTTAAATTAATAGTAAATTGATCGTACAGTGGGATAAACATATTGTTGTTGATGGGAAGTTGTTGCTCAAGAGAGGGTCGCTCTGGAGAAGTTGTACTGTATCTACCATTTATTTCCTCTTGGATGAAAAAACAACAACAACAACACAAATGCACACTAGTTGTGTGTGTTGCAGAGGCAGGCAGATGTTTGACAGATTGTCTTTTTCTGCTTTCGTTTATCCCTCTTTATGAGAATTACATGGTTATATAAGATGTCGCGACATTAACTTCCTAGAAAGCATACTAAATTATCCTTTTTTATTGGCATCTTTGATTGCTTGTCCTATATAATTGTACTCCAACCAAACATGGTTTATTTGGCTAAGTTGCAGTAAAACAACAACTTGATATTGATGTTTCTTTTATTCCTACAGAGATCAATTTAAATGCTCTTCTTTTGTATTCCTGTCCCGGAACTAGATTCCGGTAATCGATATAATAATTCAGTTTTCTTCTCGTAAAAAATAACATTAAATGAAACAAGACGCAATATGAGAATGTCTCTGTACAGTCGTTTAGGTTTTATCTCTGTTATGATTTACCATATTATACAATCTTATCATTTTTGGAAGGTAATTCTTGATTCACATTCCTATAGCATCGTTTAGAACCTGTCGACCTAATAACAGCCATGAAAAACCGCCCAGAAAATAGGTCAGTACTAAATAGTTTGAATATATATGCTGTACGTGGTATTTCCTCAATTAAGTGTGTTCGATCTAAAAATATTTCAAATTATTTTATTGTAACCACATGTAAACAGTCAAATATTTAAACAAGTGTATGGTGGTAAAATACGTGACATATCTAAGTTAAATGTTTTGCGCATCTGCTGTAAGGGCTGTATGATAATTAAATAGCGTTTAAAATTGTTGTTGTTGTTTCCCGGCACTTAAAAATACAGTTCTACATAATACAATACAATACATAGTTCTACTTTCGGCTTTCGTTGGATGCAGACGTATGCATGCATTTGCAACAATATACCATTGATGTATTTGTTTGGTGTATTTTGGACATTATCATGTCATTATAATTATGTAAATGTTAAGTCGGTACATTAGCGTAAATGTTAAAAACATTTGCATTGGTATGAACAATATTTTTTTGATTCGTATGGAAAAATCGCCTACCGACAGTACTTTCAGTACTTTGATTTACAAAGTAAAAGTGTCATATTGATCAGCATTTTGCGTAAACAATGATAAACTCCATTTTGTGTGTAAGTCCATTTTAAATGTCAAAGGTTTTGAATGGTCTGTAGATATTTTAGTTTCAAGAGCAACTTTATATTATACCAGGGTCACTCAAATAGAATTCAATTGAAAGACCCTGATAATACGTATACCTTAACAACCTTCAACCCTTAAGACAAGAACGTAATTCAGGGTCCGCGTTCCCTATATTATAGTTAAATGCGTAATTGAATGCAAAAAGGTATTGAGTTGGCTAATACTTAAAGGGGTATTAAAAAACGCTCCACTCAGAAAAATATCACAGTCTGTATCATCAACGCGAGTTATACTGACACGATTAACAAGCCATATCAGATAGTGCGTGATATCACTTCAGTGTGTAAACTAAACTGTATGTCAAAACCATACATGTACACACGAATACTGATAAACTTATAAATGATAGCACATTAAATACACGGACCCACGATATTGGAGTAAATTACTTAAAATTCTGCTTTAATCGTAAATAAAAGAATATCTAAATTTTGCATCAAGAGCGTTACATTTTAAAAACAATAAATATACAAAACAAAACAAGACAGCAATGGGTATACTGAAACAAGCTGTTGTTGTGGCCGTATGCCTAACGATAATTTCACGTATTTCACGGTTATTCGAAACAAAGTTACCTGCAAACTTCGGAGGCACCTGGGATCCAGAGTTTGAGAAAGTTGTCGACATATATAGGTAAGCATTATTTTCTTTAGATTTTGAATTAAGAGGTGAAAACGCATCATTTGTGTAAAAGTTATGCATTTTTTCTGCTATTAAGGTAGGTCGTCTTTTTTCCAACCGTTTTCACTTTCTGCTGTTAAATAATATCTATTTTGCTTCGAGACATCATCAGCGAAAATAATGATATCCTGACAATGTAAATGATATACCAGTTATTATCTCAGTATGTCATATACAGCGTGTTGTGTGTCTACACACTGGCACAGATAAGATACCATATATAAACTCATACAGGCGGAGGATTTAAGATGTGTATCACTTTAAATGATCCTTTTCCATGTCGAAGTGGATTAAATGAGCGGCACTGAATGATCAAAGTTTGTACAGCTATATCTGACAGTCCTTTGTTAATTGTTTATACAATTAACCCATGTATTTAAATTCAAATAATGAACGTAGGAAGCGACCTGTAAATTTTCATAAGCAACTAATAATATTATATAAATTGCAATGAAAGGCAGATAACTCGGAAATTAAAATTCTACAAAAATCAAATATTTTCAATTTTTAATCAGTCACTGTGGTATAACATTCAGTTCCTGAATCAGTGATAGAGTATTAACTGTTCTTATCCAATGTTATTAGCTAGATACAGCTCCTAGCCCCCTTATATATCCAAACATATATGTTCAGCTTAATTTTTCCAATGTATTAATTTTCTTCAAATTGTTTTCAGAAATAATATTGAAAGCGGGTTTGAACCCGGTTCGGCGTTTTCCGTATATTATAAAGGAAAGCCAGTTATTGATGTATGGGGTGGGTATGCCGATACAGAAAGCCAGAGACCATGGAAGGAAGACACAACAACGCTCGTGTTCTCGTGTACCAAGGGCATTGCTGCAATTCTGATGGCTAAAATGTTTGAAAAGTTAGTGTATAGCTTTAACTTGTTGAACTTTTGATACTTAATGATTCTGTATGAACATTTCCATTCTCCAAGCAGGGTGTAGGGGAAAAGATGGGATTGTCTACTTTCTGCAGCTTCATTCATGTTATCCTAATTGTTATTTTCATATTCTAGAATGAATAAGAAACTGATTGATATAAAAAAATTATAATATTTCTGATTTTGAAGGGAAATGCAGAGATTCCTGTATAAGTGATGTTTGTCCGTTTTTTGTGGCATTTGCCGTGACGCTGGCTCACGTGCAAATCTTCACCTAATTTCCAAATTATATGGTAGAATTAATGTACTTACCCAACTGATGTAGATGCAGGATACATTAAGCATTTGTCAATCTGAAGTGTTGACCATTAGGCCGAAGCAATGTTAATTAATAGTCAGGTTTATCTACTACAGTAGAAGACATTTGAAAGAAATCTCACAGGGACTTGGTGTCTAAGTATATGCAGATTTAAACGTCATAACACTAACTTTTTTCTATTCGTTTATTATATCGTAATATTCATGCCTTACAATAACTGGTTTACTGTGCACACCTGTTTGCTGCAGTCATACGCAATATTAGATTTTACATTTATTCTGATTATTAGAAAGCATTATTTTTTGTCATTGAACATGATCTTGATAGATTCGTACCAACTTACGATAGAACCATTATTAACTATAGATCGGATTAACCATTTTGTATTGGAGAAGTCATGATAAATAAATTGATATCCAGGAAATGTCGTAAAATGCTGCGCTGTATCGATTCAGAATAATTAACATCAGCGATGGTCTGAAATGGTTTGAACTAACATTGCATGATTTAACTAGTACCGTGCAGCCTCCGTACAACGGCCACCAATGGGAAGGACAAAATGACTGTTGTAAGGAGGTGACTGTTGTTGATAATATACTGGCTGTAACAGGGAGGTGGCTGTTTTTCGGAGTCGACCGTTCATGAATAATAAACACCGTCTGAAAACATGGTCTGAAATGGTTTGAACTAACATTACATGATTTTACAAGTATATGTAGCTGATATGGAGTTCAATAATAGAACAAGGCTTACCACACAAATAAGTTTCTATTTTTGTTTATATCTAAAAAGCTTTTATTGCCTAAGTAGATTTGGTCTTATTATGGCTACCAGTTTTCTGAAATACTTCGATGTGATGATAGCGTGATGTAACTGACAGTATACTTTTGAATATTTTATACCGAAAACTAAGACAAATGATATGATTTGTATTTCAGTGGTGTGTTGGATTATTCAAAACCAGTATCCTATTATTGGCCAGAATTCGCACAAACTGATAAAGGAAATATAACAGTAGAAATGTTAATAAGTCACCAGGTATTATTGAAGGGATTTTTTGTTTTGTTTGTTCGTTTATTTGAGTTTTATGCCCCTTTTCAACAGTCAGAGTCATATGAGGCGGACAGTTCACCTAAGCATCGTTCCTGGAAAGAACCAGTACTAGACTCCCATCCTGTGTAAGCATTTGCCTTCTTTCTCACATAAAGAGACATGGCCAGTAGCAGTGATCTAACCCACGACCCTCTATCACATCAGTGAGAGGTTACATTGATTTGAAGTCAGCGACCTTTTACCACTCGACCACAGAGGCGGGTGATCACACTTATGATGAAGGCTTCTAGCTAGCTTGCGGAAGGCCGGTACTTCTACCGAAGTATGCGCCTTGGGTTTTCTTCTATCGTTAAAGCTAGAACAGTTCCCAATTGACTACCCATGCAGGCTGTTGGCGCTATGTTAAATCCCAGTTATGCTAGAAAGTGCGTTGTAACACACATTTTGAACCAGCTGAAGAGATCCATTTCATTTTTGCTTCTCTCTAAGAATCCGATGTTGCGACTTGGAATAATAAAGATGAATACCGAGTCTTACAAATTTTTTAAACAGTTATTCCTTGTAGAAATTAGGATGCCAATAGTTAAAGCTCTTTCGAACAAGCATACTTAAGGAAAGAGTCGATTATTGTAAATCACTTGATGTATTGGGCAGACAACTATTAGAAAGGTCTGAATAATTGGTTGCTTTTATCTAAACATTATACATCCAATTAAGTACTGTCAAACCTGTGAACAAAAACCACCCTTATAAAAGACACAATGTGGGATTTATTGACATTTGGCTTTGATGGTAATAATCGGTCTTAATTCGTAGGGTGGCTTTATTCGGTGGTGGCCGCTAACACAGGTTTTACTGTATGCTATCCTGGATTTCTGCACCCCATATATAAAATGATTATTTTATTTACAGGCAGGACTTGTGTTTCTAGATGAACCACTGTCTATTTTTGATTACAAAAACGACCGACAAAAGTGGCAAGACACTCTTGCTAAACAGAAAACAGCATGGCCGGCAGGTGAGCTACTACAAGAGTATTCCTAATAACGTTACAACCACGACATTCTGCAACTTAAGTTCCCATTTCATAAATTAAGAGTACAGTCAGCCTTATAATCAAAGGCAACCCTTGGAAAAGACAAAATATGACTTGTATTGGCTGATGGCCTGTATTTGGATGTCATTTTGTACTAAATAATCAATGACATCTTTTAAATGAATGACCTTTATTCACAGAGTGACCTTTATTTGCCGTTCACACAGTTTTTACTGTATTCACATCATTTGTTTTTAGAATCAAATTGATATTTCAATATCGCCTTTAAGCCAATGTGGTCTTTTAATATTGTTAAAAGTTCTGCTGTTGCAGTTTGTACAGGAAAGACATTTTGAAGTATTTAACTATCAAAGAAAAAACGATAATAATCGTTGTTTTCTTTAATAGTAAAAAATTTCAATTTATCTTTCGAAACATTTTCAAAATATTATAATGATTGTTTCCCTTGTTTAGAATGGAAAATATCTGTAGATATTATTAGTAAGTGGGCTACCTCCACTAGGTTCAAATGCAAATATATAGCGAAAATAATTCATGTTAGCACATTTCCAGTAAAGGAAGCCTTTATAAAGTACATAAAGTTTACAAAATCTGTCTGCTCTATTTTGAGACGATACTTTTGGGCATTAGGCACATAATTTCTTAAGGAATTATCTTAGCGCGCTGGCTCTTAGACCTTAGTCAGTTCTACAATGGTTCCTTGGTGTTTTAAATTACGTGTCATATCATTTCTAGGTACTGAGTTCGGATACCACGCCCTCACGTTCGGATTGTATGTAGACGAATTAGTACAACGTGTTGATAAAGAAGGGAGAGACACTGCTACAATCTTCAAGAAAGAAATTGCTGAACCATTTGGTAATACTGATAAAGAATTGGAAAATGTTGATAAAGTTACAAAATTTTGATGCAAAAGTATTGAACAATTTTCTTTACATTGAAAGTACCATGCACGCAGAATGTCAATGCACTTCATCTTGTATTTGGCGCAAGATACCTAATCTAAAGGTTGTGCTTACCGACAGCATCATTCCAATCACCAAATTGTCTTGCTCTTGGTTACGCGTCATTAAAAGAGACGCTGGGTTGTTGCGTAGCACCGAAAGACAAAACTGGAGCACTATTTTGCCAGCAGCCTCATAACATTATGTATTAAACCTTTGATAGACAATAGCTGAATGAAAGAACTGCATCATTATTTAACAATGGTTTTGTACAAGTTTTAGGAAAATATGAAATGAAATTGTGCAGGATGATATGACTCAATTTGCATACCCGTACCAGTTGAGCTTGATTAATTATTCAATGATGGATAAATCTGTATAATGTTTATGGAACGATTTTGCAGTTACTTCCCTTGAATTGTATTGCTATCATATACAAGCACATGACCTTGTCTTTTTATCGCCACGTGTTTACATCTTTGCAAAAACATTGATAAATGCCGTATATAAACATGTGTTGTAATATTTGCAACAATTGCACTGTCATAGTTGTATCAGTTTTATACAAATACATGTACGTCTGTTTTCGAAGACAAAGTCGAACTAGTGTGATCACTGCGGCGCCTGCGTCGTGCAGAAACTTGAATGTAGCTCATAACTCAGAAACTAGAAGAGGTAGCAACATGAAACTTCATAGTTGGATAGATCTCATTGAGGCATTGAACAGACGAACGTTGGCTACGCTCGAGACCCTCTTGTTTATACTATCGTGTAAACTGTAAATACATGTATTGTTTTTCAGGCATTGATTTCTCAATGAACACGCCATTAACAGAATCACACAGAACAGCGCGTATTGTACCTCGTACCAAGTTTCAGTTGTTGCTCGATGCCCTTAGATACACAAGATACATCAACCCTATCTTCCAAATTGTTTTCCACCCGGACTCATTCATGGCTAGATCGGTCGGACCGGTACAGGAATTCGCTTCGGTAATTATATATCTTCATGTACAATAAAACCCCAATGAAATCCGGACCCATTCCAAACCGGGACTTTTCAGGGAATTACGGTTTTCACGGGGTTTACTGTATTTTGTTTTACTAAACTGATTCGTTTGTTACAAATTCCACTGTAAAAGTACATCAACTACTACGAATTGTAATGTTTTACGAGGAATGACTGGAGAAAACAAACTTAAAGAAAAAAACTCTGTTTTTAGCTTTTAATTATTCTAAAAAATATTCCCCCACATAGTTCAATTATTTTAAAAAAGGTTATTATTTACCTGTAAAATGTGTTTCAATATATTTTAATGACAATACAAAAACCAGCCTTCAGGTGGGAAAGTAACCATCTGACTGATAAATCATGGTAAAAATCTTATAAATAAAGTGCATGTTGATTAGTTAATTGAAGAAAAGTGAATTTCGCTCACTAAAAACATGAACATTTGATGAATTGATCTTATATAGGATTATCTTGATTGCTGTATGTTGGTAAGTATAGGATATCGATCGAGTACGAGGGGTATCTACGTAGAAGACTTGGTCACGGGATTCACGTGAACACCGAGAGCGCGTAGCGCTCGAGGTGTTTCGAGAATCCCGTGATCAGATCTTTTCTACACAGATAGGCCGATGTACGAGGTTGGTATCTGACTTACACAACGTTCGACAGTCTTTAGATGGCTTCACATTTACCGACATGTCCACTACTGAATAGCAATACAGACGATAATATATTCTCTCTGGCGCTGGTCAAGTGCATGCCAATGACATGGCAAAACCCGATACGATGATCAGGTATATTTTAAAGCTTGTCGTCTTACTTAGAATTGTTGAATTAGCAACTAGTTACACCACCCTATGACGATATGGTCATAAATGTTTGTTAAGAGTTTGCCGATTTATACTTGTTCCAACGTTACTGTCGGTTTGAAAGAAAATGAAAAAATTTTCAGACACTTTAAATTTTCGATTTTCTAGTATCTTAGATAATATCAAATAATAATCTGTTGCCATGAGTTCTTGTCATGCCCTACCATTCGAAATGGCGGAAGGGCATAAAGTGATATTTATGTCCGTCCTTCTGTCCGATCAAAATTTGATATCCGAGCGATAACTCAAGAAATAGTTCATGGATTGGTTTCATATTAACCCGCCGGTTATCTCAGCGGTTAGAGCGTTTGGTCTGTTGATCAAGAAGTTGTGAGGTCGAACCCTATGCGAGGCTCAACTGTCTATGAAAAATTTGACTTAAGATTACACCCCCTGTTAAACTGTCTACCACAGGGCTGGCTACCCGCTACGATATATGAACTGAAATTATGTTGGAAATAGCGTTTAATCCGATGAAATAAATAAGAGTGGTTTCATATTCTAAATGAAGATGTGTGATAATAAGATACAGGTCTACTTCGATTTCCGGGGGCATTCATGTCTGATATTGCTATTCTTTCAAGTGGAAGCGGAAGTTTCACGTGTTTTCAAACATTTTTCTTTTACTAAAACCGACGCTCATATCGTCAAATTTAACAAAGAAGGAAATGTATTGCGCTTTCGTCAGCCTTGTATGTGCCGTTTTGGTATGATCACAGAGTAAATGATCTAACTATAATTGCTGTTTGGTTTGTTATATATTACACATTTAAGGTATTTTGTCAATCATTAGTTAAGGTATACGCGACTAGCAAATTTGTGATGTTCATGCTTACATAATCATGGAGCATACACGTTGTTTATACAAACAATAAATTATTAAAGGGCTTATATAAATAATTGTGCACGTGGGCAGGTCTAGCTTCTTTCGATTATAGACCTGGTCACGTGCAGAAAACAGACCCGCGCACGAAATTCTTTTGATAATACAAGTCTTTCAAAAGGGTATGGACCTATCACAAACAAAGAAGTAGGTGTGTAATTTAAGGTATTGAGTGAATAAATGTATAAAATATCACACTGTCACTAATACCGTTCAAGCAATAGAAATGTTTCGGCGAAATTGTACATGAATTGTTCCATCCTGTTATATCTATTTAATGCGGTATAGTTGATAGCCAAAAGATGAACATTTTAGCCTATTTATTAACCGAAGTCGGTAGAGTGTCACGTTTATAACTGTGTGTGTTTTTTTATCACTGGGGTTTAACTTATCACCAACAGTCGGCTCATTTGGTGATGTTTTAGCTTTAACGGTAGATGAAGTGCTCAAGCTTTGATCTGAGCAAAACCACTGACGCCCCATTAACAAGCTGTTCCAGCTTCATCACAGTGGAATATGGTACCAAGTGAGTGTCGAACTCACAGTGGTGAGGTGGCTGGTGATTACAAATCAAAGACCAAATAGGCCCCTTGTTACTTTTTTAAACAATCTGATTTAAATCATATCATCATATCCTCAAACCCGCTACGCTTTGAGAATCTGAAAAAAAACTTCCAGAACACATATTCTTACGCGACTAATTGTGATGACAGCTTCCAAGTGACTGAGAAAAAATCATAGTGTATTTATTAAAATATTTATACTGCAATGGCCAAATTGATCAGGATTACTAAAAAAAGAGTTGGAATTTGACTGAAGATATTACATACTATGTTAAATTGTCCTCCACCTCTGAATTATGTGGGGTAGCTTTGCAGAAGCTTACGCATAGAATGTGGTCAGTACTGGTTAAGGCCTAAATGAAGTCCAGGAAGCTGGCTAGGATAACTGCCCGCCACGATATGACTGAAATAATGTTGACAATGGCGTTAAACCCGATGAAACAAACAAACAAACCAAAAGAGTTGGACGATCGAGTACTTCATGCAGATTGTATTTTTAACTAGAAAAATGAATTATGAATAATATTCCGAAGAAATTAACCCAACAACATTTTGCATCAATCATTGCTAGGTCACTTTATTATCTAATCGTATGTACTTTTATCTTATTATGATGTCCTATTTTAGATTCGTCATCAATATCTTTCGGCAAATCTTTCACAAATTGAGACAAGACCCGCTTCATGCGTAAATGACTTATCTTTACAAAATTAAGAGCCCTTTTGATGTAAAACCTTAATGGAATGATGGCTCTTAATTGATAAAATACTGATTAATAAAGTCCTTGAGTTTTAAATTAATGGTTTAAGGGTACTAGTTTTGCCCTGCTTGAAAATATCATGTCAGGAAATAAATATAGTTAATCAGTTACAAGATGGTTACAAAGTACCATTTTTTATTAACAAACAATCCTATTTCGGGTTCATTATCTTTTTAATAATATCAGTGACTGGAGAACCACTTGAATGTACATGATAACACACTGAAAGGTCACGTGGTTTGACATAATGGGCGTTTCTGTACTTCATTATTACATTAAACATTGACAGACATGTAAACACAGTACAACCTCTCCTGAGCGGCCCTGTCTTGAGCAACAACCTCTCCTGAGCGACCCTCTCTTGAGCAACAACCTCTCCTGAGCGGCCATCTCTTGAGCAACAACGTCTCCTGAGCGGCCCTCTCTTGAGCAACAACCTCCCTTCAACAACAGCATAATTTTTCCTACTGTACGATTTAACTATTAATTTAATCTTTCTAGAGCAACAACATCTCAACAACAACATAGTATTTCTACTCCCCACAAAATCAAAACGTTTCCATCTACAGCATTATGTTAGTTCCTCATGACAACCTCTACAGGATCTGTGTATTTTCAGGTCACTAAGTCAAAAGTCAAGGTCACCCTCAGGGGGGGGGGGGCATTGTTTTAAAAACGCAACATGGTTTGTTTTCGTTTCAGAGAACTGATGTTTTAAACAACCCATACATAAGGGAGATAACTGTGTCCTCATTGACTGGAACCGGTACTGCACGTGGTTTAGCTAAACTGTATGGTATTATATCTACAGGCGGGTCATATAACGGGAACCAGTTACTGTCACGTGACACTATAGACAAATTATCCAAACCAGTAGTCACTGGGTCGGATATTGTTATGAAGACTGGAGAAGTGTCCACTATTGGACTTGGTACTTTATACAGAAAAAATCCATGGGTAAGATTTTAAGAAAAGATATGATTCCTGGATATTTAAAGGATGAACACGGTAAATGGCCCGGGAATGCTTCTTCCGTCTACGTAAGATGTTCAAGCCTAATACATTTACTCACGATGAAATATCTGCTTAATTCTACTAAAAAATGTAAATATTACAAAAATAGTACCACCCAAGTACCATTATTTCTATGATACTTCAATTTATTTTATGAAACATTTTTAAAAAATGCAAGAGTTATCGCCCTTGTTGTAAAATATAAAAATATTAATTTCTGTAGATATTGCATGGTGACCTATATTTTTCTTTACCAAGTTAGTTTGATAACGTGGTATTGCTTCTTTTTACCATGAGTTTCCGTTGAAATGGATGATTGATTTTTCTCCTATCTTTGAAAAATAGCCTACTCTCATTGACTTCAGGGAAGTGGTCGTTGTTCGGAGGTGAGCGCTCATGGAGGTTACACTATAATAAGTCTTGTCATTAGGCTTCGAACACCTTAAATGAATCATAAAATGAATTTGACTTTAAATAATATAGTTGTTTAATTTTAGGGGGAGACTACTGTTGGTCATACGGGACATGGTGGACAAATATCTGTTGGTGATTTGAAGAATCAGCTCGGTATATCGTATCTGACCAATCACCTTACCATTCATGGTATCGGAGAAGACCCACGATACGTTGCCATGGAAACAGCATTATATGACGTCATACGTAAAATTGAAAGTAAATCAAAATAATAATGATTTGTGAAACTTGCCAGTGTTGTCTTAACTAATGACACTTTGAACATAATCAATTCTTATTATAATAATGTTGTTAAATTGTTGTACTCGTATAAAATATATAATACATGTTTTAATAAACTTTCCAAAATAGGAGTTAATACTTGTTTGTTTTAATGTCTCATAAATAAAACCAATATGTGTTTATTACGTCTTTACAATCACACGAATTGGAAACCTAACCATACTTATTTACACGGTTGAATTTCACAATCGGTTCACCAAATAAGTCGCCGGTGAGTTTCATTACTGACAACCAGATGAGTTTTAAACAACGTATCACAGAGAGTATAAATCTTTGGATATGTTATGAATAGTCCAAATCATCATCAAACAAAAAATGTTACATTTAGGCAGACAACTGTCCAAAACAGAACTAACTTCACGTGTAACTGCTCCACAAACCAATTTCCAGGTCTGAAGATTTTGGCACATTTGATTTTTTCTATGACAGTAATTATATAAACTTAGTGATGTCAGGAAACATGTACATTATATATACATATCGAGTAATGACGAATCATTTAAGTGACCCCATCAATCAAAGTAAAAATGTCTCTCTAAGGCCCCTTTCCATAATTAAACTGGTTCCCGTTCTAAGTTGCAGTGCCTTTGTACACACAAGTCAACGGGAACCAGTTTATCCCATAACTAGGTTACACTTCCCTTAGTAAATCGACTGTGATCCCCACTGATAAGGAATAATTATACTTCCGGGGTAAACTGGTTCCCATTGACTTGTGTGTACAAAGCCACTGCAGCATAGAACGGGTGCACTGCAACATGGAACGGAAACCAGTTTACTTCCGGGGACTACGTTAATATCGATGATAATGGCGGACAACTGAGAAATTCTCAGGGCGTTAAAGAAATGCGTTTTACTTACTTGCAAAACTGATAAGCTAAAAAGTTATATACGGGTCGTTGGCCGGCACGTTCATGGAAATTAACGTGAATTAATTAGATCCGTGGAAGGGTCATTTAAGCTCAATATTAGGAATGTGTATGATAAAGAAAACACTAAAATATCCAAGTATGTAAGTGGCAAGAGTTGGAACTATTAGCGTTTACAAACTGTTGTTGGAGGAATGTTGAAACGTCTGTCTTATAGTACGTGATGATGTCTCAGTGACACAGTATCACTGGTACCTGAACTCCGAACATATATACAATTATTTTGCTGACAAGTTGTGTACAAAACGACAAGTCCAGTCATGTATGAAAAGGGCCATATTCAGCGTCTGTCTAAATATGATATGTGGTTTTATTAAACACTTACACTAATATCCAGTACATTACATCAATAATTATATCATTTTCCGGTTCACCGCTAAAATTACAAGAAATAAATAGATAAAATAAAGATCATCTGTGATATGTGTTTTGAAGCTTAATCAGTGCGTTACTGTTTTCACTCGACAGTGCGAGAGAACTCTGATCATGTACAGCTATTTTGCTGTTTCATTAATTTAAATGTATGAAGGTGTGAAAAAAAAAGAAATTAATTGTGCAGGAGCGGGTCCTTACTTATTGAATATCATTGACACATGAATGAGGAATGTGTTGATTATCCGATTCGCCACTGTGTTAAAATAATACTTATTTTTGGCATCTCGTTTAGACTCATCATTAACAAAAACAACTTATACCGTAAGCCGAAAAAGCTATAAAAGCTCTATCAGCTTCATCCTTTAGAATATATATCTATCAATTCCATAGCTAGCAATAAACTCACGTTCGTATTATATTGTGAAACTACTTGTATTAAATCTAGGACCGTTATACCTGGCATCATTATATATATATACACATTTAATAAATCATTACAATAGCCTGGCTACCCTTATTATGTAAAAATCTTTGCGGTTCCAAAAACGACTTTGTCTTCAAAATACAAAATATTTATTCATTTACAGTTAAGTTGTGCTGTCCGATAATGCTACCGACTCGAACCGCTCTTACATAAAACCAAATATTTCCCTTTTAAAATTACTATATGTATATGTCCCCTACTATGTCGCCTAATCTTAATCAACTATAACTGTTTTCTGTTAGGATCGGTCGGAATGCTGTGGAATGATAAAGTCTTTGTACATCGTGAATCATTTATACATTTCGGTACGCAACAGTGACATGAAGCCATTTTTCGTTGTTTGCGTTATCAGCCTCGTTTTGAATTCAAAATGGCCGACGCGTGATATAGGACTATATGGCCTGTTTCTGCAGAATAAACACGTAATATCGTGTTGTTTTATGGTCCCATAAACCAATTAACAATAAAAGTATCAACTGAAACACTGATTCTCACCGGGGTAAATTAATTAGCGCTACACGTGGCAAACATACCACAAAGATCGTCTGCGATAAGATTAGTTGATGTTACTGTGGTATGACAATGTACATACTGACCCATAATTATCAATAAAATTAATACACAATATCTTTTAATTAAGAATTGTGACAAAAAAAAAACTTATTTAATTGTTCATTTGGAAGAAATATTAAATATGAAACTACGTGGAATACTTACATTATGAATTTAAACAATTAGTAGAAATTATATAGTCACCGATTTTCATCTTTATTTAGCACTTTGGATGTGTATACTGACTGTCATGGGTTTGTTATTTACAGAAACCTAAATTAATAAAATCATGATGTAAAAATATAATTTTAACATACTTGGACATATGCAAAACTATCATAAAGTCTAGACATCATTGAATTCAGTTTAATTCGTTTTAAATCAATAATAACAAATTTCGTCTGGTTTTGTGTATCAAATCACATGCATGCAAAACAATAATTAGTGGTTTATAACACAATGTGTGAAAAAACGTAATTATTGACTCAATACTATCAGGTTGACGAACCAGTATTATAGTCTTCGGACGTAGAAAATATTTTCAGCGCATACGCCTTGGCGACAAGAACGACGATCTTCTAAGGGAGACTACCTAGTTATTGGAAAGGATAAACTGGTTCCCGTTGACTTGTGTGTACAAAGTCTTTGGTGCACTGCAACATGGAATGGGAACCAGTTTAGGGAAACGAGTCCAACCAAAAATAATTCTGTACTTAATTTTGAAGAAAAAAATACATATTTGACTTATATAATTTGCAGAACTTTTTCAGCACGTTTGGAATAAAAGCAAGTTACGAGCTCCAACATTTGTGTTTATTCGAACACTCGACAGAAATGAACTTAGTCTAACTCAACAAAAAGGGCAGTCAAATTCTATAAACGGTCGTGTCAGCTCATAAAGACCAGACCCGGAAGATTTTAACCTGGGCTGCACCTGTGACTGATGTGTTCATATACTCCTGTAATCATTTAGAGATTGAAATAAACTTTTAAGTATTTATTTTGGAAGCAGTTATACCTGTCGTCTTTCCAATCTAGTGACATCTGTTTAGAGTCGGGCTTAAGTATATCTCTAGTAGGAAGTTTTAATGATCTACCTGAAACGTTTGATGGACTGATTTGAAATGGGTATGACAGACATTTAGTGATTAATTCAAAACAGTATCAGTTTAAACCAATACAAGCTAGTTCATTATCTGCAATAAGATTTGATAAATTATTCAAAAATAATCGCTTGACGTTTAAACTCGATAAGGCATGTTTTAAAGTAAACTGGATCTAAAACAAGTACATTTGTATATTATTGTAGTTTGGAATTTGGTCTTTCTTTATCATAACCTCATGTGACCCCAAAAAGATCCCCTACGCTTGCAGGGTTCTACCGGACTTTTTTTTATCTACAAGGAAGTACCATTGATGATTGGATAAGATGATTAATGTTCTCAAAATAATCAAACCTTAGGTCATCAAGATCGCGTATAAGAGCTCAGATAAAAACCTGGTTGTCCCAACATATATTGTACCTCTCGAGAACTTGACGCTCATTTTGTGGACAGACTCAGACAGAATGACAAGGATCGGTGTTTTTTGTATCGCTTGTTTGGTTGCCGTCTGCAGCGCGGCTGATCTTACACGACAGCCAAACGCATACGGCTCCGAGGTCGTGGAGGCTGTGGTGAACTTAGTCAGAGAGTCATGCTTATTTGCCGACGATCGTCGTTTTCTGCGGCGCTTAGCTTACGTGGAATCAGCCGACGGCAATGCTCCTCGAACTTACAGATCTGGTTACAACGGCGGGATCTGGCAGGTTAGTCCTATGATAAATCTTTGCCGCCGACGATCACATGTTTAGTAATAATAGTCTTGAACATCGATGATTTTTCTATTCGCTGCGTTAGCGGACGAATACAGAAAAAAGATAAATTGCATTACTTTTGAATACTAATAATATCATGCATACGTACTTCGTAACTAAGTCTTAGTAACTTGGAGTATCGGCATAAAATGTCAATATATCGTTTTAATGTAGCATGACTTATTATAACTTACGTGCATATTTTTTTGCTCATTTTATATAATTTGAATACAATGTATGAAAACGTATTCAGAAGTTTCTTTTTATATCCCCATTCTTGTTGCATTGTAAAAAATAATGTTTTTATGGGTTCGGCATAAAAATGCCGTTCTGGATCGCATAAATTCGATATGCTCGTATGTTATAATTGTGCATACCTTAATTTGACAAATTTCAATACTATACGGTATTTGAAACATGCGCGCGCATCGGAGACAACACTTCATGGCATCTTTCTTAAATATACCATTCCGTCAGAGTTGGCAGCCTTACATGAAACGTCACTTAACATAATAATTCCTGAAGTAAGTGTAACTAATAATGTCATGGAATGGGATTGTTTAAATATCATCCCTCGGTAATGGTGACAAAGCCGAGTTGTTATAGCAACTGTAGTAGTGGGTCAGTCACATATAACCAAAGCCAGACGTGAAGCACATTGTCCAAATTAAACATTATGCTTAGTATCACGCCTTATGTCGCTATTTGAAATTTCTATAACACATACTGTATACGTTGGAATTTTGGCGGTGGTTTAATGTTCGCTATTTTGGGCAACCAAAGCGAGTATACGATCCAGTCTGGCTGACTGAAGCATAATGTCCAAAATTTGCTTCTGCTGATTCTCGCATCATAAATACCTTATGTCGCTATTTATATTTCACTAACATGTTGTACTATTGTCCTCAGGTCGACCAATCTGAATTTAAAGTCACACAGAATGAACCCCAGTTGTCTAACGAATACAACATAATACAAAATAAATTTGGTATTAACTGGAATGCTGTAACATGGTTAGATTTAAGGAAACCTTTGTACTCGGGGATTGCCGCTGCTTTATACACAAAAACCCAACTTTTGGGCTCACCACTTAGCTGGAAGACAGAAGAGCAAGGGACTTTCTGGGGCAACAGCTTCCATCATGGTACAGGCATAGCTTCCAACTTCACAGAGTTATCAAAGCTACTTGATTTGGGTAAGTTGTATGTGCTGCAATTCTTTAGTTCGACTGATTCCCGTTCCATGTTGCATTGTACGGGGTGCAGTTTATACTTAAGACGGAGGAAATAAAAGATTTATGATAACTCCCTTAAAAATATACAATTGCAACTCCCATAAAATTCTCCATTTTTTCGATTCAATTTATCACTACTGTTCTTTGTTCGAAAATTCTGATATTTTTCATTTTGGGGTCTAAGCCCAACTTTGTGAATTATTCTACTATCAAATATTTTATTATTTTATCCAGACTTCTGATACTTGAATGTTGATTGTAAAAAGCAACCTCTCGAAAGCAACACCCCTTGGGAGAAGCAAAAGTATGCTGTTTAAGAGAGGTTGTTGCTCTAGAGAGGTTAAATCAAAAATTAATTCGTACATTGAACAAAAAAAACATGCTGTTCTTGAAGAGAGGTTGTTGTTGTTGTTTACGAGAGGGCTGCACTGGATATGTTGTACTGTATATGAAACCTTTATTGACGCTTCTCTGTACATTTTAGGATGTCGAGTGAACCAAGAGGTGGATTTAGTGTTTGTGTTAGACACATCTTCAAGCCTGAATGGTAATGATTTTAACCGAGCCCTCGACTTCATCAGATCGGTAAGTAACATGTACATTATTACCGTTGAAACATAAGGGGACACAGGTCCAGTGACTTCGCCACAATAACATTCCCTTCTGTCAAGTATGTTGGCTTCTCATTGTGACTATGCACATTTTAAAATAACCGATAAGTTACTTAGGCGTCAAAAGTGTTTGCTTCTGTTTATATTTTAAGTTCTAAATGGGGTAGGTAGGGATACTGTTTTGTATTTACATATTCTACATCGAAAGTGTACGGAAAGCTAACAAAGAAAGTTAATATACCATTCCTAAAAAGTATAGGGTCACGGGAGAAAATGGGGTTGATGGGATAATCAGAATCACATATTTTTTACGTTTCAAATGTTAAGCTAAAATGGTACAATATATTATAGATTTGAAAGTTGTTAAAAATAATTCTGGGCTGTTGTTTATCTCCAGGTTATTGATGGATTTCCCATTTCTCATGTTCAAACCCAAGTTGGAATGGTGACGTACTCCACGGCCGCTCATGTTGAGTTTTACTTCGATTCACACGGGTAAATATATTACACAATACCATTGGTCTCTAGATAAAAATGCATTTCGCTGCGTTTACTTAAATTTACTTGATAATCAACAAATACTCGCACGTTATTATCAACCGGTCAGTTTTTAGGTGCGGAAGCGAAACAAGATCTTCTGAAGTGATACGCTCAGTTTTCTACTTACAGTAACATAACGCCTTTTACTCATACATGCGCGTTGAAAAAAATAGTACCGCTGGTTGTTTAAGTTTATTGATTGCAGTTATGATTTATCAAAGTAAACAACGCATAGTGAGCAATCAAAATAGACCAAGATTCAAATTTGAAAAACCGACGATTTTCCTCCTACCTGGGATAGTTGCCGACTCCCTGTAGAAGGGTTCTGGTTAGGATACAGTCCAGGAATACTAGTAAGGTCAACCGGCCGCTATATATAACTGAATCGTTATTCGAGTATAACTGTTAAAGTTACTGAAATTGAAAAAAACTCTGAAGGTTCAGACTCGTGATAGGCAAATTCTATCTATGAAAATATGTTTTAAGCGCTGCATCAAAATTCGCTCCGTTTTCTTATTCAGAAATATTGTATAAATGTGGTCCTTCAGAAAGGAAGAATTATTTAAGGCATATGACAGTGTGAGATCGGGATCCATTGGTCACGGAGTGCTAGTTAGATGTGAACTGTCCGCTCTGTGCAAATGACGCGCAGCAGGAAAACGGCTCGAAATCTTTAGCAGTGTTTTATACATGTTGAAATGGTCTAAATTCGTGCCAACTGCTAAGCTACATGTAACCCACCTGATTAGATCAATGGTTAGAGCGTTGGTCTACTGATCAAGAGATTGTGAGTTCTAACCGCTAGCGAAGCTCACGATGTTCGTGATACATTTGACTGAAGGTATTACATCCTATGTAAGCTTTGCAGCAGCTTGCGGATAAAATGTGGTTAGTTCTGGTTAAAGCCTAAATGATATCCAGGGAAGCTGGTTAGGATAATTGCGCACCAAGATAAAACTGAAATAATGCTGAAAATGGCGTTATATCCGAATAAATAAATAATTAGTTTTATGCATGCTTAAATGGCCTAAATACATGCATCAAAATTAATATACATTGGTTAAATATATATCATACGGATCGACATTTTCTAGATCAAAGACTTCAGTACAGAATGCTGTGTCGAGTGTACAAAACAAACCAGGGGGTACTGCCACAGACAAAGGTATTGACGCAGCTATCGATAATGTATTCAGTCCTATACACGGTGCAAGACCAAATGCTGTAAAGGCAAGTATTCCATCCACTTAAATAATAAATACAATGCAACCTCATCCAAGCAACACCCTTTGGGAGTAGCAAAACTACATGTATGTTGTTTTTAAGAAGTTGTTGCTATAGAGAGGTTAAATCAATAGTTAAATCGCGCAGTAGGAAAGAAATATGCTGTTATTGAAGGGAGGTTGTTGCTCAACAGACGGCCGCTCTGGGAGAGGTTGTACTGTATGGTCAAACATCTTCCTGACAGCTGGTTACCCGCAGTAAATCATATTACTGGTACTGTTTGAACATCTTTTGTTAATATCAATAAGAACAGAACAGGAAAAATATCAGTTTGACTTAAGCATAAAGCACATCGTCAATAAACAGTTTAACCTCGATTATCCGAAATCGTCGGGACCTAAATATCATTTCGGATAATTCATGGTTTCGGATAACAAGATTCGGATAATCGAGGTTATTTCACATTGAACTATTTGAGGGGGTGGGAAACGGGACATAAAATTCATTTCGGATAACACCAGGTTTTCTGATAATCCCAATTCGGATAACCGAGATTTTACTGTAAATATACAAAATGAAATAGCAGAATGACCTTACTATACGTATATTGTGTTGTGAGATTTACTGTTCGAATTATTCAGACGGTTGTGTAGTGATGCCCTTTGTTACATCTTTTCTAGGTTATGGTTGTTATCACAGACGGACAAAGCGATGATAAATACAACACCCACGATGCCGCTGAACGTGCCCATCAAGCTGGTATCGTTACGTTCTCTGTCGGGGTAGGGGGTCAGATCGGGGCTACAGAACTGAACTCCATTGCAACGGACCCAGGCTGTACACACGCCTATGAGGTTTGTTTTCCGGCTTAATATACACTCAAACCTGTGTGTGCGGCCACCTCAAAATAAAACTGACCTTTAAATAAAGACCACATTTTATCTTACCCAAGCGTTGCCTTAGTTTACAGGTATAAATGTATATAATCGCATGTTTTTCCGTCTTTGTCATCTACAAAAGCATCAGTTTAGTTAACTTTTCTGAAGTTTGATTACGCGGGACGTCAGTCTTCAGATATGACTTCGCCTCCGTACTAAAGAGATGTAATTGGTAGATACGATCTTCTTATTTTTTTAAATTTAATTCATTAGACTTTCACACTACTGAGCATGTCCAAAACTGGTTCCCGTCTCTGTACAGTATACACCGTCAATACAATTTCAATTCTAGTTCATTTTTGCAGGTGAGTTCGTTTTCTGAGATAAAGTTTATGACAGAAGAGATACAGAAAGCAACTTGTAGTGGTACGTATTTGAACAGCCTAATTTTACTAATTGCAAGAGTCAAACTAACATTACAAGGGTCAAATGACAGCCTGATATACTGGTAGAGAATACAAACTGGGTATATTTACATGTTCCGACTTAACGTGCAGAATGTATGCAAATTCATTCGATCCTTTTTTACACAAATAATTTATCATCATGCAACATTCACTTGCTAAATATAGAAGCAATTTATCTATGAAGGCATTTACATTTGCATTAGTACAACGAACAAAAAAAAAACTTCAAATTTAGACGCTCTGTGATTTGAGGTTAAATTTAGTTTTTCTCTCAGATTGTCTAAAGTCGCAGAATATGCTAAATCATGCCGCTCTCTAGCTTGCTAGATATGTTTGCTGATAAATACTCGGGCTTTCCCGTCACGCCTCGTATATAAGTGTAGGGTTACAAAATTAATTGTAGTTATGAGGTTTCCGGTCACTACTTTTTTATCACTAGGTACTCATTTTCAAGAATCATTGTCATTGGCATTCTTTCAAACGTGTCTATCGTTTGCGATTTTCAAAATGGGCATCACGTTCCAATTAAAAAAGAAACAGGTTGGTTCCATCGTTGGGTTCCCAGGGTCAGTCATGATGGAAAGTAGCCCATGAAGAACAACAATATGGCGGCCTGGTTATCGTGTCCGAGGCACTACATTGTATTTTAAGACAAAATGAAGGAGTTCCGATTGGATCTGTAGATATATTTTCTCAAGTGCTATTGCCTTGATATGATGTTTGTTGTTTAGAAACTGTTGTTTTACAGCACCGTTGTTCATCAACACCACATACAGCTGTGAGATCAGCAAATGTCCACCACTAGCTGTGATCACAAACCAAAAACTGGGAACAACAATCGAGGTATGAGCTAACAATTCTAACACTAGGGTTTAACGTCACACCAGCAGAAAGGGACAGTTGGCCACTTTACCGTTTTATTATGGCGGAACACCACATGGAACCATTGATCCTCCGTAAACTAGATGGACACTTTCCTCACATGTGAAATTTGGCCCCTATTTAGTATCCGAACTCATAGATGTGAGGAGCAGGTGACAAGAGACAAACTAATCAGGAACCATTACCACTCGGCCGTGGATGCAAATAATTCTCTGTCTGATATTGGTCAACGACAAATATGATGAATACTTATGTTTGACATTGCTGTGCTTACGAATGGTTAATGAAAAATAAAGTTGGTCTGTCTCTAGTCAAGTGTCCTGGCACGAACATATTTCTAGGTTTTGTCACTTTGTTTGGTATTCATTCCGGTGTAAACAAGCATAGTTCCACCCACCAAATTTTCAAAGATTGGTTCGCATAACCACAAACCAACATTTTTTAAAGATGGTCTCACCATCAAATTTAACTAGTTTAAGGTTCATTTGTTGTTACAAAATGTATTTCTTTAATATGTTAATTACATGGAATTTATTTCAGACAAACATCACATGTGGAGGAATGAATATTTATTCAGCGATCCACAACCCATATCCAACCAGTGCACAATATGAATACATGCAGACCTCCTTATCTGGTTATCCGACCCAATCGTTTTATAATATATCCGGTGAGTGTTTGAGAGCCTGCAAATTATGATTAGACCTTAACTGGTTCCCGTTAACGCTATCTGCGCAGAGACTTCGGTGCGCTACAACTTTAAACGGGGACCAGATTCATTGTTGCACATCTGATTGGCTTTATTTATAATAAGTTGCATTCTTACTGCAAAACACGATAACTCATATGTATCTACAGTTCATCAGCTATTTGCTTGGCAATGGTAACATTAGTTCTGTTTTTATACCCCCTGTCCGTTCGTGCGTCTGTGCGTCCGTGATTCCGTCCGTTCAAATTTTGCTTTCCGAGCAATAACTCTAGAAATATTTCATGGATTATTTTCATATTTTAAATAAATGTTTATAATAATAAAATATAGGTCGAGTTCGATTTCCGTTAAAATCCAATTATTTTCGCAGGAGTTATGGTTCCTTTTTTACTTAGTTCTCGAAGGGGGCATTCGTGTTTTGTCTTATATACATTGTATTGTTAACAATGTCATATGAATTCATGTCAAATTATCAGTGTGTACTTGTGGGCATATTGACAATCTGCATTTGCGAAATACAGTTAACCCTGTGACTAAAAATCTATTGAAAAGACATAATGTGGCCTTTATTGACAGATGGTCTTTATTCGGGGGTCATTTTGTTCCTATTAAGCAATGACCGTTTTTGAAAGAATGGCCTTTATTCAGAAGGTGGCCGCTAACACAGGGTTGACTGAAATTCTCTTTTACAAATCTTATATTTTCATTTATACATTTCAGGTAATACATTGTTTGTAAACCTACAAGACAATCAGAATACGGGAGGTGGCGCCAGCAGCACGGGTTGTATCGCAACCATTACCCCTAAACCTGGAAACAGGCTAGATCAGTGTATGTATATTTATTTCATCGGATTTAAAGCCTTTTTAACATTATTTCAATTATATCGTGGCGGGCAGTTTTTCTAAGTAGCTTCCGTGGACTTCATTTAGGCCTTAACATGTACTAACCAAAGGGGTTTGTCACGAAAAAAAAATCAAAAACAAATTGTTTTGATCTTTTTTTCGTGACAAACCCCTTTGGTACTAACCATATTATATTCGCAAGCTAATGCCAAGCTACCTCACATAATTCAGAGGTGGGGGACAATTTAACATAGGATGTGATATCTTTGGTCAAATTTGTTACGGACAGTGTGAGCCTCGCCCGGGGTTCGACCTCCAAACCTCTTGATCAGTAGACTAACCTACTAACCACTGAGCGAACCGGGCGGACAGTCGTGTGATTATGATTTATTAGTAAGCAAAAACTATAGTTTTGTTTGTTTGGTCCAGGATTTACAGTTTAGATTCCTTCAGATTGGTATTATAAATCAAACGCCTGCCTGAAAAAATGAAGGGTCGTTTGATCGGCATAGCTTTTTTGACGAATTTTGTTTTAATTCGTGGATACACTTCCTGTAAAAAATGTATGGTCGTAATGAAAATACAGACAGGATACCTTGGTTTCTTAATTAACTACGTGAAACGAAATTAAGATTCCAGAAGTTCGGATACAGCTTTTTATAACTGTTTTACTGTTTTAATTATAAATGCATTGTTTCTATATTTGGTTGTTGCTTAAAAACGAACTAACGATGCTTAGCGCTTCCTGTTTTCTGTTCATGCATGTCTCTATTTTACTGTTTCAGCTAAACACGTCAAATGTTATGTTGGACCTACGGAAGTCCCCTGTGATGAATCATACTTCAATTGTACTGGTAAGTAGAACCTTTAAAGTCCCATTAGCTTTTTGATATAGAAAATTATATGTAAAAAACAAGCAGTTGATGATATTATCCCAAGAAAATAATTATCAACGAAACAAGCCATTTTTCTTCTAAAAACACTCATTTAGCTGTGAATTTTGCTTTTGTAAACTTGAAATATATAGAGCGCGTGACGTCACTTGCATGATATGACTGCGGGAAAACATAGATGTTCTATAAATAGTATTTGTTTCAATGATATTGAAATAAATGCGATAATGGTTTCGGAATTAATTTTTTTTGCTATAAAGTATGCACGAGAGGAAAACACCTCGGATTCATCTGTTATAGGACAAATAGAAACTATTACGACTGATAAATCTAAATGCTTATGGGACTTTAATTAAGTCGATGCGAGAGACTATTATATATATATAACTCTGTCTGCTATCTTGGAAGTTACTTTGTGCCCTGTTACTTAAAGTCATCGTGAACGGACTTAAACCGTACAGTCAAGCCTGTGTCAGTGTTCACCTCCGAATAAAGGCCACCTGCCTATGATGGTCACATTTTATCTTCCCAAGGGTGGCTTTTATTTACAGGTTTGACTGTACATGATTCGAGGCCTGGACAAACATGATGAAAATATATATGGCCAGTACGACTGTCATTTCACGGCATTGAAAATACATTACAAATTCATACGCACTCTCCAAGTAAACGAGATATACATGTACATGTATAATTAAGTACTGATGTACTTTAAAATTTCAAACCTTTGTTTATCTATAATATCACTTCAATAAGTCAAAATATTTCAAGGAGCCATTCACTGCTTTAAGATAATGTGATTTTGTTTTTTAAAATATTAAAATAGTTAAATTTATATTTTCAGAGAAATGGAACTTTCCGAATCCCTGCACCAATGCAAACATACTAGCTGATAAGTTGAGATTTCCACATCCGTACCAAAGTAACAAATTCCTAATGTGTGATCTAACTGGCAAGCTATACATTGTTTACTGTCCCCCAGGGGAGGTAAGTTGAAATTGGTCCGAATTGCTGGGAAAACTAATTACTGTCAAAATTGTATCAAGTATATAGTAGTGTTCATTTTGAATAGATTTATAAAATCGATACTATGTTTTTTGCGTTCTATGAAATTAAGAACAACGGAAAAAAACACAAATAGAGCGATTTCATTGGGGGACAAATAAAGCTTTCCACTAAATTCAGGAAAAGCTCTTTGTGAATGATTTATAAATTATCTATTCTAAACATTCAACGGAAATAAACAAGAGTTTAATAGCTTGTTTTTATGGTCTTATAAATTCTAAATCAATCATTTGTTTCTGTATTTACTTTTAAGATATTTTACAAGGATTGTAGTCAATGTATTGGGCCAAGCAGTACTGATATTGTGGCGGGCTGCACGACACAATTTGTGGCTAAAAATATTACAAATCCATGTACCAGACAGACAATTCTAGCAGGTTAGTACGAACCACATTTGTATAATTATCTAATACAATAAAACGTCCATTATCCGAACTCGGATTATCCGAAAACCTGGTGTTATCCGAATTTCCCGATTTACCCCTGGATAATTCAATCATGAAATGCATATAGAAATGTAGCACAGTAGTTTTTCATAAACATTGCAAAAAGTAAGAAAAACCATTTAGCAATTATATTTTTATGAAGTGTCGCTAAAGACAGGCATATAAAGGGCAACAACTTCTGACAACCACCTAGATAATCATAATTAAAAGATATTCAATCAGTTTCCATATTTCGGAAAAAGTATTATAAATATGCTGTCATCAACCTATTGCAGGAAGATATCGTGGATGAATAATGCTTTTATCTAGACTAGTTTACTATTTGGCGCCATTATTTCGACTTTTCATACTTATTTATGCTTCGTAATATCAAAAAAGGATATCCGTACAGCTATCAAAGCAGAGCACCCTACAGAAAAACATGCGCTAGCATTGAAGAACAAAACATATTAACAGTATTAATATTCTTCTTTTAAGGTCATCTATTTTTCGCTTATCCGTACGACGTACATAAGTATATTCATTGCGACATTTGGGGAAAGCCATGGGTGCAAAGTTGCCAACCAGGAATGGAATGGGACGAAGGGATACTTTCGTGCTTCACGCCATCGACATACGAGCCATGTCGCCATCACATACCCGGGCAACCGTATCTCTACCCTCACCAATGCGATCCTCACCAGTACATCCACTGTGACACAAATCACCAATCTTTCGTTCAGTCATGCCAATTAGATTACGTTTTCTACACAACATCACAAGTCTGTGTGCCACCCGGAAGCTATCCCGGTACGGCAAACCTGTTTAGCACTTGCAACGGTGCCACCACGCCCTATCCAATCACACATCCTACAAACATACCAACACTGAACCCAAATGCTAACTACACTTTTAATAATCAACTGTATAAACCACCATGTACTTACGCTAACATACGAGCTGGTCTTCTGTACTTCGCATACAAATACAACAACCATAACTACATCCAATGTGACCTTTTCGGTCAACAGTTTCTTAGGGATTGTTATCCAAATTATTTTGACCCAATAACAGACACGTGTGTAGACGGATCGGTATTTGTTGATAATATTGTTGGATAGATATGATCCGAAATATGTTATTCAAATGTTGATTGACAATTTTATAAAAGCATTAATATGTTCTCCATCAATAAACAAAAAAAAACTTTTTTTACATTGAATCCAAAATAGCTGTAAATTTTGTATTACATGCATGTTCATAAAATTGTACCTGAAGTTCAAAATCCATGTAATTTGTAGTTCTGTTCTGTTCTATTCTGTTATGTGTTAAAACTTGCATCAATAATGTCGGTGATTATATTGTATAATCAGCCTAACATGAGCGCAAAGGGGGAATGTAACTGACTTTTGATTTGCACGTTTGCTTTTATTAACAATATAAGTAGAATTTGGAACAATTACGTTATGTTACATTAGGAACTTGTTGCATTAATATTGTTTAGAATGTGTTTTGTTTGAGTTAATTGCTTGTAAGCTCCCTTGTGTCATGTTTTGTTTTGTATGGTATGTATTTTTACCTAAATAAACAGTTTTGTATCAATACATTAGTCTCTTATTTTTTTGCTCGTCTGTTGTGTTTGTCTGTTTGTTCGTTTGTTTCATCGCCATTGTCAACATTATTTCAGCCATATCGTGGCGGGCAGTTATCCTAACCAGCTTTCCTGGACTTCGTTCAGGCATTAACCAGTACTAACCACATTCTATCCGTAAGCATCTGCCAAGCTACCCCACATAAATACAGAGGTGGTCGTCTGTTTTCGAAGAATAAGTCGAGCTATTGTGATCACTGCGGCGTCTGCATCTGCGTCTAAGTTCTGCAAAATCTTCAAAGTAGCTCATAACTCCAAAACTATAAGACGTAGCAACATGAAATCTCATAGATGGATAGATCTCACCAAGGTGCTAGGCAGACGAGCATTGGCACCGCTTGCGGCGCTCTTATTTTGACGATCCTAGTATTCAACACCATTCCAGTTACGTGTCTTAAAGTTTGTACCTGTACGAACCCTGTTCTCCGCATACCACTGTCATCTACACGCGAGTGATTAGCTAGTGAAAGTAAGCATGAGGCATTTACCTTACGCATAATATATCAGTACTAGTAATCTATTTCTGATTTATACAACATAGTACACCATTACATAGATACATTGTACATATACAATGTCACCTCGATGAACGTTCAACTCCGAAAAGCAATCAACCTCTGTTACAGCCAGTACACTAGCGACCCAATTGATATTTTACAATATTTTCACTCTCTCAACAACAGCCCCCTCCTTACAACAGCCATTCTGTACTTCTCATTGGTGGCTGTTGTAGGGAGTTGCACGGTAAATACAATATTACGTTTGAACAACGAACAGTTACTTTGTAATCACGTAATATATGTGAAAAAGTTTAATACATTTTTGTATATACAATGTACATTTTGTATATAACAATGATTTTTAAGTAGTACTATATATCATATAATTATCATGTTTTATTAACCTTCGTTAGTTCATATTTCGCACAGACTCAGAAACTAGGTACATATACATAGCAAATGATAAAGAGTCAACTATTTTTTTGGCCATTCTGTTTTGTTTTATTTTGTTATTAAAGCGTCAATCTCAATTTGCAAAACCTACCTACACGTATTTAAAAAAAACACAAATTCATTTAAAATTAAAAAAATCAATGTTCTTGTCCAAAATAACAGAAACACCATATCAAACATATATAAAATAGAACAACAGTCAACTGAATAGTTTAAACTCAGAAAATTCCTGATTCCTGCGAGTCACAGCACTCACTAGAATGCATCAATTCTCCTGTCGTAATATGGGTAACAGTTTTCCCGCTTTTTATCCTTACCGAAATGGGGTGTTTTTTTACTGATGGAGCTCAAACCTTCGTACCCACCTCCGTGACTGAGTGGTTAAGGTCGCTGACTTCAAATGACTACAACCTCTCACTGATAGAGGGTCGTGGATTCAAGCCCGGCTACCAACCATGTCTCTTCATGTGAGAAAGTAGGCTGTTATTTACGGAGGATGGAAGTCTGGTACTGGTTCTACACATGAACTGTCCGCCTCATATGACTCTGACTGTTGAAAAGGGGCGTAAAACTCGATATAAACAAACAAACAAACAACAAAACTTCGGCGCACACAGGCGCTTAACAAAAAAATAAAACAAAATGGCCTAGGCAAGTGTTAATCATTTTTCAGGTCAAAATTTTTTTTGTAAGTTGGAGGGCTTGCTGCTCCTGAACTGAGCAATACATTGATATGAAATGAGATGTGGTTAAAGAGAAATTATTTCTGCGAGTATCGGTTCAGAATTGTTACAACAAGAACTTTGTGAACACGACCGATGCGATTTGTATACATATGTATATGGTGAATTATTTTTTTTTTTTTTTTAAACTTAATTTTGTTATTATAAAACATGTTATAAAAATAATATTTGACAGTGTTTCAAGGTGTGAAAAGAATTCCTGGGTAGTAGTGGTTCTGTGTGTATGTGTGTGGGGGGGGGGGGGTCACACGCGGGTAGCACGTGCCGTCAATCAAATAATTACATTAAACAAGTTGGCGGTAATGATACCTGTATAAATAATTACTGAAATACTCGTATATGACTGAAAAGCATGTACTTAAATAATAAAAATGCTAATGTATAAATATGGTTTATAGGTATTCAAAACTTTTTTTAGTTATTATTCAAGAGATAAAACCTGAAAATTGAAGTATAGATAAAGAAATTGAAGCGATATATTTTGATAAGTTGCGGCAACTACCATCAGAAGTGTTTGAGTGTTAATGATGACAACACTGCCGTCCGATGACAGGAAGATGACCCTCGGGCCGATAATGACGAAACGGACTGTGATTTAAGTAAATAAACAATCCCAATGGTAGTTTTGAGCCGTTTAAAATTAAAGATACATTTGTTGGCCATCCTTAAAAAATAACTTTGGTTAACGGTGACGCGTAACAAACTTTAAGAGTGAATATGTAGGCAAGGCAATTTTCTTTTAACTTTATATGTTTATACTGGATAACGAATAGTTAGGATAAAGAAAGAAATGTTTTAGTCAAAATTGCATTTTGGGTCTGGGTATTTTTTTTAGTTCCTCAGTCGCGTTAAAGTAAACCAACACATATTAAGGATGGCCTTAAATATCTAAAATAGTTTCAAAATATTGAATTTTTGAGTACTGAAAATACTCATGGACACTGAACCTACATAAACTTTCACTGCAACAATGAACGGGAACTAGTTTAACAATTGTATGGCGGATGTAGAAAATGTAGTACTTTGGTCCGCATCAAAATTCATGCGCGCTAAGCGAGTAACAGCTACGGAAAGCAGAACTATCGTTCAGTTTCCAAAACAAACTAGAATGGCAAAACAAATATTCAATCTTAACACAAAGTGATGGGACTAATTTGTCTGCTACATTTGTTTCCCACACAACACACAAGACACTTCATACATCGTGTTGTGTATCATTTTTCACGGACAAGTTTTTTAGATGAATGTTTATGATTGCAATGTGAATGTTATCCAGCCACTGAAATAAAAGTGAGGTTTTTTTAAAAAACATAATAATAAAAAATAAGAAATGAAGAAAAAACACGCGCTAACTCGAAACGTCGAACTTTCGAACTAAAATGACTTCGGGCGAAAGACAAAGGTTGATTTTTATGCAGGAAACATTTTTTCATTAAACAAAAAAAATTAAAAAACTGACTTGAGTTTCACGTATAAAGAACGCTACGCTGTACAATAATTCACCAGCTACATGATACTGTTTTATTTTTGTTTTTAAAGTCCCATAAACATATAAATTTATAGGTCATAATAGTTTCTGTTTGTTCTATAACAGAGGAATCCGGTGTGTTTTCCTCCTGTGCATACTTTATAGAAAGAAAAATGTTTCCAAAACCACTATCGTATTTTTTTCAATATCATTGAAAAAATACTATTTATAGAACAGCTGTGTTTTCCCGCAGTCATATCATGCAAGTGACGTCACGCGCTCTATATATTTCAAGTTTACAAAAGCAAAATTCACAGCTAAATGAGTGTTTTTAGAAGAAAAATGGCTTGTTTCGTTGATAATTATTTTCTTGGGATAATATCATCAACTGCTTGTTTTTTACATATAATTTTCTATATCAAAAAGCTAATGGGACTTTAAAGGTTCTACTTACCAGTACAATTGAAGTATGATTCATCACAGGGGACTTCCGTAGGTCCAACATAACATTTGACGTGTTTAGTATTATGCACACGGCATTAAAATAAGTGACGTCACGCGCTCTATATATTTCAAGTTTACAAATTAAAGCAAAAATTCACAGCGAAATGAGTGTTTTTAGAAGAAAAATGGCTTGTTTCGTCGGTAATAATTATCTTTGGATAGTATCAGAAATTGCTTGTTTTTTGCATGTATTTTTTGATAGCAAGAAGCTAATGGGACTTTAAAGTATTTCCGAAGAATTCTAATTATACTATCAGTAGTATATTAACATATACGTAATACTTCTGTACACAGGTATGTTTGTTATATTCCTGTCGCCGTGGGGTCAGTTTTAAACGAATTGATTGACAAGCTAGTTTCAGTAATAATTAATTATTCTATCTTATTAAATTTGCACCGAAATTTCAACAATTTTTTCGAACGTTCAACCTTGAAATAAGAGGAAGTTCGAATGAAGTGCCCTCGAGGTAAAATCACCATGGAAACACACGGACATGTAAGTAGATTTGTACTGAAGTTGTCAATTTCAATACACAAAATGACCAGAATAAAATTTGATTGACATACGATCTAATTAATTTTAACAGCCGTTTAAAGTACGCAACTTATTCATATTCGTTCTCTGTGTTCTAATAATGACATAGGTGTGGATTTGAAAAGGGACGGTTGTTCTTTTTGGTCGATAATAGGAGTTAAATATTTAAAAAAAAAATGTGTTTATGATATAATATTTAAGTTCAATTATTTGGAATAAAATGCATGTTCAGTGGATTTGTTTATTGTGCGTCGTCGCGCTCGTGCGCACGTGTACGGGCAGTGCTTGGTTACAGGATCCACCTTCAAGATCTGCTGCCTGGTATTATCAGGTGCAAACACCAGTGAATTATAATTTCAGGAATCTTAACTGTGGATATAAACCGGTATGTGAGATAAATTGACTACATTTTCATAAGTATAGTTCCAACTTTGCTTCGACCAGTCATATGTTTTAGCTCTGGTGGCGGGTGATCGGTGGCCGAGTGTACACAACACGCTGGACTACTAAAGGAAAGGCTTATCGTTAAAAAGTAGTTTCGTAAATTAATACAATTAAATACAATTAACATTCCTCAAATCATATCAAGTTTATTTTATGTGATGCATGCTGTAAAAATGCATTCCATGCTGGCTTTTTTGCCGTCAGTATCGGGGACATCCATGGAATTAAAGGCTTATTGCTCCCTATTTTCTGTCATCTTTTATATGTATTTGTTATATAGCTTAATTTGTACCGAAACAAATGATTATAAGGGAGGATCGGTAGTGTAGGGGTAGAGCGTTGGACTCCTAACCCTGAGGATGCGGGTTCTAATCACGTCAGTGAAGCACTTTGACCGGAACCCTCACAATCCCTTTTTTCGGCGCGGGTACTGGTCAGAATCCAGGAAGTAGTCATCGATAGTAGTTAATATATGTTGTAAAAACCTGCTCTACACTCGATGTAAAATAAAGAAGTTTATAAGGTATAATTTATGTAAAATTCATATTAATTACAAGACCATAATAAATTTTCAACATTTTTGACACTCCTTTAGTTAGTCATTATCAATTGAACTTTGAAGTCAAGCAATAAAATGGAGGTCGGTTGCTTAAACACACTTAGTGCTCGTCCCACTTTCTTATCCAATCAGTGACAAGGATTTTAAAAACAAATTGGCATTCTACCTTCTTAGTCTGTAATGGGCGGAGTTCTAAGACGCTGGTGTTCTTCGCAATAAGAACGCTAAAATAGATACCGCTCATTTTAGCTTTCTTATTAAATTTTGCGAAGAACATCTAAATATACACTATAACCCATACTTAACAGCCATCATGATAAACTATATACGTTTTGTATTAGAAATTCACCTGGCTTCAGTCACAGAAAAAACTTGAATTTTGCTCAAACTCAACTTATGTATTAAATAATACATTTCTCTGTTTTATTGTGTGTTATTAAGAATGCGGTACTAAAAGAAGGTACGAAGATGATCAAATAACAGTTGTTACCCAAGAATATAATCTCTTGATATGGTATAATTCAGTAAAATTGATTTGAGCCTGTTTTTAGGAATTTGAATTTTGACTCAATGCAAATGGAGTTTTGATACTTAATTTGTCAATATTTCATGCTAGCATGTTTGACATAGTCTTAGTAAATAAGGAAACAAACGGTAAGATTTCTGGTCAAAGACACACTATTTCTAGAGTCCATGAATGTGTTTCTGCTCAGTTTTTTTCGTGAAACTGTGTCTGCAGCTGGGTATCAACTAAGTGTGTTCAATTATTTACTTTTTGCGCTATTATATATGAGATGGACTTTTATAAAGTCCACATGTTTTGGTTAATATGGAGTAATACGTTTAGTAATGGACATTTTTCTGATTAACAGGTTAGGATAGAACTTGATGGTTCCAGGAACTGTGGTCTGTGCGGAGATGACTACACGGACCCTATTCCACGACCGAATGAATGGGGCGGGACTTATGCCAGTCCGAGGGTGCGCACAAGATACTTCGAATCGGGTCAAAAAGCCGAGATAAGTATATGGAATAACCTACCCGGTGCTCCCGGATTTTATGAGTTCCGGCTTTGCGATGATGAATTCGACCAATCACAGGAGTGTTTAAATAAACATCTACTCACGATACTGGAAACCAATAAAACCAATATGCCGGTTCCTGATACACAAGGTCTCGTTGTGGTTCATGTTCAACTTCCGGTCGGAGTCACGTGCGAATATTGCCTTCTGCAATGGCGATTTCGTAAAGGTATTTGTAGACTAAACAATCATTTTCCCTCAGTGAATTTGCGTTTAAGCATCGCTAGGAAATATCGGTTTTCGTATTGAATTACTCGAGCTCGTGACGGTCGAATGGCTATGTGGTTAAAAGGTTGACCGTCAGTTGGTGTGGTTGCGGGCAGCAATCTATATCGGTATACATTAAATAGTTTTCATCTGGAAAAGCACAACACACTCTAGATAGAATACTAGTACCCATTGTTTCAGTTTAATTTTGATATGCAATATGTCTAAAAATATAGTATAACGCTTCTTTAAGAACAACCTCCCTTAAACAACAGCATGGTTTTCCCACTGTTCAATTTAACAGTTAATTTAAACCCTCTAGAGTAACAACTTCTTAAGAAGAACATAATTTTGCTTTATAATCTCAAAAAGTGGAAAAAAAATTGTTTATTCTGTACAGAGAGCATTGAAGGTTGTGATGACAATAATTGGTGTGGACTTGGTCGTGGTGCCCAGATCGAGTACTACAACTGTGCTGATGTTATGATAGGTGCGGTCGGGGAGCCCAAACCAAACTTTATACAGGACCCTACCTATAACGCTGCAGACTACGGCAGTGCTTACGATATACAAGCTACCGGGACAGATCGTAAGTATAAATGCCCCAATTAAAAAATAAAAAAATAAATGCCCCAATTATGTTATGTATGTTCAGGATTCATTCACGATTGATTCGCGAACTAAAAACTGGATCAAACTTATGTAACGTGCAGAGGTATACTTATCAAATAAAACCGTGGGACAATATATTTTTCTCTGGCTACCTTGCCTGGCTGATTCGTAAAAAACTAAATGTTATTCAAGGTATAAGATGTGAATAATTTATCTTTAACAATAACAAGCCAATGATTTCAATACAATACCATACGAAACTTGCTTTACTTAAGCTTTCCAAGGAACAACTTGATATAATCACTTCTTATCATACAGACGATGGCACGAAATTGGTTTACCGTAACAAATTTACCTTTGTTACTAGCCCTGTGATATACCAAATAATATCTCAGAATAATGCTGGGCAGTTCTTTCTCGTGGTTTCACAAGGCACAACAAACTAAGTTCGAGGTGCAGTGCTCCGCGCACAAGAGACTCAACCACCCAATAAGCACGAGTTTCTGCTGCTTTCGTATACCACAAACTATGCTTGTGGCTATAGTATTAGCAAGCAGAAAGTCAGAATACTTGTTACTGTTCTGCGATAAATATATCTATGTCACAACAGCCAATCAATTAGTTATTCAGCGAGAAGAAAGTGTATCTATCAGGGTAGAAGTTCCTTGTTCATAACACCAATGCTGTCATTTAATTAACTGTAATTGTGTGTGCCAAGTTACTTTCTTCAAGTAAATATGAATTGTGTTTAATCAACATTATTATGAAAAGCAGTTATGTCGAAACTGTCTCTGCCTACCTGTGTTAGAAGGTTTTCGATACGTATTTTCAATTGCGCTAGTAGCAGGCGTGTATGATTCTTACATATCACTCTAATTTGCCCACAGTCTGAAAATCGAATATATTTTCCAGCACCAGATGGGTCTAATGTTGTCGGAACCACCACCACAACAACAGACAGTCCAACAACAACAACTGACGATCCGATCATTATCATTACAAATCCTCCAAGGACAACAACACAAGCACCAACAACAACCACAAAAGCACCAGTCGGAACAACAACAACGAATCCAGGTACGACAACAACCGATTCCACAAACATTATTACCATACCAACAGCTAGACCAACAACAACTACAACGAGTAGTGGACAGACACCAGAAAATGAACGTCTGGTTGTTAACGCTGACGGAAGCAGTGCTGGGACAATTGTATTAGGCGATGACAGTAGTGGGTCATCAAGCAATAGACGTCTGTTGGTTCTATTAACTGTGTTGCCAATGCTTGGTGCCTACGGCTTGCAAAAAAGCAATTCTGCTGGGTACGTCCCACCAATAGCTCCGGCCACACTGCCCAGTGCTGTGCCTATGTATCCAATATATTTTGGGAATTCCCTCGGATTCGGAAACTTTGCTGCCGGTAGTTATGGTTCTCTCGGAGAAAGTTCCGGAGAGTCTTACCACACTTCCGGAACATACGGGTCAAACTTGGCATTCGGGACAGATATGCAGTTTGTTAACAGGCTTCCTGTGAATGCTAATCAGAACACGAACATATTTAACAATGGTGTGGCGGCGAGAACTCAGCTTTCCAATGCCATGTACAACAACAATGGTAATTTTGTTAACAATGGCGGACTGAACAATGGCTTCGTAAATGCGGGTGTTGTAACCAACAATGGATTTAACACTGGTGGGACAAACTTTGTCCAGAATCCTGTGGTTTGGACTAACAGTGGTGTCAACATTAACAACGGACTAACAAGGTTTCGTAGAGCTGTAACATTTCAGAGACAAACCTCGTATCAACATAATCCAAATGATTACTCAAACTCTGTCGTAGGAATACAACCACCTTTGCCATTGAATACTTATCAGAGTAAACCTACTTCTGGGTCAGTCTACAGTCCACACAACAATTTACTGCCAACGAATACGCGCACGAATATGTTCCCGCCGCCGTCCAATGAATATCAACCAAGTCAAACGAACGAATACGGTCCTCAGAATAGTCAGTGGCCAGCTCTACCCGTCCCTCAACGACCGTCTATCCCTCAAGCTAAACCACAACTTCCACGGCTTCAAGGCATACAAATTCCAAACCAGGCCTGGCCAAATACAGGCATTGAAGCAAACCAAAGGCCGACCAATAATGGCGGAAATAACGGGGTTAATAATGGGGGAAATGGCAGGAATGTTCGGAACGGTAATACCGGATCGATCATTTTAAACGGAATCAGTCAAGGTCAAAGGTTACCTCCGTCAGAAACGGTCACACAACGTACTCTTAACGTTAATACAGAGACCCCTCCAAGAAGAATAGATGACCCATTTAATCTTCCAGGAATTGAGTCAGAGGCAAGATTTCTGAATAGTGAGCCGACACAATGGTTCAGTGAGCCTGAACCAAGGCAGCGATCCTCCAGGCGTAATGTAGCCTTGGTTAAAACGTCCGGAACGAACTCATTCGGTACCCAGGCCGGGAACATGAATCCTGGTGGACGAGGTGGACGATCAATGCAAGTTAATGACTGGTATAGATTGTTATTTGGAAGATTACCCTCAAGTTCTCGCGTTATTTGAAATAACAAACATTGGCAACAATGAGAAGAAACTTAATATTTATAGATATTATCGAATTTTTTTACGTTCATTGTTGAAATCTAATTGTTTTTGTGAAAAGTTGCTATATTCATTGTTGAAATTTTATTGTTTTTGTGAAAAAGTGGCTATATTCATTGTTGAAATTTACTTGTTTTTGTGAAAAAGTGGCTATATTCATTGTTGAAATTTAACTGTTTTTGTGAAAAAGTGGCTATATTCATTGTTGAAATTTAATTGTTTTTGTGAAAAAAGTGGCTATATTCATTGTTGAAATTTAACTGTTTTTGTGAAAAAGTGGCTATATTCATTGTTGAAATTTAACTGTTTTTGTGAAAAAAGTGGCTATATTCATCGTTGAAATTTAACTGTTTTTGTGAAAAAAGTGGCTATATTCATTGTTGAAATTTAACTGTTTTTGTGAAAAAGTGGCTATATTCATTGTTGTAATATACTAGTAATTGTTGCTTTTTGAAAAGGTGGCTATTTTCATTTTTGACATTTAATTGTTCTTGTGAAAAGGTGGCTATATTCATTGTTGACTCTTTGTTTTTGTGCTATTGTATTTCGTTACCTAGAATTAAAAGGGCCCATCTGCCTCTTTAATAGTTGCCAGATAGACCGTTATAATCCTAAGGGTGCGATTTGTATGTTATTCTTGTCTTCAATGTTGTTTCGTTCCAGATGAGCTTTTTCTTACTGTTTGTTTACATCTGTTGACGGTTTGGAACAAAAACCTGCTCCAAGCTTAAGTGCTCACCTCACTTCAAGATTAATTGAAATATTCCATATGCAAGACCAAGTAGAAAGCGGGCGTTTTAAAAAAGCACAATTATATCACAATGTAAACTTATAAGTTCAGCAATATGGTTAAAACGTAATTATTTATACTCAGTGTAACCTCTAAAGAGCGGCTCTCAAATTAGCAACAAACTCCTTTCGACAATAACATGATTTTTCCCGACTGTACCATTTAACTATTAATTTAACCTCTCTAGAGCAACAACCTCTCAACAACAACCTACTTTTGCTTCTCCCAAAGGGTGTTGCTTTGAAGAGGTTGCACTGGTCTTATTGTAATATCTTATCAAGTGTGTTGATAACGGTGTTAACATGGCTAGATAAACGAACCATGTTTGCCATGTGTAATCAACAAATTTGACCCCATTGCTAATACATGTTCTTCAGGAAAGGTACGAATCCAATTGTTGTTTTTTCTATCATCGTTGACAATAATTGATTCGAATTCCATGAAAAAAGTTTTTTATCAGTTTCCTATGACTGAACTTGAAGTTCTAATATGACACTTTGTATAAACAAAATACAGTATATTATATTAAGTTGAGATCTTACAACTGGTCTGAAATATCTCTAATGTTGCATTATACTAGCATATATTTTGGGACCAACGTAAACACTGGATGTCTTAGAAAACTAGTTGATATTACAGTTTTTGGCATTGAGCAAAACTTAGATGTAGTTAAAAATGAGTGAACATATATACACGTATATATCACTTCTGAAACAAACTGTTCAAATAGTTATATTATAAATAAACTTATATTATTTGGAAATAACCATGTTAATGTTTAACCCAGAAAACGGAGTCAAAAAGAACTGAAATATTTCACAGGTTGTGGACAACAGAACACAAAGGCAAATACCGGGACTTCAGTCTGCAAGACCTGGTTACGTGCCAACTAATTTTGTTTCTTTGTTCTTGAAAGCGCGTGGAAGGATAAATAAGTAAAAAGTGGATGTACCGATTCCTCGGGCCTAACAGTCTAGGAACGCAGGAATAATCCGTTAGGTCGGGAAAAAATTTTTTTTTTTAATTTACGCATTAGTCAAATTTCAGCTGATTGGCATACATATTTATTGTATTCAGTTAAGGTATTGTTCGTACATACTAGATGTTTACAGCTGTTATTTTTTAGAAAAGCAGTTCAATTTCTTTGGCAACTCTAACTAACACTAGTACGTTTAGGATTCGAACATCCTTACTGGCATTTTCGAAGCAATAGTTATGCGCACAGGTAAGATAAAATAACACCGATCTCTTGACCGACCTGTAGTTATGGTTTCTGGCTAGTAACCACAAGCCCCTAAATAATAAGAGTTCGATTCCCACGCGGGACCAGACGTGGGAATGGGAAGTATCTGTCCGTCTAGCTGGTCTAGGTCGGTGGTTCTTCCCAGGTGTATGCCTTCTATCTTCCCCCATTCTGAAAAAAAATATACCAAATTGACCCCGGCTGATTACGCGGCGTTAAACTTCAGAGAAAAGAAAAACATAAGAGAATCCCAAAGTTGAAAATACACCAGGTTACATTGAAGAGACGAACGAAGACAACATGCATGAAACTGCATTCAATACATGAATAGATTTTATTTAACACATGGCAATTTGAAAAATGAGAACTGAGTAGTGATAAAGACTTTGCACAGGTTTATAAGTAAAACCTCAGGCATATACCACTTCTATAGTAAAGCCATTATTTAAGGCAGGTTTGGTCCGATATTTGTCCTTCACTCCACAGTCATTGATAAATACATCATATCAATATACTGTCCATACTTTGCTACACAGTTCATATTTAATATTTAAACAATGTGACGGGGACAATAAATGGGCTTGCCCACTAGCCCATGTACATGTTTCAATCACAGGCAGAAGTAACGGACCTGTGATGGTAAAATTGTAATAAATTCTACATAAAACACCATAACTTTCTAAGAAATTTCTATTCAAAAGTTTTAATCCCGATTTCCCGAATATTTGCGTCTTCTGTAAAAATTTGTATATCTGTATTAATGTATTTAATTGTTCTTTTTAGGACAAACTGGTCAATTTCGCATATGATCGACTGACAATCTTGCATTAGTATGTGAAATTAGTCAATTTTGGTGTGGCCGCATTTTTTCCGACCAAACGAAATCGGGTCAAATTCTAGCGTTTCTTGTTCGATTTCTCAGTAACGGATTGGTCTAGGAATTTAGTTTTGGTCTTATTTTGTGCAAGAATATATACTTGAAACCACTGCAAGCTTTGATTTGAAGAATTCGTCCGTATTGCTTTATAAGTTTGTGTTTTGTAAAGGTGGTGCTCATTCACCGAAACGAAGAGAAATACGCCTTCTTATAGTATATATACCAGTTGAATGCCATGAATGGGGTCAAATTTTAGGACAGTTTTATTTTTCATTTAAGGTTATTATGGGTTAAGTTATGGTGTTTTATGTAGAATTTATTACAATTTTACCATCACAGGTCCGTTACTTCTGCCTGTGAACAAATGCCGAGAAGTTCCGTTGTATATTTTGCTCAGTGTGTTTATGGTCACACAGAAATTCTCGTGCAAAGTGCAAAGCATGTAGAAATTGTTTTGACGCTTGCTTACATTACATTGTGATGAAAAATCACGAATGTTTTTACTCAACTGTCATATTTTAAATGTCATAGTTTATGTACCATACAGCTAAAATATCAGTATACAGTTTGAATTCCTGCTGATTGCTAACCTGGTAAGTAAATTTATATTCTGTCGTATTTTTAAATTATCTCCAGTTATGATTTAATATTCGTCTGTTGTTGTCATAATCAACACAAACTGTTCGGTGAAAATTATGTGTATATCTTTGTGAATTGATATTGTTGACAATAATCTTTGTTAATGTATCTTATATGTTTATTATGTTACGTTTATCATGGCATATTTATCATAGTACGTTTATTATGTTATGTTTATCATAATACGTTCATCATAGTATGTTTATTATGTTATGCTTAACATAATATGATTTTCATAGAATGTTATCATAATATGTATGTATGTTTATTATGGCATGTTTGTCATAATATGTTTAGGCTAAAAAGAAATATGTGTGGTTCAGGTAACATTTGTCAAAAAAATAGGGTAGGTAGGTAGGCTTTTCTTTTTTTTTCTTTTTTTTTTTGGTGGGGGGCAAGTAAGTGGTGTTATACAGACAGAACAGTTGTGTGATATGTGGTCTATTGGTCAAGACATAATCCCTTCTAAGGATTGAAACCAAGGTTTGAATCCTTGTCCTGGAAAAGCGCTTTATACTGCAATGCCACTAAATTTGCATTTGTCGTTCAGTTTAAAGATTAAACCAGAGTTCCGCATGGAAATCTTTTTTTTTTTGAAATTCTAAAATGGGACTATTCAAGAAACAACCTGAAAAATGAATCTGAATATTATGCATATGAAATGTATTGACTAGAATGGCCTTGTGTACTTATCTTTAATAATTTTGCTCTACATTTAAAATAAACAGTAACCAAAACTTGTCAGCCTTCTATGCTTTTTATTAATACCCTCACTTTTTCCCATATTTCCTTGGCACAACTGGTGTTTTGCCCATCAGTTTACAATCATCACATAAGGGCATAGCCCTACTAATTCGGCTTTTTGGTTGGCCGATTTTCGTGAACGAATTCGGAAGGGCAATCCTCTTAGCCTAACATCTGCATATTAATGTGCGGAAATTCAAATTACGTCAACATTCTTCAATAACAGGCACAACTTACTTAATTCAATAGAAATAACAATAATCTGCAAGAATGCTTTAAAAATTCTGTGTTAAATGTCAAAATTTAAATATTAAACTTAAAATTTTACGTTGCGTGAAAAAAACGGTACAAACGTACTTTAGCCACATCTAGTTCCACTCCGTATACAACTACCGTCGGACAGTTTAATTCTAAATCGATCTTTACCTAGAATTAACGAAAGTTGATTTAAGTTTAACTTGCCAACGTTTCGTTGACATGCCAGCTTATTTAAACTTGTACTTAAAATATTTGCAACGCGAATTTTCGAGAATAGGCGATGTTTACCATGACACCGGCATTTAACCGCCATTACGCTGGTTTCGTTTTCAGTTCGGAAATAGTGGGGAGAAACAAATCATTAATGCATCTTTATGATAACGTATGTTGGAATAATTTATACTCATATGAGTATAGAAACGTGTTTTCTACCTACCGAACGGTTCACTTTGGTCACAGACATTGTAGTTATTGTGCCCAACGGGTTTTAATTGGGGATTTTCCGCACACAAAAATAAGCACTGTGCGGGACGGGGCCAAGTCGGAAAAGTATCTCGTCGTCACAAACGGTCAAATTAGTTGGACTAGCTGCCAAATTGCGCGATCAATATCGATAGACGCTTTCTCGTTCTTCAAAGCGTTTCCGTTCGTACTCAATATTTTTCGGTCCAGACTCGTTCATACTGTACATCCGCGATTTTTTTTCGTTCCAAAAATCGATAAAAAGTCGTAGGGTCGGCGGAAAAAAATAGGGTCGGTCGGGTTACCTGAACCACACATATTTTTTTTTTAGCCTTATCATAGAATGTTTATTATGTTATGCTTGAATCATAATATGATTTTCATAGAATGTTTATCATAATACGTTTATTATATTATGTTTGTCATAATTCGTTTATTATGGTAGGTTTATCATAGTACGTTTATTATGGTAGGTTCGTCATAGTACGTTTATTATGGTAGGTTTATCATAGTACGTTTATTATGGCAGGTTTGTCATAGTACGTTTATTATGGTAGGTGTGTCATAGTACGTTTATTATGGTACGTTTATCATAGTACGTTTATTATGGTAGGTTTGTTATAGTACGTTTATTATGTTATGTTTGTCATAGTACGTTTATTATGGTAGGTTTAACATAGTACGTTTATTATGTTATGTTTGTCATAATTCGTTTATTGTGGTAGGTTTATCATAGTACGTTTATTATGGTAGGTTTGTTATAATTCGTTTATTATGGTAGGTTTATCATAGTATGTTTATTATGGTAGGTTTGTCATAGTACGTTTATTATGGTAGGTTTAACATAGTGCGTTTATTATGTTATGTTTGTCATAATTCGTTTATTATGGTAGGTTTATCATAGTACGTTTATTATGGTAGGTTTGTCATAATTCGTTTATTATGGTAGGTTTATCATAGTACGTTTATTATGGTAGGTTTAACAGTTTAAACTCACAAATCTTGTTCATGGTGGAAATGCCAGACAATGAACTCCAACACTTGACAACTTCTCCCGGTACAAATTAAATAATAATCAAAAAGGTACGTCTCGAACGAAACAACTTGTTTCAAAGGAGTTTTACGAGTTTTAAATCGATAATTGTTATCTTTGCTGAAATATGATTTCGAGACTGGTTCTTGGTTATTGTTTTCAATTTTGTTTCCTTCGAGACGAGTTTTGCTACTTTTGTCTACACGCATACAAATTTAATTAATAACATTAAATTGAATCTACACTTTTTTGTATACAGAAACGGTTTACGGTTAAGAAAGGATCATGGCTTTGTATATCAAATTGTTAACGGCTTGGAACAAAAAATTGCTTCAAGCCTCAATGATAAATTGAAACGTTCCGTATGTTAGACCTAGTAGAAAGCTGGAGGTTTAGAAAGCAGACTTCTATCACAATGTAAACTTATAATAAGTTCGGCAATGTGGTTCAGACGTAATTATTTATATACTTCCTGTATCTAATTAAGTGCGATGATTACGGCCTTCCTGGTTTATGAAGCTAACATGGCTGGATAAACGGACTAATTCGTCAAGTTTAATTAACTTATCAACCAGATTAAACCATTGCTACAAGTTTGAATACAATATGAGGAACTGTCTTATCAGCTAAAGTAACCATGATTAGCGTGGTCAAATTTTGATCGGTGCCCAATTATCAAACTTAAGGGCACTGGTATTACATTTTGTTCAAACCAACACAGTGAATATTAAGTTACGATTAAAACCGGTCAGAAAAATCTTCAGCGCCATGAATGTAATTACAATATTTTATATTTGGATATTTTACAAAACCACTTGATATTACGAACTTTAGCAAAGACAAAATCTAGGACGGAATTTTAAACGAGTGTGCGTGATTGATATCACGTATGAAATGACGGTATGGCCGTAGAAATCACTTATGCTTTTTAAATATCACTCATGATATGGATAAACAAACGAACAGTTTCCGGTGGTATAATAAAAGCCTGTAAATCATGGTTAAACAAATTTCCAGTCCCAAATATGTCTGTTTAATATAAATATTTATAACAGTAAGTTCGCTTCTTGACCGTAGGTACTAGATATATTTACTGCTGTCTTTAAACATAGGACAAACTAATTTTTGCACACATGTAAGTCAAGGTTTGGAACATCTTTCGACTTTCAGATAAATTAAAATAAACTCTTAACCGAGTGACTATGACTTGATGATCAAGGGGCCTCCGTGACCGAGTGAATAAGGTCGCTGACTTCAAATTACTGTAACATCTCACTGAGTAGAGATTCGTGGGTTCAAGCCTAGCTTCCGACCATGTCTCTTTATGTGAGAAAGTAGGCAGTTGCTTACGCAGGATGGGGGAATCTAGTACTGGTTCTTCCCAGGAACGATGCTTAAATGACTGTCCGCCTTATATGACTCTGACTGTTGAAATGGGGCGTAAAACCCTATAATTGTTACAAACAAACAAATACAACACATTATAAACATAAATTCAATGAGTTCGACTCCCACTTGGCACCAGACAATTTTGAATGTGAGGTAAAATTGGTGGTTCTACTGTGTACACCTGGGGTTTTCCTCCGCCGTTAAACCTAACAAAGTCATTATATGACCCAAGCTTTCTTGAGACCTTAATTTAAATGATAAGTGACCTACTCATTCAAAAAGGCCTAAACCCAACAAATAATGTTTATAAATCGATTTTGACAAAACAACATTTTGTTTATTGTTCTAGCTTTTAGTTTTCGATATAAATATGTCACGTTAACAAAACAAATACTAGTACCTACTTATCCCTATTCATTGTTAAAAGTTTGAATTGCGTAACCACAAAATAACATTTTTTAAGGATTGTCTTTTGTTTTTGTTATTGCCTTTTTTACATGATTTTTTACCTGATTTTTGAGTGTTTGTATATCTACCATAAATTTACATGAGTTAGATTTCAACACGAACGACCTGTAATTTACTAGTTGCGTATAATCGTCGATATTCACAGCGCAGAGTCCGTATTCACAAAGCATCTTAAGTATTTTTTTACCTTAAGATATAATTTTCCTTAAATTCGACTTTTTCCTTAACTCTTTTGTACTAATACACATGAGAAAATCACAATAAAATGATTTTATCTTTGTATTAAAGATGCCAATTATGAAAATGATAATTCATTTTCACACTTTTGATGATTGATTTACAAACTTTTACCATGACAAAAATTCACTTAAGTAAACATTTCGACTTAAGTTAAAGAAAATCTTAAGATGCTTTAATTTAATTGTGAATACGGACCCAGAATGAGCCTCGTGTTGCAAAATTGCGAAATTACCCTAACAATTAAACTTACCAGGTAATTATTCGGTCATTACTAAAATACATTTCAGTTTATTTCAGCTTTCTACTTTAATTCAAATCAAGTTGCAATATTAATTTCTACCAAAGATACGTACATTATAATCCGTTTCTCGTTCATGTACCAAAGTATATTACATGTATTGTATGCTTAGAAAACATAGCTTGCATTTGGAAATCTCCAGAAGTTACCCCCTTTTGTTTATGATAAGACATTAAATATTGAAGATGCATAAGTCAAAAAAGATAAAATGTCCTCTTTTTCGCTCTCCCTTCCGCCCTCTCTCCCCACCTCTCCCTCCTTCTCTCTATCTCTTCGCCTCCCTCCCCCCTACCTCTCCCTCCCTCTCTCCGTCTCTTCCCCTCCCTCCCTCGCTCCGTCTCCCCCTCCCTCTCCCACTATCTCCATCTCTTTCTCCCTCCCTCCCTAATTCCGTCTCTTCCGCTACCTCTTTCTTTTCCCCATCTCTTTCGTTCTCTATCTTTCCATTTCTCCTCCTTTCTCTCACTCCCTCGCTCTGTCTCTCTCTATATCTTTATCTTCGTTTATGTTCTGTGAGATAAGCTTCAATTAAGAATTTACAACTGCAGGTCAGCCTCGGACTTATCTATGCGCGTCTTATCTTACAACATTTCTCGATTGACCGCAGTCGATAGAGAACTAGAACAGAATGATTATAAAATATACAGTTATTTTATAACAACACAACGTGTGTGAAATTCCAGCCGTTTGTAGCGTTTCGTTAACCATAAGTTTAGTTCAACCATCACGGACGCAAAAACAGATTTAACGACTGGAGTGTAAATTATTTACAATTGGATAAACTCGAAATACGTTTTGAAAGATAATTGAGATTTGATTTATTACACTCTTTTCAGCTGTAGAAGGAAACTAAGGAAATTTGTGGACAAAAATAAAGACAATGAAATCACAATATTTCCTTTTCGTGTGTTTGTTTGTAAACAGTGAGGCAGGTCTGGCAAATCCTGGAGGCGTTGAGAGTAAGTTTAAATTTCATTAAATTTTGTTAATTTATTTTTCTTTCCGCTTTATATCATTATTTTTATCAAAGTGTATGCTAACTGTATTTGACTTGACACATGCTTTTTTTCGTATACAGCTCCCTAATTTAAAGAGTGTCACTCACCGAATAGAGCAACCCTGAGGAGCTACTAGTATATTCGAAAGTATTCCTATAGGGCGCGACATAGCTTATAATTACTGAAAATTATATGAACATTTCCTTGGCGTACCGTTGTACAGATGCTTGCGAAGACGTCAGATGATGAAAATAAATTCTAAAAGGAAAAAACTCATTTTGATGCATTTATTCATAATTGATCAAAATCGCTAAAAGATCTATTGAATCGGGCGATCTTTGAACGAGTCGATTGTGTATCTGTAAGCCATTATGAATTCCCGCATGACATTTGTCGAGCTTTGGTTTGTATAGACTTCGATCCTTTGCCAGTAGGTGTTTTAACAAAAGCGCTTCATGTTAAAAAAACGACGACCAATCAACTACGAAAAAAGTATGTCAGGGGTCTCCAGGCCAAGTGTTTATGATATCTGATCTGAATTTACTACGTAGTAGCATCTCACAGCTGAGTGCGAATTCCTCACCGAACTAGACAAAGTCCACATGTAAGGAAGACGTCCAGCTAGGTCATGTATGGTCCGTGGTTCTGCCCAGGCGCACCTTGGGAATTTCCTCCACCGTTAAAGCTTGAACTCTTGACGCCAAATGGCTCTAGCTCTTTGTGCGACGATAAACCACAAAGACAAAAAGTCACAACAATTCGAACTTTTGATTGTACACATATAATTAATGCGATTTTTATAAACCAAAAAGAAAGAAAAAACATTTTAAATATGTTATGGCTACTTGTTAGCAACATCCTATGATAAGTTACAAATTACAGAATTACACAATTCAGAAAAAGCTTGTGGTGAATGATTAATTATAAATGATTCATTCGTCATATTTAATGAAAATGAACGAAAATTAAATGGTTAGAAATGAATGCTTGTATTAAGGTATGTAATTCTTAATATAAAAGGAATCCAACAATATGGCCGTACAATTTCATCACAGGTACTATAGTCGATATTGCAAATATTTCAGACATTAAAACGGTCAAGTCGAAACCATTCTGTTGTTATCGTGAACTGGCTGAGCATAGTACCAGTGGGTCCGAAAACATTTACATTTATATTCATTTAAGAAGTGAATTCATTTATGCAAGTTCGCAATATCAACTGTTACAGTCACCTTGTTAGTTCATCACATCGGGGCGTGTTTTATGTAAAAGATTTACACACGTTGAGACAATACCACAGGTTAATCACTTATATACGGTGGCATTAAAGGCGACCTAGGAAAATAATATAAATGATAATCACGCGCGCACGTAGTAGCAGCTACCGCAGGCCAACGCGGTTGATTACATTATACCACCGTGCTAGTTTTAAGCCGTACTGTTTTCATACGTGAAATTAACTTTATAGTAGACCTTAAATCGTCTTACTTGTTAAGTTCGCATTTACATGTACATGAAAATAAACAGAAATAGATGAGCTTATTGGCTTGGAGCTACGGCTCCAAGCCTATGTATTGTTTTCGGTTACGTTTGTTCCCTAGATGCTGGTAGATGCAATGCGAAAGCTGGGTACAAGTGCACAAAAATGTTAAGAGTCCGGCGATTGGTTGAGAGCTATATGTTAACAGTCCGGTGATTGGTTTACGCTTACTGTGTGAATCGGTATCACATGACTTGAGTGTACCAACTTCACTGTGCTAGTCTATTATGAAATCAGGGTGTTTCACTAAAGATCGGTTTGTTCTATTAACATTTATTACACGTTAAGGTACACATTTTAAAACTGTCTATTTTTTCTGTTACTATGTACAATATATTTAAATCAATTATTTTAATCATTACTGAAAGACATATTAGCGGAGGATTGTTCAAGAGAATTTAAGGAAGCCCCTTCTATAATGAAACCTGCGAAACGCTATTGCCGCCAATAATTTTGTCACGTGATCTTGATGTACACATTTGCGATTTCATTGTAAAATCGGGGTGTTTCACTATAAATCGGCATGTTCCATCAACCGTTAAGGCACGAAAAGATAAGATATATTAACGCAGTCTCAATTATTTTTACTTTACTAGCTCTTTGTTTAATTATCAACATAATTGCTGAAGGTAATAAGCGGAGGATTAATTAATTAATGAAATACACCCCTACTATAATTTAACTTGCGAAACGCTTTCTCTGATGCAATTTAAAACTTGTGTACAGTACGATGAATTGTAGGAAAATCTATAAATAGAAAAATATACCGATGTTTCAGACTACCTGTTGACTTTGAAAGAGGACAATTCCATAACTAAAATGGTCAACAAGACGAAATAAAATGAACCAATTTAGTTATGGTATCAGAACTAACTTTTATCAGCAACAACCAGCCAAGCCTTTCCTTTTTAAAAGGAAACTTTATTATAATTTGATTTGATTGAAAATTGCCATGTAATCAAACTGAATTATTATGTAAATACAGAATGGCGGTAAGATAAACACAGTGTTGTTCTGTTTTATATAATTGATTCGATGAGTGCAATAAGAGCCTGTCTCCATTTTTATATTGAAACAGGTACTTTCTTGTACTGAAACTTTTTAATAGAATCTAGTTATCGCATGTCAAGTGTTTTGTCAAGGGTTTTGTTTATTTACATAAATTAAGTATACCTGGCTTCCTTGCACGGTATATTATGATAAAAGATAACATTTTTTCAGGCTTTACTCAAACTGCAGGTAAATTAGTTTGAATGAAATGTTGAAATTCAAAATTGACATAACAAATCAAAATAGTTTTTAAGTTTTATGCCAAGAAGGCAATAGAAAGAAATTATTGATTTAGAAAATCTATAAGGCGATCCTTAAAAATCGTTAGTTTCCGGTAACCTTAGGCAGAGAATTTTCAGTGGTTGGTAGATAAGATTTTTTTACAATATTTTATATTGAAATTAATATTAATATTAGAATGGTATTTATATTGACAAAAAATTACTCGAGAGACCCCAAAATGTTGGTTAGGAGCCTTTTTCATGAGTAGGTAGCATTACCACAAACAAATATTTTTTAAGGATGGCCATTCTTTATTCAGTAACCAAAGACCCGTACAGAGTCCGCTGATAAATCAAACCCTTGACATGATTTGTATATTGTGTAAATATATGCCGCTGAATACGACAACCTGTCTGACCATTCATCACAAATAAGTTACCCTGAAGATAACAAAAACTGCTAATTTCATAATCAACAGTAACAGGCCGCGGTCGTGGTCCAGTGGCAGATGAGCTGGACTTGTAACCAGGCGATCAGTGTTCCAATCTTAGTCGACAAGGTGAAAAATTGACATAAAAATGTCGATTTTCCTCCATTTGTGGTGAAATGACCGGCTTCTTGTGGAAGGGTAAGTTAATACAATCCAAGAAAACTAGTTGGGTGAATCCGTCGCTGTATATAACTAATTTATCATTGAAAAACTGGGTTATACCCATCGAAACAAATAAAACCATTAACAATACATGCGGTATATAGATCCCCCGTAAGAGGACTTCAATCAACTGCGTATCTAGCTACACACGAATACTTCGAGATCGAGGAGTTTCTTTCTAAAATCAGAAGTTGTCGTTGTTAGTTACGGGACTATATTGGTACACAACATGAAGTTACAGAAAAGATTCCAATCCCGTAAATTTGATTTGCATTCTGTAATACTGTCAGTCTCAGTTGTAAAGCTTTTGTTTTAGGAACATTAATTTTGAATCATGGCATCTGTTATCATGTTACAGAATAAACATTAACACAGAATATAATTATGACGAAGAAAGAAACACAGCAAGGTAAACAATCCGTAGAATACACAAACCATATGCCCGGGTTTCTAGCTCGACTATTCGAAGAATATAGAGAGCTAAATTAATATTTCAGTCGTTCTTGCGTCGGCGTTGCATATGGTTAAAGTTTTGCATGCAAGTTACTATCATGTACATATCTCAGTAACCACAATTGTCAAGGGGTATCAGACAGACAAGTTAAATAACTCTTAGTTGGCCATGGATTTGGGCCAAATTATGGCCTTTTTGGACTTTTGGTTAAACTTTTGCATGCAAGTTACTATCATGCACTTATCTCAGTAACCTTTTGTTGCATTATCTCGAAACTTTATGTAAGTCTCCAGGGGTATTAGACAGACAAGTTAGATAACTCTTGCTTAGATTTTAGCCAACTTAGATTAAAGTTTTGCATGCCAGGTATCACCATGCACATGATATGAATCAATAGTTATAGTGTTTACTTGAAACTTCATCCTAGTGTTCAGGGATAGCTCTTTAAATCTTAAATACTACGTACATAGATGTTGGTATTGTCTTCTAGACAAAAGTTTGTTTATTGTCGATCACTGAGAATTGTCGAGCATGCAAGCCGTCTAACAGACAGCTCTTGTTATATGTTTCAGCCGCTCAGCTACAACACAAACCATACACCCGTATTATTGTATACATTATGTAATGCAGACACAATTAGTAGATTGAGTGAATGGCATGCAACGCTTTTTTAATCCGTAACACATGTTTTCATTTGTATTTGTTTCAGCCGCTGAACACTGGAATGGCTTGGCTGGGATAGAGTTACAACGAGCGAAACTTGTAAAGCAAAATATTGCTGTCGCCAAAAATGTCATTCTTTTTCTCGGTGATGGCATGGGTATATCTACAGTGACAGCGGGCAGAATTTTGAAAGGACAGTTAAAAAATCAGTCGGGTGAAGAAGAATTGCTGTCATTTGAAGAGTTCCCACACGTTGCTTTATCCAAAGTAGGTACCATTGTGTACAATTTTAAGCATTCACGGCCACCATTAAAGAAAAACTCCTTTATACTACCGTGATTGCACTTAAGTATGCTCAGGAAATCAAAAAGAAATATGGACAATGTATCGAGGCTGTTTAATGACATGCTACAATACTAGTACACAAGCATTGAATGATTGGATGGATTACGTTACCAAGGACTTAGTTACATACTTTTGAAATGCTTGGTCGATGCCTTTTTTCAATGCATATGCTTACAGGTGTGTCTTTTCAGCGTATTTTATGGAGTTCGTTGCATCCCGCCCAGTTGCCAGTTTTCTAGTACGTGGTATATTTAGTTTCGAAAACAACCGATAACAGCTGTCTGAAATATTCGGAATTTGTCGAGTATCGCAATGAATTGTGGGATCGTCTCTCGATATCGCTTCAGCTATTTTTAGCAGTTGCGAATCCATGTATGTATATAAGTCCTTTCCTTTACGTATATATAATATTTTTCAAATACCCCTTTTCGTGGATTATGCACATGTGATTTTATTGTGGAAAGTCCACCTTATCCATTATAAGGATAATAGCATCGATTAATTCGATATGAAAAAGTCTTGCAGCAAAAGTTATCATTATTTCAGACATACAACACAGACGCACAGACGGCCGATTCTGCTGGTACCGCCACAGCGTACTTGTCGGGCGTTAAAACGAGACTCGGTGTTTTGGGCGTCGATGCTCGAGTAATTAGAGAAGATTGTGAATCGATGGTTGAAGGAACGGTACTAGATAGCATACTTGAATGGTCTAAAGCAGCTGGTTAGTTAGTTGCTCTTCATCTCAAGACATGTATCATTTGCCGCATTTATTAGCAGTTTTAATTTCCATGGTCATCTAGATGTTTTAGGGCGCGGAGTAGCTCACGCCGTTCATCATATGTCTTTCAAATGGTTACAAGGCCAAATTGTAGAATGATAATAGTCAATAACATTTGCCTCTTTGATATGTACAGTTAAAACTGTGTTAGCAGTCACCTGCAAATAAAGGCCATCTTCCATTAAAGCCATATTTGCCTTTCACGTGGATGGCCTTAGGTTTGACTGAACGTGGGAAGCTTTACATGTATATACATGTAATTACATAAAATCGATAAGCATTACAAACAAGAGCCAACGCTTGTCTGTTCTCTACCTCAGTGAGATCTATCCAACTATGAAGTTTCATATTGCTACCTCTTATAGTTATATAGTTATGAGCTACCTTAAAGTTAGTTTTTGCACGACGCAGACGCAGATTCAGGCGCCACAGAGATTACAATAACTCGACTATTTCTTCGAAAACATGCGAGCTAAAAACAACATCGTAAAATTTAATTTCACCTTATTATTCCCTTATTTAAAAAGGAAAATCCGTTGGCTTGGTAACTACAGCAAGAGTAACCCATGCAACACCCGGTGCTTTGTATGCTCATACACCTCAAAGAAACTGGGAGAATGATAATGATATGAAAGATGCGCCATCTGGTTGTACAGTTAAGGATATCGCTGCTCAGTTAGTAGATGACACTCCAGATATGCAAGTCATACTTGGTGGTGGACGGGAGAAGTTTATGAAAAACAATACAATGGACCCAGAGGATGGTTTGTTAACAAAGGGACGTCTCGACGACAGGGATCTAGTCGAGGTTAGTATCCATTGGTCTGGTTCCCTGTCTATGCAGCTTGAGGGACAGTCGACTCCGGACTAAGTGTCTATGTACATGCCACCTGTTTAATGTCCATAATGATGTGTTTACCAGTATTAATGTTCACGATTGAACAACATCGGATGTTGATGCAATAACTCGGTAAAGTTGGGAACGATCCTGCGGTTAAGATGCCAGATTTTCGATCGTACTTGTAAAATCTAGTAGGGTGTGGCCCAAAACTAGTTAGACACTCCCTAGCTGTAACTTCGTTAGGCCCACAGACCGTTCATAGGCGGTATCTTCCGGGAGACTGTGTTTTGTACTTTTTGTACGGTCCTTTGTGTTGGATAGGATTTGAGCTGGCTGGGACTTTTGGGTAAAGTTGGCACATATCCATCCATTAAAAGACCGCCACCGTTGTCCATTGGTTAATATGGTAGACTTGTAGCCCAGTGATCTGGGTACGAATTCCAGTCGCGGCAGATACTACCCCTGTAGAAAAATTTGACAGAACGTCAAAATTCCTTCTCCATAATTAGAGAAGTTGCCGGTTCCTTGTGGAAGAGTAAGTTATTACAGCTTATGATAAAGTCTAGAAAATTGGTTAGGTGAACCGTCCACCGTGTATAACTGAAATAAGGTGTCTAACCGTCTGAAATTGTCTATTGAATATTGTGTCTAATAACTCTACAATGGGATTTTGACCACCTTTAAGAAATTCGATATGAATTTAAAATGGACTCTCATCGATTGGTTTCGAAATCTAAATTTATTAATTAGATTGTGCTTTTTATAGACTGTGTACATGTTTTAGGTCTGGAAGACAACACAACGGAACAAAGGTCGTTCGTATAAATATGTTTGGAACCAGACCGACTTTGATGCCGTCAATCCACAAGAAACAGATTATCTATTTGGTAAGTACAATTATTGATACTTGATTAGTTGTATTCTGAATTATAGTACAGTACAACCTCTCCAGAGTGACCCTCTCTTGAGCAACAACCTCCCTTCCACAACAGCATGATTTTTCCCACCGTACGATTAAACAATTAATTTGACATCTCTAGAGTAAACTTCTTATTAACATTATTTTGCTTCTCCCAGAGGGTTTTGCTTTGGAAAGCTTGCACTGTATTCCAAAAAGTAATATTTTGAAGTTTACCCAAATACAGCCCGTTTGCCGTTCATGTTAAACTTGACACTGAATACGTGTACCCCAAAATTATATTTATAATTACGCTTCTGTTTCAGGTCTCTTCAGTAAAAGTCATATGAGTTTTGAAATAAATCGAAAACAAGATAAAGGAAAGGAACCTTCATTGGCTGAAATGGCAGTAAAAGCGATACAAATTCTGAGTAAAAATCCAAATGGTTACTTCTTATTAGTAGAAGGTAGGAATTTGTTTACAACAATTTCTTTTGACTCCCCGTGGCAAACATCGTTTGGCCCAACTTCTGTGTTACTTGGTCCTTCTGTATTAATGTTGCGTTTTGACGAATCTATTATCATTTTTCTAATACAAAAAAATGTAGATCCAACATATGTAACTAAATTATATGTATTTGGTGTATCATATTCAGTGCTAATTACGGCCGTTGTCTAGTGTTTAGTGCGATCCTGGTTCGATTTTCGGATCGTCCGATGTCGTTCACGACTATTAAATTGACAACAATGTCGATCTTCCCCCATATGTGGACAAGTTGTCGCTTCCATATGGAAGAGTAAATTAGTTAGAATATTGCTGGTAATAACACGGTCCAGGAAAATTGTTTAGGTGAGCCGGTCGTCGTGTATAACTGAAATATCGTATTTAAACCTAGTCAAAAATTAAACTTACATGCCACTAATGAAGTAATGTTTATCATTTCCAGGAGGACGTATTGATCATGGCCATCATTACTCACAGGCTGTTCTAGCTCTGCACGATACAGTAGCCTTTGCTGATGCCGTGTCTGATGTTGTTGCTATGACAAAAGAATCTGATACTCTTATTGTGACGACCGCTGATCACTCACATGTGTTTACCATTGGCGGGTATCCAACCAGAGGAAACCCTTTATTCGGTACTACAGTAAAACCCCTGAAAACCGGACCCCTTCCGGACTGGGCTAAAGTCCAGTTTTCGGCAGAGGTTTTACTGTATCAATATCTTTGGTCAAGAATAAAAATATGAATGCTTTCCATATCGCGCCCGACCTGGAAAATGACTGCGACCTCCCATATAACTTTAACGAATAGAAATTTATTTTCAGCACGAGGACCGGAAATATTTAAGCATATATTTTCGGTATACACGTTTTAAACAATAATATTATGTTATCTGCTTATAACTAGCACCCTTCAAATTTTTAAATGAAAACAAAATCTGTTTTAAAGTGTATGTTTTTGACTCTGTCTTGGTTCAAAATTTTAAAAAATAACATTCCCTACCTATCTACCTACCCATGGTTTCACACTTGTGTATTGCTAGAGCAATCATATAGATTTTTAATTTAGGCCTTATTAAAATCTAATACAAAATGTGATTTCGAGTTAATCGTAATTGTATAGTAGTGTTTCACAACCTGTTTTTAAAGCAGAACCTATACGTACATTGACGACTAAAATGGATAGGTTTGGTTGTTGTTGTTTTTCCTTTGTCACTTCTATTAAATATCAAAGCACTGTATTTATGACATTTCGAAGTAGCATTAATGCCCTGTAAGTTTTTTTTAGTTTCAAAACACCTGTACATACGTCCCTGTTTAACTTAATTATTGATTTTTAATTGTATTGGATATATTCAGGCCTTACAGACGACAGAAAAGGCGGTCTTCAAATGGGACAGGATAATAAGCCGTTTACAACGTTAGGTTATACCAATGGTCCTGGTTCATATGCAAAAGCGAATGCTACTTTACGACCAAACCTTACAAATGTACATACAGGTAATACTATTTTTTATATCTTAATCCGCTGAATTTATACAATGGACTCGTCCAACTTCCATTTTGAAACAGTCCATTATCAATGTGGAGGATGTCACAATGAAAATATAGAAATGAGTCACCCAACAGCAAAGAGCCGCTTTGGACACAACTGAGATTTTCTCAGGGAATTGAAGAAAATCTCAGCAATTGAGATTATCTCAAGATTTGAGATGGTTTATACAAGTCAGTCCTGGTCAGACTGCATGGGTGTACTGGCTGACCTGGCTGTATCCTGATAGGAGAAGTTCTTCAGTTTCCGTCCCAGCATTGTAAGGGTTAAAAGTATTCCGTGGCCCCTAATTCATCCACAAAAGCACCAAATTGAATGTGGTGAAGACAGCAGTCGGGTGTGGCATCAAGAATTTTCACTTCACTTCTACTTACATTCACTCGATGGATACTTATATTCGACACTTATATACAGTACAAGCTCTCCAGACCGGCCCTCTCTTGAACAACAACGTCCTTTCAACACCAGCATGATTTTTCTCACTGTACGATTTAACTATTAGTCAAACCTCTCTAGAACAACAACCTTTGGAGAGTTTGCACTTTGATAAGGGTCACTTACTCAATGTTTGAATATTCCGTACATACAAATATATACATGTAAAATAAACACAGAGTTGCTTCACTGGATATCAATGTTTCATTTATTTGTACTGGCATAATTATGATGCTTGAATGACCAAATTTTAACCAAATCTAATCAACAGTAGTATTGAAATTATGAAGCAATTAATACAAGCAATATCTCAAGTGATCCTTATCAAACTTTGAGTAGTATAGTTGTCGACGTTTCAGCATGGTGTTACTGTATTCAATGCCAATTATCTTTATTTTATTACTTGTACTTTTTTAACAATGTGTTTCACGCTAAATATATTTTTTTTCGGGTCAATGTATTAGTTAAATTTAAGTTTATTGCAACATTTACCTTTTTGATAATTATAAAAGCATGCTATTATTTCGGTCTTCAATCGAAGTATCTAACTTCCTTTTTAACGTGTTTCAAGGGTTGAAATATTTTATCTTAGACACACATATTGCCCCTGTTCCTTTTGATCTCGTGGAAAAAATTATTTTAGTAACTTTTTTGTTCGAAACAATGTTTGTTTCATTATATTTAAGCAAAAACGTATACATATTTTCGTATGGGACCGGGGACCATCATGAATATCCAAGGTACGATGCATCAACTTATTGTGAATGAACTGAAGAGTTGAGCTAATAAATGGTTGTATTTTTTTCTTGCTTTAGATGATAAATATTACAGACAACAATCAGCGGTTCCTCTGTATTCTGAGACGCACGGTGGAGAGGATGTCGCTATATATGCACGAGGACCAATGTCCCATTTATTCCATGGTGTACATGAACAGAACTATATTGCCCACGTGATGGCGTATGCGTCGTGCGTAGGAAGTTATTCGTCCCCCGATTCTTGCGCCATGGCTGATGTAGCGGAATTAGCGGATATGAGTAGCAATGGAACTATTTTCAAACTGAATATTTTTGTTTGCTTTGCAATAATTGTGTTGAATGTAATTATGCGTCTACAAAATCATTTGTAACATTTATTTGAGCAAATAAAACATTACCATTTACTAGTGCATAAGTACTTAATCATCTCGAAGATAAAAAATGTATTGAAAATAATCCATTCGGTAATCGTGTTTGTGGGGAAAAACGCTTCTGTACCATATGGCAATAACTAATAAAATATGAGGGTACATGAAATATATTCTGAAAGTATTGATGAGGGATGAAATTGTCAAGCTAACATCTTATTGGAAACTGAACGATAGTATAGCTTTCCATAGCCGTCACTCGCTCAGAGCGCATGGATTTCGATGCGGACCAAAGTAATACTTTTCTACATCCGCCATGCAAATCTAGTTCCCGTTCCATGTTGCAGTGCAAGTCTATGAAAGTTCCGAGCTTCCATGAATACTTTCAGTACTTTGATTCTATGTTAAACAGTAAAAATACGCACTAAGGATCCCAGACGTACACATAGGTTAATTCACCGACCAACTATAGTTGGACAACGTCCTTACACGAGAAATTATTTTGGCGCTATGGGATTCCTACCCACAGCGATGATTACTAGTCAGATATCATAAACACTCACACTCGACCAATGAGGCTACTCATACATTCTTCATAATCTTATCCAATGCAATTATGAACAAATGTTGTTTTGTCTTTAACGCACAAGTTTTACAGAATCACGTATAATTTTTTTGTAAACAGAAATCATAATCAAGACAGACATAGTAAAACCACAGAAAACCGTATTTCCCAGAAAATCGGATGACATTTTCAAGTCCAATTTTCTCCGGAATTTATTAAAATTTCTATGAAAACCGGAATTCTCCCGAAAACTAGACTTTTAGCCCAGTCCGGAAAGGGTCCGGTTTTCTGGGGTTTTACCGTATGTGCCAAGAACTACTTTTTTCCATGTATATAATGAATATTGATGTATATAATATCATGTTGATCTAAATCTAATAGCAAAAATCTCAATATTTGTTGTTGTTGTTATATAATTATTGTTGTTATTTATCCCGAATCAGCAAAATAATTCATTATCAATTAACCTTTTTTTATTAATTGACGGACTATTTTTTTCAAACATTCTTTAAGTCAAGCGGTCGGATTACTGACATATTCAAGGACTTATAACATATGTACAAACACACTCATCACAACTGTCCTTTTTGGTGTATTACGAGCCAAACAAACATGACATGTGTTAACCCTTTGCTTTTTTCAACTTTCGGATGATCGGTGGTCTTGTGATAACTCGCTTGACTACTGAACGAAACTTCGTGAGTACGAATCTCGGCTCCGCCTTCCAAAATTCTCAGGGACGCTTTTTCAGTGTCCTCATCCCAACTTCATGTATTAAGCGTAAGATAAAAAACAAAAGAAAAAAAACGTTTGAAATACAGTAGGGATATAAAAACCCGGTTCTCATATATATCTTCTCTTCCCTCCCCCTCCTCTCTCTATCCCTCCCCCTCCTCTCTCTATCCCTCCCCCTCCTCTCTCTATCTCTCCCCCTCCTCTCTCTATCTCTCCCTCTCTCTCTATCTCTCTTTCTCTCTCCCTCTCTCTTTTTATCCCTCTCTCTCTCTCTCTCTCTATCTATCTCTCTCCCTCTCTCTATCTCTCTCCCTCTCTCTATCTCTCTCTCTCTCCGAGGCTCTCTCTCTCTCTCTCTCTCTCTCGCCTTCTCCATCTATCTCTCCCCCTCCCTCCCTCTCTTTCTCTCTCCCTCTCTCTATCCCCTCTCTCTCTCTCTCTCTCTTTATCTCTCCCTCTCTCTCTCTCTCTCTCCCTCTCACTCCCTCCCTCTCTCTCCCCCCTCCCCCTCTCTCTCTCCCTCCCTCCCTCTCTCTCTTTCTCTCGCTCCCTCTCTCTCTTTGGGGGCGGGCCTGAAATGATCATTGCTGTCGAATAGACCGTTAAACAACAGATAAAGAATAAACAACTGATAAAGTATATTACTATCACAAATGCACAGCAAACATCATATAGCCTGTACAATATAATACTACATGACCTGATTTAATTCTCTTCCTCAACTTTGACCCTGAATGATAACGTAAACACTGACTGATAATTGTATGCATCTACATAAAGCTATATAAGTCATGTTTACAAAGTTCAAAGGGAATCTTATGATAGTTTTTGTATTAAACTACGTGTTGTAGTTATAAGGACCCCACAATGAATGTAAGTACTGTTCTGTCATGTACAATCACTATGCATTCGATCACACTAAATGAGAGTAATAATATTTTCTATCTTAACTACGTTAATTACCAGTAGCGTAGCCATCCTGTAATGTCGAGAATAGGGTTCGTAAATTACGAAACAATGGCAAACATATTTACTATGTTATAAGTGGCGTAGCCATCCTGTAAACTCGAGCACGGGGTTAGTAAAATACCAATCATAATTAGTGTACATTTGTGAATGACTTCAGCCATATTAATCCTTTTTAACATCGTTAGTTTGTGTCTTAGACGCTTTGTCTTCAACCAAATCGTCGCTGTGAACTTGTGCAGCGCCCAGTTTTCCAACTCGAACTATAGATCCGTTTTTCACCGCTCTAACTATTTAGGTAAGTGGACGGCCCAGAGCAGATAGAGAGACAACTACCTGTCCAAACTTTTGTGAATTCAAAAATGATTTTAATAACTTAAATGTCTTGAAAATATACAACTCTAGGTACTTCGACATTCAGTAGTCAAACAAAGGTTCGTACGATTAACACAGCTGATCAGATCACACAGGATCGTCCACACAACATCTGGTGTTTGTTCAGTCACACAGGATGTCAAACCATTCTTCTATCAAGATATCCTTGCTCTAGAAAGACCCCCTGACGTAAAGTGGAGAAAATTGACAGGTTTTCAATTTCTCTGAATTCTCTTAACTCATTTCCTGTTTAAAATGAATGTACAGTGCAACCTTTCCAAAGCAACACCCTTTGGGAGAAACAATATTTTATTTGGTTGAGAGGTTGTTGCTCTAGAGAGGTTAAATCAATAGATAAATCGGGAAATGGGGAAAAATCATGCTATTTATGAAGGGAGGATGTTGCTTAAGAGAGGGCCGCTCTGGAGAGTTTGCACTGTATATTGGTTGGAAGTTTAATTATGACTAAATACATTTCTACGCTGTTTGCCTTTTCTAAAAACATTTATTTTTTCGATTTCATTTTATTTTAGAGAAATATGTGAAAACAACCAAATTAGGTAACTATGATTTTCTCCACGTGGATCCAGATGCTCTTACGTTATTAGCTCAGCAAGCGATGGTTGATATGGCACATCTGTTTAGAACCAGTCATTTAAAGGTACATTTATTGTCAATAATAACTTTTTAACACAGAAAGTAACTTATCATGATATGTATTAAATTTCCTTTCGTACAAATGTATAACGCAATTTGCCTTTTGGATGTTAAATTTAAGAAGGACGATCTTATTTTACCTCGCATGAAAGATGTCTTGTCAGTGAAAACTTTCAATAAAAACATTCCGAAATTTTCCTTTTTAGATAAGTACATATAACAATGTAGCACAATAAGAAAAATAAGAAAAAGCAGCTGACATTATTTTTACGAGATGTGGCTAAAGGAAGGCATTACGTAAATATTGTTTTAGAGCAAATGAAACATACTTCTTATATTTTACTATTATTTTTTTTTATCTATTGTTCTGTATTACAAAATTTAAAAAGCGAATGGGCCTTTAAGCAATTGATCCGGCCACTGATGATCACAATTAACGTTGGGTTGGAACGCAGTTCGCGATTCACTTTTTTTTACTGCGAACTGCGTTCTAGTTTGCAGTTCGCAATTCGCGAGTCACGGATTGAAAACTACAAATCGCACTGGAGCGCAGTAGAATTATGCACCTTTTTTATTTCAGCAACTGTCGAATATTTTGAGTGATCCGGAAGCATCGAGTAATGACCGGTACATAGCAACGGAAATGTTGAAGAACGCATGCGTGTCAGCTGGTATGGTACTTCCGGGTTGCCAGGACACAGGAACTGCTATATGCATTGGTAAAAGCAGAAATTTATCTACTCACAGTAATATTGAAATAGCAATGTATATGTATGGTCATTTAAATACGGAATATCTCAACAAAAAGAATCACTTTGCGCTAAAATGTTTGAAATGTGCTAGACAATTGTTATGTTTCGAATTCATCAGAAGTAACAGCCTTATCACGAAATTCAAAATTGGCTGACACTTATACTATGATTATAATAAGTTATATATACTCGTAAGAAGTACTTCGAACTGACCGATACATTTCTCTTTAGCATTTTGTGCCAATGGTTTACATACGAACATGATTAAAAAGGACACTTGAAAATATAAATTATGAAACATCAACAGTTAGAACAACCAACCGCTTTTATTGAAATCGTATTTGTCCATTTAATGTAGGATCGGGAAATTGTTGTTCAGAAATGATTGTTTTTCAGGAAAGAAGGGTCAATACGTAATGACAGAAGGTGATGATGGTGACTCTATATCTCGTGGTGTTTATAACACCTATACACAGAGAAATCTCCGTTATTCTCAGGTACACATAGACATCTTAATAAACGTACATTTATCTAACTTAATGATTTCAATGCATTTTATAAGCCAACACAAACTATTCGGCATATATTGGGCAGTCGATATCAATCAGAACTCACCGGCCTCAGACACAATACATCGTTCCCATATCTACAATATTTACCTCCCTTGGCAGCCATCTTGGTTGGCACATTTCTTATATGCTTAATAGAAAAAAATAAGAAAATTGGTTATTAAATAACTCGTTTTATAAAAGATAACTTAATAATGAAGTTGTTAAGGCCATAAGCACTTCAGGTTTAAGAAAATGTAGTTGTCACATATAAATATCCTGCATTTTAGAATTATCAAAAGGAAACACAAATATCTTCTATGAATGCTTGTTGAATTTGCCATCAAAGATGGCTGCCAAGGGAGTGAAATATTGTAGATGTGGGAACTATGTATAGACAGGCCGCCATTTTGTTGTTTTTGTACTACTTTCCATCACAGCTGACCCTGGTAATCCAACGATGGAAACAACTTGTTTCTCGTTCAATGGGAATTTGATGCCCATTTTATCAATCGCGTACGATAAACACGTTTGAATGTCTGTAATTCTGGGAATGATTCTTAAAACGAGTGCTTAGTGTTGAAAAAGAACTGACCGGAAACTGCATAACCGAAATTTGTAACCCTACATTTGTGTGTCAGGCTTTTTTCTCAGTTACGGGAATGCCCGAGTAGTCAGTACGATTAGGTTGATTCTCAACGTTATGATAATATCCGAGGTGTGTCGACTATACAGAGAAATTGACCAATACGTGTAAATCAAAATTAGTGAATAATTACCGCCAATAAGAATCACGTCGAAATTCATGGTGTTTTTATATTTTTCTTTTCATATGGCAGGTGTCACCGTTAGATATGTATACGGAAGTGAACACCAAAACAAATCTACCTGCGCAGATCGAGATCTACGCAACCGGAAGTAGAACTTACGACTTTCTGTTTATGGCAAAAGGCGGAGGTTCTGCTAACAAGACTTTCCTTTATCAGCAAACGAAAGCATTACTGAATCCAGAAAAACTGCTTAAATTTGTGGACGAGAAAATTAAAGTAAGTCGACAGATTGAACAATTGAAAATGTGAGATAATGGTCCTTCGGTGCTGCATTTGTCTTATATTTAAGCATCCTTGAACTTGAAATGTTTTGTCTGTTATTCTCTTACATTCGATTTTGGGAATAATATATTTGAAAATTGAACGATAGTTCAGCTTTCCATAGCCGTCATTCGCCAATTTAAAGTACAAAATGTACTACGTTTTCTACATCAGCCATGCAATTGTTAAACCATGTTAAACCAACCTATGTAAGTTCAGTTTCCACATGTGCTTTCAGTACTTTAATTTATGAGTGTATCTATTGTCTTAGAGCTTTAATCAATGTACTGTTTCAATGGCACAGTAGTACAGTAATGTTCACTTAAGCCAATCAAGTTGAACTTATACTTGTATTTTGGGTTATTATCATGCAGACGTTAGGCACACAAGCATGCCCACCATACCATCTAGCATTGGTTGTTGGAGGTACATCTGCTGAATTTAACCTAAAGACGGTAAAACTGGCCACATCTAGATATCTGGACACCTTACCAACAACCGGTAAATATTCTTGCTTTTATGACGCCTTTTGTGTACTACATGTATATAATAAGTCTTTGAATGTTATAATATACATGTGTACTTACTGTTACAGCCGGCAATGTTTATTCTGATATGGCATCTTAAAATTCTACATAAAACAGATTTAATTTTTTCGGATCCCTATAACTCGCCCATTTTCATATTTGGATATGGTGCTGACACAAGTGTTATGGATAAAACTAAATATTTCATTAATCACCCACAGCATCCTTTTACCACTACTTTACAATTCGCCTAATCTCGCTGAACATACAAAATCGTTTCACTAAGTATACTCTAGGAATAAGGACAAACCGATCAACCGAGCATATTCCTGCCAACCATATCAGTAAAATACTTCCTCATGACACACTGGCAGGTATCACATTCTAAATACATTAAATCCGTGTTTCTTAACTTCAGGAAACGAGCACGGAAGAGCGTTTAGGGACTTGGAACTAGAAGAAGAGATATTTAGATTATCTCAAAGAACAGGCATTGGAGCACAATTTGGCGGGAAATATTTCTGCCATGATGTCAGAGTTATACGGTTACCACGGCACGGAGCGTCGTGTCCGGTAGGATTGGGTGTGTCGTGTTCAGCTGATAGGCAGGTAAACCTTCAATACGGAATCTTCTTTTCTATAGAAAATAAATTTGGCACTAAAACTGCATGGCTGTTAATGGTAAGCAAGTTCTAGATGTGTGACTTTATAAAGGCGTTGGCCGGATGGCATAGGTTCCTAGGTGGGTCTTGTAGAAAGTCCTGGCGTTGGGTCCAGAGAGTCTCTGATACCCGGAGGCTCCGCCTTTCGAATTTCTGAGACTGCATTTTTCAATGTCCCCATCCTAACTACCGAGTCAAGTACTGCGTCTTGGAAATCACTGGAAAAGGGGCGAGACGGGTATCGGTGCTTTGGAAACACCAGGGCACAATAAAGAACCAAGAAAACTAGGAATGACATGCCTGGTTCTAATATATCTTCGCTCCCCTCTCTCTGGGGCAGTTCTGAAATGACCATAGCTGTCGAATGGGCCGGTAAACAACAGATAAATTGATAAATGTGACTTTGATCACGTCTTCAGATTCTTGGAAAGATTACAGAAGACGGAGTGTTCCTGGAACAACTTGAAACCAATCCTGCACAATTTCTTCCTGATATTGATGAAGACGCTTTGAGTAAAGACGTTGTAAATGTGAGATATACGTATGTTCTTCCTCGTACTAATCATGACGTAGCCACTGTCATTATTGTGTGTCTTTATTGGGTGCACTATACCATAATAAAGCAGACTGGAGAATGTGGCATAAATAAAAAATCTTGCAACCACTGACCGAATTCAAATCATTGACTTCTTTAAACTAGGGAAATAATGACCTTTAAGCAATATTTATCCGACATGTGTAATTTAGGAGTTTGCCCAAAACCAGTTAACTTTTAGTGAAACATGGCTAAAATATACCACTTATTATGATTACGTTGAATTAATGGAATCTGAAACTTTATCTATAATGCAAGCTTAGATTAACAAAACGGTGGAAATGGCTAAGAATTAAGTAGGGATGATATAATCGTTCAATGAATTTTCTGTTCTCCCAATGGACTTTAACCAATTGTTTACAACACAGTTGAACCTGTTTTTCTGCAAACAGCTTCCAACTACACTTTGTGAAGTTGGAATCAGAAACGAGATATTAGGTGTTATAAATTCAGACGAACATCTTTACACCAGTGACCCGTTTTTCCGTGGTAGGATGCGTTTTTTAGGCGAAAACTTATCTCTTAGAACATAACATGAATATGACATAAGTGTATGTTCGGTCATTATTTTTTTCCAGATCGACTTGAATAAACCAATGGCTGACGTGCTTGACGAGTTGAACCAACTTAACGTACAGACACGTGTTAATTTGACCGGAACTTTGATTGTAGCACGTGATATTGCTCACGCTAAACTAAAAGACAGACTAGATTCTGGCGAAGGCCTTCCAGAATATTTTAAAAAGCACCCAGTTATTTATGCTGGACCATCTAAAACACCAGAGGTTTGATATTTGTCATCGTCATCTATAATGTTACAGTTAATGCCATATTTTTTAGTTTAAAACTTATTATACACCGATTGTAAAGCAAGTTCTTACAACTTATATTAATAACTCTCGATGACTGCTGGATTTTGACAAGTACTCGCACCGAAAGAAGAAATTGTGAAGACTCAGGTCAAAGTCCGCCACTGACGGGAATCGAACCCACAGCCTCCGAGTTAGGATTTAGACGCTCTACCCCTACACCACTACTCTTCCCTGATCAATGCTTTAGATGTAGTGCATCAGTTTCATTGGAAAGCTTTGGTCGCACATAACAATCGATGTGTTTTCCATAAAACAAGATGTATTCTATTTACGAGGACAATTTAGTGCAGGAGTTTGGGGATGTCTTAGTTGGAACCGTGTTTTTATATAGCATGGTGTCTTATCTTGTCTTGTTACATTCATGAGCGAACCCCTCACTCCCGAAAATACTTCTATTTAGTTTTAATTAACATATTTTTATACAGAGCATGTGAATATATACATTTATAGTACGTATAGGTAAGAGATTATTTAGAAATTAAGTTACCTTAGCGAGTAGAGCGTAACTCATACTGACTTAGAGTTGGCCCGTCCACAACTAGTCGTGAAAAAAATACTTCATGTGAAACGGTAAATTCATAGAATTAGAAACGAGACAATTTGAAAATTTACGACAAAGCCTAAAGCATGTATATCATATACTTAGAGATATGCATAAACATGATGTGGACATCCGTTAAAGCCGATCATTTCTTAACTAGAATAAAAGATTCATTTTCACACAACAGGGGTTCCCTATCGGATCTATTGGCCCAACAACTGGTGGTAGAATGGATCCGTACGTGGACGAGTTCCAGAAGGCTGGAGGTAGCATGATCATGATTGCTAAGGGAAACAGGGGTAGAATGGTATGTTGTTTTAACAACGTTATTTTTTAACTCTTCTGTTCTGTTCATTTTTATTATTGATTGTGGTACAATTTTGTAAACGTGTCGACTCATTGGCTTCGATAGGTCTTGCAAGAAACCCACATCTTTCCCACCTTTTGTCTGAAGGGCCATTATTTCCGCGTCATCACTGATTTCTTATCAAATAACGCAACTGGTCAGGTATTTCAATGCCCTTGAATATACCATACATCAACTATAAATGCGCGTGTTTTTTAAAATACTATCACCAAAGGGAATAATGTTCACAGTCATCCCTGTGTTAGTGGCCACCTTAGAATAGTGCCCCATGTGAATAAAGACCATTCTTTTAAAAACACTTACAAAATAACATCCGAGCGTAGGCTATCTGTAAATAAAGATAATAGTTTATCCAAGGATGGTCTTTGTTCGCAGGCTTGACTGTCCTTAATTTTTAATTTCAGTGCAATCTCTCCGAAGCAACACCCTTTTGGAGAAATTATGTTGTTGTTGAGAGGTTGTTGCTCAGGGGAGGTTGAATTACTTGCTAAATCAAGCAGTGGGAAAAAAGCATGCTGTTGTTGAAGGGAGATTGTTGCTCAAAAGAGGGCCGCTTTGGAGAGTTTGTACTGTATATTTTTTAGTTTTGTCGTGTGCTGCTTGGTTTATTTGTAATGAATGTTTCAGGTTGTAGATGCGTGTAAAAGAAATGGTGGATTCTATTTAGCTTCGATTGGAGGCATTGCTGGTACCATTGGTCAAAGTTGTTTTAAATCTATAGAATTGTTGGAATACCCGGAATTAGGTTCGTTGAACTTCATTTTGAATGTTTTTATTATCATTATCAAACTGTCCCAATTATCTTCCTAATGTCGCAGTAAATGTTATTTAAATATGAAATTTCTTATTTATGTATTTCTAGTGTCATGAACTCTTGAAGGCGATCTATACATACGCTATTTTCTATGAGCTTGTAAGCAGAAACTATTTTTGTGGTTTATCAAAATCACATTCCAATATAATCGTATAGCTATCTACCTTCCTTGGACTCCATAACAGCTTGGTTAAAAAGAAAGCCGCACAAGGAAATAGGTCTCAACTAAATAGAGTGAATATACAGACGCACCTGGTAATTTCTTCAATTAAGTGTGTTGGATCTAAATATATTTCAAATCTTTTTATTATAACCACGTGGAAAAAGTCATGTAACTAGATTAATAAAAATACATGTCTCATAAAAATACGTGATCTATTCAAATGCGTAGAATTACACCTGTGTATCCGCTGCAAGGTAATGAAATAGTGCATCTATGTTTACCCATAATAATAGCCAGCAATGATTTGATCTTTCTCTCTGGTTTGTAGGAATGGAAGCCATCTATAAAGTTGAAGTAGAAAACTTTCCAACATTCGTGGTGATCGATAACAAGGGGAATGACTTCTTCAAACAATGGAGAATCGAATAGTACAGTCTGTTTATCACCATAGAAATATACAAATTTATCTGAGTAAAATTATGAACCTAACATTATTGCTTTTTCATATTTTTGCTATCTAAGTTTGAACTTCATCTGTATTTAAATAATACACTGCATGTACAGTACAGCCACTACAGAGCGACCCTCTCTTGAGCAACAATCTCCCTTCAACAGCAATATAATTTTGCTTCCCTCAAAGGTTGTTCTTTTGGTGAGGTTGCCAAATTCAGGGATCGATTAGGTGAACACAATAAACAAAATAAAAAAAACATACAAATGTATTAGCTTTTGAACTAAGCTTTATTTTACTGTAAGAATGAATGAATTTGAACATTTCAAAGCCACGTGAATTTTAGTATATCAGATTAATGCCATTGTCGGTACATGGGGCAGCAAAGAACACGCCTACGGCCCCAGCCTCCGCCCCCGCCCCCGCCTCCGCCTCCAAAGCGTCTCCATGGACGTCTACGACAAGGTCCAGAATATCTCTCCCCACGGTAGCAATATCTGTAAACAGGAATAGAAATTAACAGCTGTAAGAGGCGGCGTGTAAGAAAATTGATTAAACCATCTCAATGATGGATCTGTGCTTCAGAGAGTGTAACGCCGTATTGTAATGATATTTCAGTTATACATGGCCTCTGGTTCACCTTTCAAGTTTTCCTGGACTGTATTCTTACCAGTATTAACTTACACTTCTACAACAGTCGGCAACTTCTCCATATACTAGTATGGAGGGAAGTCGATTTTTTTTTGTCAAATTTTCATAGAAGGTTATGACATGCCGCGACCGGAACTCGAGCACGGATCGCCAGGTTACACGTCCAGCGCACTAGCTAACCAATGGATTACGGTCGCGGACTTAACGATGAATGTACAGGGAGAAAACATGTTTAATCGCAATTTGTGAATAGCGGCTGACTATGAACAATTATCGTCACCCTTAAACGCACATTAATTGACATATAATAGATGTAATTATTAATAAAGCGAGGTTGTGAAGTACGGGACACTTACTTACGATATCACAGACCGGAAATTTTCAGTATTCTAATTTACTTATACTGTCAAACTTGTGAGCAAAGGCCGTTATTGGGAAAGACATAATGTGACCTTTATTGACAGATGGTCTTTATTCGGGGGTCAATTTGTTCTTTATTACCAATGATGGTTTTTAAAATGAATGACCTTTATGAACAGGGTGATCTTTATTCGAAGGGGGCCGTTAACACAGGCTTGACTGCACATGTATTTATTTCAAACTTGAATTTACCTGCGACATTGACAGTTTCTGCCTCCGCCCCAGCCTCCGCCTCCGCCCCCGCCCCAACCTCCGCCCCCGCCTCCTCCATGATGATGATTCGGATAACCTCCGATATTTTGGTCAGGATAAAAACCTTGTCCTGTTGAATGAGAAATCATGTACTTAAAGAAATATGTTTTATAAGACGTAATATGTAAAACTTTTTTTTACAAATATGAGTATTTTGTGACAATCTTTATGCAATGCTATATTCCTAATCCTATTCCATTACCAACTTCAAGAAACTTTTGAAAACATACGTACACTATTTTAAGAAATATTACGTGTAATTTGTGATAAAAAATGTATTTTTTTAATTTAATCTTATCAGTGCACATCATTACAACTACATTCGAACATTTATTTAGTAATAGACTTTAAAATGATAGATTATTATAGCTAGTACATTTGTATCAGTAAAATGTATGAACATATAATTATCATGTAGTTTTTTTATTTTTTAAGGATTTATTAACTTTAAATTTAGGCTACATTAACTTACTTTGATAATGATACGATAGTATATAATTATATAATGACAGTATGTTGTATTATATTTATTTTTATTGAAGATTGTTATCGTAAAGCACTTTTGAACATGTTTTATATATGAAAAAGGTACTATAAAAATTAGGTGTAAAAATAATCATCTTATATTAAACTATGTTACTCGGTTTTCATGGGAGCTATATATACCATCGGGACAGCTGTAAATGATATCTTAATGTGGCATCCCTAATATAAATGAAGTTCATTTCAACAAAATCACAAGAACCATGGTAATTCTGTAAAAGTACAATCATTATGAAGTCTTAACAAAACGTTTATTATTTGATATCACAGAATGCTATAAAATAGTGTTTCTTATTTACGACCTTAAAAACGTAGTGATTGTCAAGAAATAACCTGACTGTGTCAATTACTTATGACCTCAAGTCAAAACATCTCCCATTCGTGTTTTTTTTTCATAGTTAAGTATACGTGTACTTATTGTCTGAACATTGTTTCTTTTTGAAAATAAGTTACCATGTTGCATGTAAATTCATGTTTAATAATTTCAAATTAGTTTCTACTACTTTGTCAGTAAACTTGTGAATTCAATACAGAATCTCGTTTTTTTCTTAATCAATATCGCGGTTTCATGTTACAATAGTAATATCAGTCCCTCTTTAAACATAAATATAACCAAACTATCATTAGAAAACATAGCTGCCTTATTATAATTGTATACTGGAACTGTTCAGTTCTGTTTTATTTTCAATTATGTTTTTTTCTTCCAGCGATGTTGTTTCAAAGTTAGTTGTACACATTATTGTTTGCGTATATACAATACGTACATAGCTTGTTCTTTGTATATGTTATAAATAAATAGATAAACAATAACGATAAAGACAAAAAACATAACTGCCTAACAAATTCATTAGGGCTGTCCCGATACAGATCTCAGCCGATACGATACGTATTGCGATACGGTACTAGCGATATGCGATATCAACGATACGATATTACAATATTTCAAAGTAATGAAAAACGTTAAAATATTAGTGTTTTGGGGAACTATGCACATTTGTTTGGTGCTAGAAAGTCCTAATTAACTGTTAAAAAGGTGTAAAACTAAATTCGTCATGTACTTAAAGTCATCAATTTGATTCACATTTATGTTTGTTTTGGAAACTAAATAACTATGAGAAATATTAGCAAGTTTTTATCCCTGTCCCATAAATTGCCTTATTTCAAGAATAGAGCCTAGCCATATAAAATTGTTTTTTAAGAATCAGGGTTATGATAGTCAAATTGATTAACAATACTAAATTAATAATGAACTTCTGTACCCTTCAACTTGGATGTTATGATGACGAGACATACGTGTTCTAAGGTTGCTAGTCCCACCACTATACTTGACATCGCGTTGACACTTCTAACAGACAACTATATACGGGCTTCTTTGTTTCATTAATCGGCAAACCAAAATGCTGCCGTATTGTATGTAAAATTAAATGGTGGCGTAATACAATTTATAAGTCAATATCTACTTGACAAAATCTGAATATTCGAATTGAATTTGCTAATGTCTGTAAATGGAGTATGGAATCCCGGATATTAGTTGCATAAGCATTGTCAATGATGATATGAGAGTAAATTCGCAAATCTTACCGTTCACCAAGAGGGCGCACCCGAGCACCAGAGCTGTGACTGTCAACAGTAGCAGTACCTTCTTATCCATACTGGTTCTAGAAGTTGATATGTCTAAATATACGAACCAAACACCTTATATAGAGATTCTACTAAACCCCGTTCACCTTTGACACTCGTAATGATTGATACAAAATAATGAGGGACATGTTTTTACTGATATAATTAATGTCTTACAAGTTAGTACATGCATACAATAAAAAAGTCGAACATTAAATAATAAGATAAACGCTTCGTCATTGCAGTTTCCTGTAACATGTTTGTATGTTTTATGTTTGTAATTCAATAAATTCTACAGGAAATTGTTGTTAAACTCGAGTTCAGATAATGTTAGACATGTCTTTTAAGATAAGTAAATACATCGTCAATGATGACTGGGAAATTACTGACCAACGCCGATTGTGAAATGATTGGTTGACCTCTACTGATTATACTTGTTTTGTTGTTTATGAAATAAGGTATACATTGTACAACAGAAAACATTTATAATTAATGGCGTACGACGTGCATGCTAATTAACTTATTAATGTTAAGAGTTAACAAGTGTACTTTTCAGTAAGGAGAGGGGCGTTCAATGAAACCGAATAGGCGTGGTTAATTCATCTTAATTTTAAACATGAATATTACTTCACGAGGTTATAAAATTTTCTCATTTAATGTTATAAACAAATTATTAGTGTTAAACCATACAGCTCCTATATAAATCTATAGTAAATCAGTTTATCGATAAACGTTATCGGAGTGATCGATAAGACGTTTTCAAGGGAGACAACTTTGCCGATAAGACCGGCCAAGTTACAGAAATGTTCCGCATGCGTGTTATATTCTCTATGTGTATCGACCGATGGATCATTTGTCACGAATTTGACATTGCATTAACTTCGAGTATCCAGAAATTTTGCACTATGTCGCATGTATTGTAGGTCAATGATAACAAACGAAATTACTTCCAAATCCATTACAACCTTCAATAACTGCAGATATTTATTTCCATCACAAAATAGAAAAAATACGAATGCTATTAAGCTATAGACCTGGTGTATAAACAGTACAATAAATGTTTGCAATTTTATGGCACTTTCCATCCGTCTTGATTGAAAGGATACCTAACAAATATAACAATTGTTTGTGAGTCAATGTGAGATGCGTATACAAAATCAATAATCAGGTAAAGTTAGCAACCATATAAAGGGATATCAAAAATATGATTTTATAATCCGTCCTTTGTTTACACATCATTGAAAAAAATATATACAAAGTAGGTAATCTATATTATTTTATGACATATTTTTATAAGTGACATGTGGACGTATGCCAAAATGATATATTTAGCATATGATTATAGTATAAATGAATTTTAATAATAAATTTAATATAATGAAATATCATCGTCTATTTAAGGCCCATTAGAACAATAAATGATAACAATAGAACAATAGTAAAATATAAGAAATATATATTACTTGATCCGTAACAATATTTACATAATGCCGTCCATTAGGCATATCTCATAAAATAGTTGTCTGATGCTTTTTCTTATTTTTTGCAACATGATTAAAAAATACTGTGCTATATGTACTTTGTGATAATAAGATTGGAAAGTTTTTATTGCGAGTAATAGTCAGTTTCACATCTGTCTAGGTAAAATAACTTATAAAACCTACTTCAATTTTAACTTTTTTTTTTTACAATATCAACAAATTAGGTTATAAATATCGATTTTGCTTTTTTATACGGAATTAAAGTAAAATATTTCACATATTCTAATATTTTCATCCATGTTGTAATATGTTTTAGTCTTCAACCCCAATTATCCTAAAACTTGATTCAACGCGTCCAATTTGTGTTACCCTGTATAATGTATCATGCTGTGTCTGTATACATGGATACCAAATCAGTAGATACGATCATCGCCAAATGCACGTTGTTTCCGTAAACGTACGTAAATATCAGAGATTTGCCGAACGATTGACGAATTGAACCTAAACAAATCTAAGGGGTAGTTTTAAAAATCATCAAAAGGTTTTCATATTTTACATGGTGAAAGAAATTAAATTTTCAAAACGAATGCAATGAGTACAAATTTGATCACATTTCGCCCTAAAGAGTTATGATGCTGAAAACATCAAATTTTCATTGAAAAATCTACCAATTTTACGCTTTTTACATTGAATATAGAGGGAATCGATAGGTAAACGCAAAAGGGTCGAAGAAAGCATTAATTTAAAATAATAAAAAAACACACCATTAGAAAGATAAAAGATTAATTAAACTTTTGTGATAAGTACAAATTTCGTATTTTAAATAGACTAAAAGTTATGACGATTACAGTGAAAATCCCCTTCTTTGTTTAATGTAATTTTTTTTATCGATTTTCCAAATCAGCATGTCCGCGAAAGTTGGGTATGCCGTGACCTCTATTTAATAAAGGCCATCAATGGGAAAGACAAAATATAGCCTTTATTGACTGGTGGCCTTAATTCGGAGGTCATATCTTGTTCTAAATAATCAATATCGTATTAAAAAGAATGATCTTTAAAGGATGACCTGTATCCAGAGGTGGTCGCTAGCACAGTGTTGACTGTATATTAATTTAATTGTGATTTTCAATAGCAATTATAAGACACGTGTGCAGTCTCCTGTGATATAATATTAATTGTACTGTTCAATCGCATAGAATTAGAGCTGGTTAATTAATATGCATTATTTTGGTGAAAGATAGTACGTGCATGGGGCTCGGACCTGACCAACGTTCCATGGTTGTGGTGCCTATAAGCAGATACGTTCTACTGGTATGTGTTTTATGTGTTTTTACTGAACGTACAAATGTACAAAATGTATATGTCAATAACAGCATTGGGAAACATGGATGAATGAATTAAGCATTCACGAGTGATCGAGCGAGCACGGTTAAATTAATTATAGCTAGCTGAGTGGTTATCATTTACTTATAATTATTATATACAACTACCTGCTCTCTGGTAAATGCAAGCGACGATATAATCAAAACAAATTACGAGACTCTATGACAAAGTATCACATGCAAAAGAAACACAGTGCGGCAGAAGCATGAAGGAACGGTTTGTACTGGTATTTATACTCGTAAGCGCGGGGAATTTTGAGCGCGATTTTCAACACAAATCCAACCACGGAACAAAGAATTTACCGTTTTTTTGTGTCTTAATTACTATCTTGATCATGTTGAGTGTGAAAGGCTTGTCACTTGGTAAGTATTGATTAAAATAATTGTTCAGATACCACATAGTTATTCAATACGTTGGATTGGCAGTAGTTTAATACCTACGCGAATAGTAATAAGTTTGGATAAACAACATTTCGGACAGTTTTTGGTTATAAGATAAATCTTAAGGTTTCTGTGGTAATAACTGAACCTTTTCCTGCTTTTTAATTTTATTTAATTTTTATTCGAACAAAATTGATCAAATTTTTACATCAGTTTATCAAAATGTAATTAAATAAATCGTCATTAATAAGGTTTGTGATTCGCGATCTTGTTTTTTATCAAATTAAAACTAAAAGTGTATTCTTTGTTCTTAAAAAATAAGAGTATCTATAAATGTTCAAGCCATAGAACAATTTACATTGATTTACTTCATTATTCCTAAAAAAAAACATAAATTTTTAGATGGGTTACTTGATAGCAAAAGATTTGTAATTCGATTTGTCATATGGTTGTGGATCGCCAGTGTTGAGTCTTGGATTAGATCGGATCGCCACTTACCCAATGATCCACAGCCCTTATAAATTATAGACATAGTGTGTTATAGTTTTAAATCCTTTAGTATTGCCACAAATTGTGTTTTATTTCAGGAAATGTTCAACCCACTCAAAAGAGGCAACCTCGAACTAAGAAGCCATTTACAGTAAGTAATTAAAAGATTAAAAGAGTAGTACTGCTACTTTACCCAAAAGGGTAACTACTTAAGTAGTTCATAGAGATAGAAATAGTACATTTATGAATATCATATACCAGAGGGGGGGTGTAGGAAAAGTGGTAGGCGCTGAGCCCTGCTAGTGCTAGAAGGGAGCGGGGAGGATACAATAGGCAAATTTGGGGAATACTTGAAAAATTTAATGCAAATAGGGGAAATAGATTTTTGGGGAAAAATAGCTTATTTTCCTGAGGAGAAGATAATTACTCAGTGTAACTTTCTCATTAAAAAAACCCCTGTAGTTGTAGTTCATCGGTTATAAATAATTGAGCATACAAAGTAGTGTTCTCACGATAGTGGCTGACAATCGAACAATCGTCGCTGTACAGTTGAAATCGTTGACTATCGATTGTGCATTTAGTTAGAACAATCGATAGTCGCTAGTAAATACAACAATTACCTGACGCACATTTAAATATTATCTATTCTCACTTATCGTTGTTTTATAATACATCACTCCCAGGACAAAGTAGAAATCAAATTAAAAAAATTTGACGAGATATAATTTATTTAAATATTTGCTGTAATGAGTACCAGCATTTGAGGCTTGTTACATAGTACATACATCGACTGGAACCAATTGTACTAGATCCCAGCGTCATACTTTGTTGTACATTCACCGTATGCAATGACGGATACCAATTGCCTGGCCGCACTGAATAAATTACTGCTTGCTGATTGGCTACAATTAATTCACTATATTTTAACCAATCAGACGACAGAATTCCTTTGCATCATTTTTCTGTCAACATAGTCGCATCAGCAATTAAAACAATGGTGTTGAGTGTCCAACAAAATTTTGTTGTTTTCAGTGTAAATCACACACATGCGAAATAACTGCATCTCAAAAAGCAAGAAAACATGTTTAGTTTTGAAGTAAGCACTGTTTGCGTTCAGACACGGTTTGATATGAAATTTGGCCAAATATCTTATTTAATAATTTATGTTGATTTGGTGAAACTTATTAAATTGGATTGTGTTTTGTGGATTTTCATAAAAAAAAATGAAATTATGAGTATGACAAGATCAGTTAAATGATCAATACTACATTATAAAGTTCATCCCAAGTTCCTAAAAATCCCTGATGCTGTTGTTCATTGATTCTTCAGACAAATTCATTTCATCATTTGTCATCATCATTGATTGATGCGTTGATGATATTATAATGTTTTATACTGTTGATTTTCAATAAACATATAAGAAAGAAAGAAAGAAATCTAGTCATTGTTCTGATGAATTGCCCTTGTACAGTACAAAAGTTCAGAATGGGCAAGTGATTTTACTTAATTACAAACCATTTCAGCTTGAATTGCTGAAAAATGAACAGTTGATGTTGTTTCACACTTTTGATTAAACAATTGATTAATCAATCGATAGTGATATGCCAATTCGATTCAATAATCGATAGCAATTTTGTTCCGATTATGGAACACTAATACAAAGTTATATCCTGCTCTCAGGATTTCAATTTGGGGGAATGAGGCCTGGGCCCTTAAGTAGAGGGATATTTGCTACATTTTAGAAGAAAGTGGAAATTTATGTGTTATTCATATTCTAAGATTTTTTTGTAAAATTTTTTTATACTGGGGAGCGTGGAATTTTTTCTTTATTTTGGGGGAAAAATACATTATGTGGAAGGGGGAATAGGGCAAACAGTTAAACTGTATAGATGACTAATTGAAACAGAGTCTTTATTCATTACAAATCATTATCAATGAAACATTGATTAGGCCAAAAAAAAAATTGTGTGTTTAGGGTAACGGTCTGAAAAAAGTTAGGTAGGGTAGGCTTTTGGTTTTTTTTTTTTTTTTTTGACAACAGCGAAACCAGTCACAAGTTTGTGAATTAAGACAGAAATTAAGGCTATACAAGTTGACAGCCGCCTCACCTTAATATTTAATATATCAAAGTGTATGCAAACACCAGATAATTATTATATTCAATATAGCAGAATGAAAAAAATTCAAGTAAACAAAATCGCAGTCACTTTATAAACTGCTACATCATTAAATTGTGACAGTGACAGTATTTATGTTAGGTCGCTGTCACATAACCAGTACTTGTGGCTTAATCAGTGAGGTGATTGCTTGAGTATATCAAGTCATGCCATATCACATTTTAACCCTGTCGAGCTACCAGCTTAGAAATTTCACTAAACCCGAATCTAATTTCACTAGCCCAAACTAAAATGCTGAAAATTAAATTGAGTTTGTTTGGAGTTTAGCACTGGGTAGGTAGGTAGGTAGGTAGAGATTTGAAAAAAAAATTATTTGCTAGAATTTCCATGAGTAGGTCGTGCCCTCCAAGCATATTTATTTTTATTCTCAGCCGTATGTCTAACGTGTGAAAAGACAGCATCAAACTATAACAATTAACAAAGCAAATTCTCTCCTCTAATTTATTCCTAGTGCTCTCAAGATAACGTACGAAAGATATATTTTACGACAATCAAGAAGAACTAGCTTAAAATGAAGTAATTTAGTCTGCATAAAAGTGAAATTTGAACAATAGTCTAAGGACCATAATGCACCACAAGTGGACTAGAAAACTGGGATGCTCGCAACAATATCAACTTATCCGAATCCTGACCATCAACTTAACCTCTGTACAATTTGATATGATTAGTCTAGATGTAGTCAAAATTATTTAGTATTATCATAACTGTTTTGAATCTATTTAAGCTTGGATTAATATAGAATCAAAGCATATATCAGTATTTGCTAGTTGTTTGGCAGGAAAGGAGAACAATCTCTCAAAATAAAGATTATGACTTCAATTTTTTGGCCACTCACATGTTTAGCTTAAGCCAAAATTCATTATTGCTGCATTATTTATATTATTATAACTTATGAATTTGGAATAATAATCCAATATACAATTAAACTGAACTATGATGTGTCACATGATTAAGGAACAGATTTTCATTAAATACGCATAAAAGAAGTACAGTTTCACTATGTTATATCCAAAATGTGCCATCCGAAATTCGTACACTACATCCTATAAAAAATGACCATTCTTGAAAATTAACGGGTCTTCGTTATTCTGTTGGTCATTATGCTTAATGCAATATGATATAGTGGAAAAAAATTCTATATATACTATCAAAATTTGCGATTATTCATGAAAATGTTTTGCGATTTTCGGAAAATACGCATGGACCAAAACTTTATAGAAACGAAGTACTCACGAAGATGTATCCACAATTAATTGGATCAAATTGCTAGCTGCATTATAAATCATAACTTGGGTCAATCAAAATCGGAGACTAGATTGTTATGTAAACATTTTCGTGTTGAAGCATTCAGTGAAATTGACCTGTGCAGTGTTTATTGAGCATTTAAGTGCACCTATTTCGGACGATAACTGATTTCTGATAACTCGACCGATCGGGCTTCCAACTTGGATTTTTCACTTGTCTGGGTTAAAAATCACTCGATTTTGTCGCCAGTCGAGTGTGTTACATCGAAGACTGTTCTAATTTGAGTTATTTCCCTTTGATAGCTTTTTTTAAATACGAATAAAATTATTGTTTTGGAACGTTAAAAAAACGTTAGGGTCGGCGCCTTTCGGCTAGGTAGGGTCGGGTTACCCGAAACACAATTATTTTTTTTTGGCCTTATTTAAAATTTGGCATAATCATTGATGACTACTTGTTTTTCAGGTTGCTGTTGAGGGTAACATTGGAAGCGGAAAATCAACATGTCTGGAATACTTCAGAAAGCAAAAAGAAGTGGAGGTATTTTCTTTATTTGTACTTAAATACCAGGCCCTTTTATGCCAATTTTTGGGTCCAGTATTCTACCTCACTCCCCAGTAAAAAAAGTTCCTATTTTTCCCCACTGAGAGAAAAAAATTCCCACAATTAATTTATAAAAAAGTGTGTTTCATGATGCAAATTTCCCTGTCAGAGGAACCCAAATCAGTAAAAAAGGGATGAATCATATTTTAGCTCTGTACTGTCAGGGCTTTTTTTCGTTCTATAGCAGGGGCCGTTAATAGGCGTCTTCCCCTCAGAAAATTCTTTAAAATCATGCAGTTTTCCCCAAAAATTAAATTTACATTAAGTTAATTCTTTCCCTTCTGCAAAAATTATGTGTTATTTCCTCCAAATTTAAAGAAAAGGCCTCTTCCCCTACCTGTGAAAAAAGCCCTGACTGTATATATGCAAATCATTATTGGTAATTAGTTTGATGTTGATTCACATGGGAGATTTTTAGGGAAAGGGGAAGACACTGGGCGTTGAAGAAAAGGGGGGGGGATTACACGGAAGACACAAATTTCGGGAATATTCACAATGCAAACAGGGGAAATATATTTGTTTATTTAGGGTGAAATATAACTTATTCTTCTAAGGGAGACAATGGCTTCCAGAGTCACTTTCTTAGTAAAAAAACATGGTGAAATAATTTCCATCAAGATAATTATAAACCACTTTGCGCGGGCAGGATGTGACAGATGAAATTATTCTCTATTCTCACAACTTCGTGCCTTACCCCAAGTTCGTGCCCGAGGCTATAACCAATTTTAGTGATGAATAACATGGTTTCCCGTGTCCAAGTTTATGCTAGTTGTAGATGAAGAAATATTGCTGTGAGAAAGAAGTGAAAAATGCGTAAAACTTTCTTAAAAGAAATTAAACTGTTGAGAAGTTCACATTTCCAATTTATTTGACACTCGCTGACTTTATCTTTGTTGGTATATTTTAATACTAATCTTATCAAGTGTCTAAGTGTTTATTCTTAAAGAGCATACCCAATACTTACAATTAATGATAAAATATATTTAGAAAAAAGCAGCGCGGCTTCCGCATGACGTCATCAGTTTATGAGCACGAAGTTGTGAGAAAGCTTCCAGATGATCAAGATTGTCAAGGTCATGTTTATTTTGAGGCGAGCAATGCAAGTTTACAAGCTGTTTTGTTACATTTCGTTACATGTAGAGAAAATTAACTTGTAAGTTGATATTTTATGGAGATCTTGTTCAACTACGGTAGTATCATATGCGCATGCGCTGACTTCAAATATTAATGGGCACGAACTTATGGGTGTGATGGCTAAATACAGGGCTAAAAATAAATTTGTTTGTGGTGCTCAAACCCAGAATTTTAGCACTGGGTAGGTAGGTCCGGATTTTGTTTACTTAATAACTATAGTAAAGAAAAAATGCCCCCAAAAAATAAATTTTATTTATTTGCTAGGATTTTCATGAGTAGGTCATAGCTCTCCAAACAGTTATTTTTATTTTCACCCTCAGAAAATTACATAATTCCGTTGCAACTGAGTAAATATGTGTAAATTGTCACAACATATTTTTTTTTTTTTTATTACATGATAACAGGTTGTACCTGAGCCAGTGTTCAAATGGAAGGATGTTCAAGGATACAATACTCTGGTAAGTTTGACCAAAAGTTTGTAAGTCAGGGGTTTTTCACCTTCTATAACAGAGGCCTATTAAAGGCCCCTTCCCAATTGAAAGTTTCATTAAAACTATGCCAGGTTTTTTCCGGTATTTTGGGAATATGACCCATACCCTTATGATTGGGAATTTTCGCTGTGTTTGAATCGAAATTGGGAAAAATGAATAACTATAAATTTTTGCAATGTTCAACTTATTCTACTTATTCTCCCATAGAACAGTAGCAGAATAAGGTATTTACTACCAATAGTGATGTTAATGAACTTATACAATTATTTTAAAAGAATTTTTTTTATTTCTATTTTATTGGGAATTTTTGTCTGTAAATTGGGAAAAAAAGATACTATTTTCAATTGGGAATATGACCAAATTTCGGCTATAAAATCGCCCCAAAAAAACCCTGTATCAGTGTATGCAGTTTTCCCAATAATCACAACTTACACCAGCTATTTTATTTCCCAAATCAGCAATATTAGCAATAATTCTTCCCAAAATCAACAGGCTGAGGCATCTTCCAAGTGAAGAGAGAGAAAAAACCTAAGTTGTTATTTAAAGTCAGACCTTTCTTCAGAGATTAATTTGTTCGAAATAATCAGTGACAGTTTTGAAAATAATGGCTTTTATTTTCTTCATGAGGTGACTGCTAATACAGGTTTGACCTTGTATGAATATTATTTTGTAGGAGATGATGTACAAAGATGCCTCACGTTGGAGTCTTGCGTTTCAATCATACGTACAGCTTACCATGGCTGAAGTTCACAGAAAAGATTCTGTAAGTTACTGCTGGATATGGGCAGCTTTATCTTAACTACAAATTTATTGAAGTAAGTTTGTGCCCCTTTTTGATAGATCAGGGGCATATTGTTTTTCGTCTGTCTGTTTGTACCTTTAATTCTGCCTATAAAATCAAAATGCTTCCACCTACTGTCATTAAACTTCATATTTTGGTTCCTCATGACAACCTCTACAGGACCTGTACATATAAAGGTCAGCTGGTCAAGGTCACCTAGAGGAGGAGCATTGTTTTTCAAAAACACATCTTGTTTATATAAACCTGTGGTATCTATGTCATTATTGATTATTTATGCTTTTGAATTTAAAAGGTAGATTGGTAAGAGAAATAAGTTCTGATTTGTTTTTATGTCATATATTGTTAGTTGAATGTTTGAATTTGAATGTTGTATATAGGTTTGTGTATTAATTAATGAACATATTTCAGGACTGTCCTATAAAGATGATAGAAAGGTCTCTGTACAGCGCTAGATATTGTTTCGTTGAAAATTTGTTTAAAGGGTGAGTTATAACCAGTCTGTAATGTGACTTAATTATTTTAATTCATCCTATGATACTATCAAACTTGTTCTCAAAGATTTTGATGTGCAGTTAAACCTGTGAACAAAGGCCACCCTTGGGAAAGACAAACATGTGGCCTCTATTGACAGGTGGCCATATATTGGGAGGTCATTTTTGTTCTAAATGATCAATGAAGATAATTATTGAAATTGAATTGTCTTTATTCACATTTTTGGTCTTTATTGGGAGGTGGCTGCTAACACAGATATGACAGTATTTAACTCATATGCAAACATTGTTTGATAAGAATTCTGTCAGTAAGAAACTCACACTGAGGCAAACCCTTAAAAAATTTTTGTTTATGGTAACGGTCCCTACTAAGAGAATTTCCAGTGGATAGGTAGGTAAGAATCTTTTTTAGAAATTATTTTTACGGTGAACCAAAAATACACTGTCATGTCAGAATCCAATACTTTATTTGCATGAAATTTAACCTTAGATGCCTAAAAACATGGCCTTTTTTGGTGAGTAGGTAGCGTCATCGCCAAAACAAAATATTTTTTTAAGGATGGTCAAGTGTATACAACTACCACTTTAGTTGAAGTATTATTTATCGTCAATATTTCTTTTAGAGGTTTAATGCCAGAAGTTGACTACGCTATTTTGTCTGAGTGGTACAACTGGATACAAGAAAATGAAGATATGCACATAGATCTCATTGGTAAGATAATCTTTTTTTCCTTTTTATGGCCCAGTCCCATCTGGGTCTTGCTAACTTCACATTTTGAAATTGACACAAAGCGTGAACGAACATAATGTAAAACGTAAAGTGCTTAAAAATCTTTAAGAAACGTAGGCAATACGTATTTGACAAGATTTTTTTGTCATAAACATTACAAAATTGAGAAATCTTTGACACATATTGTTTTCATGTTTCTAATGTGTGGAACATGATGGTTTTGAAAATGGGTCAAACGTACGTAACGTGAAATAAACGATCTTGGTGTGACTGATACATTACTTAGAAAAATCATATAACTGAGTAGTGTTCAGTGTATAGTAGTATAGATTGATATGTGTCTTATTGACAGACTAGAACAAATTCTTTACTGGATGAGTTTAACTTTTTGATGTTATTGATAAATATATTCTGTTGTTTTTTTCAGTATATTTACAAGCATCGTCCGAAACTTGTCAAAACAGAATAAAGAAGCGGAACAGACACGAAGAACAAGCAGTACCCATTGTAAGTACAGTTGTGACACTCATGTCACCATTGTCATATGTGTACTAAAATGGTACTGATGTTAGTGCAATAATCAAGTTCACAATTTTGACGCTGTTTAAATGTCTTAATTACATAATGATTATTCGACCATTCACCCAAGGTTCTTAGCCGCTATCTCGCACTCCACGGCTTCATCCATTGTCCCAATATAAATCTGCATCAGAATCACATGATTTCCCCAGAATGACTACCTCTCTCCACAGAAGAGATATACACCTTCCTATAGTATATATACCAGTTGAATGCCATGAATTGGGTCAAAATTTAGGACAATTTTATTTTTCATTTAAGGTTATTATGGGTTAAGTTATTTTGTTTTATGTAGTATTTATTACATTTTACCATCACAGGTCCGTTACTTCTGCCTATGCCTCTCTCTGGTAGGTAGATAAAACACCGATTCAAATGAATATCATGTTTGTATGTTATTGTGTAGATACATAATGCCAGTATAAACATATTCACCAGACAAATTGCTCATTATTATGCCCCCTACTTGACGAAATGGGGAATACTGCTTTGCATGAGTCGGTCGGTCAGTCCTATGGTAACGAAACCTTGTCTGACAAATAATTGGAGAGATGACCTACCGTTCTCGGACATGACTTGGATGTTGGACATCACACGTAGATGACCCCCTTTGATTTTGAGGCGGTACATATTTTTTCTGCATATACACATGTATGACATTTGTTCGTACTTGACTTTTGTTACTGATACATTTATTTACTTTTTCTACAGGATTATCTGCAATCATTGAACTCTTTACATGAAGATTGGTTGATTAAACAACAGAAGTTCAGAGCCCCCTGTCAAGTATTGGTATGTACTTTCATGATAGCTACATCATACTTCAATTATTAATGTATAATTTACATTTCTCTGCGATTTTGTTACCGGCTTAACATTGAACTTTAACTTTGTCCATGTTTTGTGCCAATTTTGAAATGTGAAGCTGCCTAACATGATCTTTATACATACAGTACAACCTTGCCAGAATGGCCCTCAGTAGAGCAACAACCTCTCTATAACAACACCTTCAAAATTTCCCTAAGCTGATATTTACTTTAAATTTTACCTCTGTAGAGCAACAAACACTTAACAGTGGCCAATATTTATTGCTCCCATAGGGTGTTGCTCTACAGAGGTTGTACTGTATATATAAATTACTTAGTTAAACACTGTTATTATCCGAGAAGTTCAGTATCCAATGTAAATTGCAATGCGTTTGATACTTAAAACTTAAAAAGTGTCAAAAGATGATATACCTTTGTCTTTTTACAGTGCTCCTTACTCACAAAAGTTCTTTGATATTTTAAAAGTGATAGGCTTGAATTTGAATCTTTTTACATTTTTCAAATTTAAAAATGGGTAATATGGCCTTCAGGCTATTACAAATAGCTTAGGCTATCAAAATTTTGGAGATCATGGCCCTATTGGCTGTCATGTTCAAAAAGTTAATGTTGCACACTGAGTCAACATCTGTACAAAAGAGTGGCCTGTATAAGCAAGTAGCTGTAAACTCGGGTTATTCTGTAAACTGAAGAATTATAAATTTGACCATTTACTTTTTTTCAGGTCATTAACACAGATTGTGAATTAGACGAAATGTATAAAAAATTTGACTTGAATCGAGATAAAATCTTACAGATGAACAAAGAGAACTGAATCTCTATTGTTTGCTGAATGTATGACTGTTGTATTGAAATGCTACAATAATGTGATGATAGAGGTCAATCAGTGCTTGGTGTTTCAGCCTGAAATGGTTTGGGTTTTTTTGTGAAGAAAGAAGATTGTGTACAATTTAGTGCATGTTGATGTCTTATGATTAGGCCAGAAAAATAATAGTTGTTTTTTACCTTTACTAACCAAAAAAGTACAAGTGGGTTTCAATACCTCAGCATTTTTATAAACATGTCTTAAGGTTCTTGGGAGGCACAAATTAACCAAACAATTTTCGTGCTTAGGAATTTGCTGGTAAAACGTCAGGTTGGCACCAAAAAAGGTTGGACATTCAATAACACACTTTACTGATTTTATCATTTATGTGTATTTTAGGTACTAAGCCTGTGTTTAGTATATCTTGTAATCTACATTCTTATTTATACATGTTTTGATATACTCTGTTATTGATATACAGTGAAGAATCTGTAATTTAGGAGAACATCTCCTCTGATACCATTTGTTGTGTTTCGGTACCTCTGTGGCTGAGTGGTTATTACCTCTGATTAATAATCACACGTCACTCTTTAACAATGTTGTGAATACTACCTGGGACCAAATTTCGTATGTGCTGAAGCTGTCTGCTAGTTTACATGTCCGTGGTACTCCCCATCAAGTATACACCTAGGGTCATCCTCCACTGTTAAAGCTTGATAGAACTTCAAATGACCCTGTCTGGTGATCTGATGTCAGACCTCTTGCTTGAAAGTAGATGTATTTCATGCATACACAATATATATACAGCTGGTTTACAGACCAACTTACTCTCTATGTGTTTTTCAGTATTTTATCGTCCATTTGTGAGACTGTGAAACTTCATTCAATGAACTTATTGTAATATATTGTGGTAAAATATTAAAAGGAGTGTGTGCTGAAATTCTTTGTATTGGAAGTATAATTTTACTTGTATGTTTTTACATATGCACTGTTTCTTATACTACAGCTGTTTAATATAGCATTGTTTTAATGTTAAATTTTATTGTTTTTATGAGTGACTGATAAAATGGTAAGAATGTGAAAAATGTTTTTACGATGTTGCTTTACCTTCTGCTTACTGAGCTTCATTTATAGTCATGAACTTTCATAAAATGTTCTTTCTTAAAACAGGATTCATCTGACCTATTCAATTTGATCATTTTATGATTGTTTTTAAAAAATCTATACTTTTATTTATTTTTGTTTTGTGCTTACAAACATGATCAATGAATATACTTCAGACCTCGGGAATTCTTTTTTCTTACTGCATTTTTAAGTTGCTAATTTTTATTGTATATATACATGACGTATCTTAGTAAATTTACATGAATCTGATTATTGTGTTTTGTTCTCTTTATTACAGAGGTATTTTTTCTTGTTTTGTATTATCTGCTCGTCCAATAACATTTGGGTATTCTGTAATGACGTCTAACTTGAGTTAGAGTCCACCTCCTAATACAGGTCACCTTGTGAATAAAGGCCATCGTTTAAAAATGTTCATATATAATTAAGAACAAAATAATCTCCAAGTAAAGGCCACCAGTAATGCCTTTCTCAAGGGTGACCTTTGTTCACAGGATTTACTGTTCAACAAGAAATGACCTTCAAAGTTTAACCCCTCAAGTGTCGTTATATTTCCGCTTCAACCAAAATCACATTCATGGAGTACAATATTAACAGAAACAATGCCTGTCTATGTAAACCACTGTTCAAGCTTCAGACATGTATTAATTAAACATTATTTAAGGATACGCTTACTTAGTACAGTAACATCAGGACCAAGCCATTCAGAAAATTTTGTAAAATTTGATCAAGTTGTGTAAAAAGTAAGAAATGTTCCCAAGTACCAAAATTACACTTACCTATTTGTGAATATATATTTAACGGGATATAGACAAACAGAGATATCTACATGTTTGATACTTTTATTGAAATAAAAACAAATAACAATTGAATTGCATGCAAGTATTTGAAAGTCAAATGTATTAAACTGAAATACGTCTGCTTGGCAAGTCGGAAATAAATGCACACACCACTGTAGTTATATAGAACACTACAAAATCAAGACGGCTTCAGTGGACGAGTGTATATGGCCCTTGATTTGTAACTACTGACTTCTCACTACTGAGAGGTCCAATCCTGCTAAAGACTAAATGTCACATGTCGGGATTCATGTCCAGCTAATTTACGGAAAGTCGGTGGTTTTACTATGTACATGAACCAGTCGAAAGTCGTGTTAAATAAAAAAACTTGCTAAAACTTTTTGTGAGCAATTAAGCACAATTATGTTTTTATTAAAACAAAGCAGTATTAAAATTATGATACATAAACAGTACAGTAAAACCCTGAAAACGGGGACACCTGGCCTAGACCAAAAGTCTAGTTTTCAGAGAACCTTCGGTAAATTCCGGAAAAAATGGGACTTGAAATACTGTCCGATTTTCAGAAAATTCTAGTTCTCAAGAGATTTTAATAGAATTATGCCACTGTCACAATTCTAAGACTAGTGCCACAAAAAATCTTAATTTTCTGATAGTTTAAAATAAATTTGCTCTCAGATCATTACAACCAAATTACCTGACATTTTGACAGCAATACCATGACTCAATAGTGAAGGGATATATATGACATACGATATTGATGAACACATGAATATAAAGGGTGCCCAGCTGGACCCTTAACCAATTCAGCCATACCGTGACAGTGGACTATAACGAGATTCAGGGGCTTCAATCACCATTAGGCTTAAGGGTTCTAGACTCAAAATTTCCCATAAACTTCTGAAATTGTTTTCACTTAATAATATTTACAATAAAAACAAGAGCTTTATCATAGAAGTTACTAATACCCCGCCGCCGATTTGACACTTAAGAATGCCATTTTCACTATATGGCTAAGTTGAAGGGCACTTAACCCAGGAACGTGTAGGTCACTGGGCAATGTGTCTTGCACATCTACACTTCATGGTGATGGTCCGTTTCAAATTTCATTGCAATCGCTTTAGGAATGTGGATGTAATTCACTCCGCAAACTTGTGAAATAGTACGTGGATTGACCAACAGAGTGACTCCAGTATACCCCTCTCAAACTTCGTTTGTGGCGGTTTAATGAAATTAACTAGCATCAAGGACACTGATCGGCAGTTTATACAATACATTGCTAGGGTCGGAAAAATGTGCGAAGATTTAATCATGCAATGCTTCGATTTAAAAATTTGGCTGGAGAAATTTTACCACTAAAACCTCCCAACAAAACTAAAAATAACAAAAGGTAAAAATTCAGAAAATTTTAAGTTTTCCACATCAAGACTTTTAATTTCCAATCTAGATTCAGTGGAGTCGAGCCCCCTTTTGAATCAACAAAAACCTTGAACTCACCTTTTAAAGGT